>CM042382.1:26639461-26706961 GCA_023634145.1 Thymallus thymallus | reverse complement strand
ATGCCGAGTGTGCTTTAAAGACAAAACTTTACACACATGCTTATCTGTGACAAGGTGGATCGTGTGACCTACGCTCGTGTGGTGACAACTCACAGGCCTAACGCATAGATTATATCTCAGTGGTCTTGTGTCGTGTGGAAAAATCAGGTTTGATACCTGATCTCTCAGCAAAGACACTGAACTGTGAAAATCGAAATGTCCGTCTTGTGCTCCTGGTTTCATTTTCTATTTTCCTCCTCTCTTCCCCTAAATCAAAGGGAATATTATCGGAAAGCATTTAAGTAGATGAGGAATCGTTTAAGATGTGGACCTCTACATTTTACCGGAGATTCTTATTTATTGCACCTCTCCTACTTAAAGTGAATTGTTTTGGTGTATGGAATACCCAGAATGAAAAGAATGCTAACCATGTCAGCGATGTGATTTTCTCCAAGGTTTACCATGGCTTTAGAGATCAGAGATCATCCAGATAAGAGAACAAGCATGTTGTGTTTGATCTGTCTAGACAATATGTCACCTGCTGTGTTGATGGGGATAGACGTCATTTAGATAGATATTTCACTTATATGGCATTGTCACTTCTACTAGATAGATAGATAGATAGATAGATAGATAGATAGATAGATAGATAGATAGATAGATAGATAGATAGATAGATAGATAGATAGATAGATAGATAGATAGATAGATAGATAGATAGATAGATAGATAGATAGATAGATAGATAGATAGATAGATAGATAGATAGATAGATAGATAGATAGATAGATAGATAGATAGATAGATAGATAGATAGATAGATAGATAGATAGATAGATGGTTGTCATCATGGAAATTTAATTGTCAAGCAGCTACAACAAAACACAGGGCTACTACCTTTTATGCTAACTGCTGTTTTGTATTCTGAGAATGCTAACTAATCTCCAAGGGGACCTGTCTCTAGCTTGCCTGGCCACCTGGTTGGCATGACTTCCTGACTGTGTCAGGGCTGTGGGACTGTTACGTAATCAGCCTTCCTACTCCTCCATGGTCGGCCATAAAGGTGCGTGAGAGAGCCTCTTCCAGCACATTTAATGAATCATTCTCTAGCCATCAGACACTGCGTCATTAGATAAAACAGCATAAATCAGTTGTCTATATAAACATTGGAGGTAAAGGATTGGAGAACATGAGAGCTACATAACAAACACAGCATGGCTCTGATAAGTCACTCTAGAACAGACCCAAATCAGTAGAAGATGGTTCTGTGGAATGTTTTTACCCCACACCCTCATCTCCCACACCAATGTTCCGTCAAATGGAGAACCTCAAATATTCTGCAGACTAATATACTGTAGTATCAGGAGGTCCTCAAGTGAGCATTATCATTATCACTTTTGAAGTGCAAGATTGAGATATTGTTGTGTTTGAAACACCTGCCAAACGCCTGCCTACCTACCTTTCAGTACTCATATTTAGGAGACGGGAAACGGTAGGGAGGGAGTGCTGCCGCTACGCTGATAGAAACAAGCTGAGACACACACAGTGAGCTCACCCACAGCCAACCCAGCCTCTATCCATGCTAACATACTGTACAGACAAGGTACAGCCCTGTCAGCCTCTCTCTGCCTCATCACTGAAATACTGTAGGCCTACAGGCAAACAGGCAACAACATTATTTTAATAGATTTTTTGTATTTTACACCCTTTTTCTCGATATTGTCTCATTGCGGGGCTCGAGAGAGGCGAAGGTGGAGTCATGGGTCCTCCGAAACATGACCCGCCTAACCACGCTCCTTAACACCCGCAAGCTTAACCAGAAAGAAAGCCGCACCGATATGTTGGAGGAAACACCGTTCAACTGGTGACCGGGGTTTTCCTGAACGTTTTGTAGCACTAGGATTGTGCAGTGGACTTCAGATTATCTTAGTGCTATGAAGCTTTCGGGAAACTCATCCCTGTACGTCATTCTCTATTATTTCATTAGAACAAAGCACCTGACCCCAAGCTGCTCAAGCATCCCTTTGGTCTCAGTCTGTTTTTTCCAGTATAGTTGTGGTAAAAGACAGTGAAAGCTGTCACCTGTCCTGGCTTTGGCCCTGGCATGCTGTTTCTAATCAGGAAAGTTCATGTCCAGCCACTGTTCTAGGAACCATGCAGCTCTACCTTTTCCAGGAAGCTGGCCTGGCAGTGGGACAGCCTGCCTACGACTGAGAGAGGATGTTTTCTTTTCTACACCCTCTGTTTGTCAGGTCTGGACTGGAAGTGGGGTTACGTGGGGGTTGGAGAGGGGCCTGGGTGAATTGGTGTTTCTATTTCAGTCTCTGAGACGGACGGAGGGAGGTAGGGTGGGTGGGAGGGAGGAAGGGAGGGTTTGGTCCGTCTCTTACCTTTGATCGAGCCTGTGACATCAGAGATGAATGAAGGGCACCAAAGCAAGCCAGGAGAATGGAGAGGAAGTGTTGTCCTTGTGATGTCACAGCGCCATCACTGACCCTCGCCCCTCTCACACCCTCCTTCACTCCCTGTTCCTTGAAATCCGACCCGTTTTTGATCAAGAGTATCAATCCCCATACTCATAGGGGATGTTTATTGTTGTGGTTTTGGTTGTTTGATTGACAGAAGCTGTCAGCAGGGGTACTGCTCTGCAACCTCAGCTTCATTGTAAATTGGTGATGTGTCTTTGTCCTTGTTTATTCAAGGTAATTAGCACCTACATGTTCACTAACACGCCTAACCTTACACAGGGTTTACTTTGTAGTACAACAACAACATCAACAGAAGTGTTCCTAAGAAAGACAGCTTGTAACATATAATGCTTTAGATGATCTAGGAACCCAATCAAGAAGCGTGAAGTGCTCCCTGCATACAGGGTCAGAGTCAAAGAGGCAGGCGCGATGAAAGCACTTCCTGTCCACTGACCTCATGTCATTTCAGGCCCGTCACGTTGCAGCAGCGGGATCAACATAAACCCTTTGTAAACTGATCTCCATTCAGTGCCGAACAGAAAATCCTTTGACAACAACAGCCAACAAAACAACAAACGGTGTGGAAGAAGGGCAGAGAAACACCAGAGGAAAGACAATTGACAAATTAAGCAAAAAGAGACATAGGACGTTGGCACACTTCTCCAAAGCTATGAATTTTGATTTTCTTTTACATGAAACCAGTGGATGTAGGTTGTTAGATTGTATCATGTATATTGCAGTGAATACAGTATATTCAGAAAAGTATTCAGACCACTTTTTCCAAATTTTGTTAGGTTACAGCCTTATTCTAAAATTTATAAAATAGTAATATAAAAGATAAAATTTCCCCACATCAATCTACACACACACCCCATAATGGTAAAGCAAAAACAGGTTTTTCGAAATTTTTGCAAATGTATTAAAAATAAAAAACCTGAAATATCACATTTACATTCCTTTGGCAGCGATTACAGCCCCTAGTCTTCTTGGGTATGACGCTACAAGCTTGGCACACCTGTATCCCATTCTTCTCTGCAGATCCTCTCCAGATCTGTCAGGTTGGATGGGGAGTGTCACTGCACAGCTATTTTCAGGTTTCTCCAGAGATGTTCGATCGGGTTCAAGTCCGGGGTCACAAGGACATTTAGAGACTTGTCCCGAAGCCACTCCTGTGTTGTCTTGGCTGTGTGCTTAGGGTCGTTGTCTTGTTGAACCTTCGCTCCAGATTGCTCAGTTTGGCCTGGCGGCCAGCTCTAGGAAGAGTCTTGTTGGATCCAAACTTCTTTAATTTAAGAATAATGGAAGCCACTGTGTTCTTGGGGACCTTCAATGCAGCAGAAATGTTTTGCAACCCTTCCACCAGATCTGTGCCTCAACACAATACTCTCTTAGAGCTCTACAGAGGATTCCTTCGACCTCATGGCTTGGTGTTTGCTCTGACATGCACTTTCAACTGGGGGACCTATTTCAGTTTTTTTCTCTTTGTCATTATGGGTGTTTGTGTGTAGACTGATGAACAAACAAAACATTTAATACATTTTAGAATAAGGCTGTAACACATTTTCAGCTTGTAGGCTCAGGGATTCGATCAAGCAACCTTTCAGTTACTGTCCCAACACTCTGACCACAAGTCTACCTGCCGCCGTAACAACATGTGGAAAAAGGGAAGGGGAATACAGTGCCGAATGCACTGTATTCATAGAATTCTGAGCCAAGGTTTTACCCTGCAGAGGCAAACACTAGTCAGAGCCAGAAAATGTTTACAGTATCATGTTTCAAGAAATTAAGCAAATATTCCTTTTGTAATAACTGATATTCCTCACAAACATACCAACTTTTTTTTCGGGCAACACAGGTGCTAAGTGTTAAGCTCCAATTGACAGTTCTTGAGCAAAGTACCCCAGGCTCTGAAAGTTCCCTAGAATATACAGTACATTCGTAAAATATTCAGACCCCTTCACTTTTTCCACATTTTGTTACGTTACAGCCTTATTCTAAAATTGATTAAATCAATCTACACACAATACCCCATAATGACAAAACAAAAACAGGTTTTTAGACATTTTTACAAATGTATTAAAAATAAAAAACAGAAATACCTTATTTAAATAAGTATTCAGACCCTTTGCTATGAGACTCAAAATTGAGATCAGGTGCATCCTGTTTCTTCCTTGAGATGTTTCTACAACTTGATTTGAGTCCACCTGTGGTAAATTCAATTGAATGGACAGATGACAGTGCTTGTCAGAGCAAAATCCAAGCCATGCATTTAAGGTCCCCAAGATCATAGTGGCTTCCATCATTCTTAAATATAATAAGTTTGGAACTACCAAACCTCATTCAAGAGCTGGCCAGGGGAGAATGGCTTTGATCAGGGAGGTGACCAAGAACCCGATGGTCACTCTGACAGAGCTCCAGAGTTCCTCTGTAGATATGGGAGAAACTTTCAGAAGGAAAACCATCTGTGCATCACTCCACCAATCAGGCCTTTATGGTAGAGTGGCCAGCCCACTTAGAGTTTGCCAAAAGACGCCTAAAGGACAAGATTCTCTTTGGCCTTAATACCAAGCGTCACGTCTGGGGAAACCAGGCACCGCTCATCCCCTGGCCAATACCATCCCTACGTGAGGCATGGTGGTGGCAATCTGGGAGACTAGTCAGGATGGAGGGAAAGATGAACGGAGCAAAGTAGAGAGAGATCCTTGACGAGAACCTCCTTCAGAGCGCTCAGGACCTCAGACTGGGGCGAAGGTTCACCTTCCAACTGGACAATGACCCCAAGCACACAGCTAAAATAACGCAGGAGAAGCTTCGGGACAAGTCTCTGAATGTCCTTGTGTGGCCCAGCCAGAGCCCAGACTTGAACCCGATCGAACATCTCTGGAGAGACCTGAAAATAGCTGTGCAGCGACGTTCCCCATCCAACCTGACAGAGGTTGAGAGGAAGAAGAATCTGAGAAACTACCCAAATACAAGTTTGCCATGCTTGTAGCGTCATTCCCAAGAAGACTCAACGCTGTAATTGCTGCCGAAGGTGTTTCAACAAAGTACTGAGTAAAGGGTCTGAATACTATATTTTTTTTTTATACAAAAATCTCATAGCAAAGGGTCTGAAAACTTGGGTCAAAAACAAAGGGTCAATTTGCAAACATTTCTGAAAACCAGTTTTTGCTTTGTCATTATGGAGTATTGTGTGTAGATTGATGAGGGGAAAAAACTATTTAATAAATTTTATAATGCACTGTAGGTATGTGGTATGTCCATGGATGGTGAACATTATGTTGTTTTCAACTCAAAACGTTTACAATCACTGGCTGGTGTGCAGTCAAATACTTTTTGTATATATTTCCACACTAGAAGGTTGGACATACTGTGAAATTGTGAAAAGTATGATAACAACCTTTTAGTGTAAGAGCTGTTTGAAAATAAATTCAAGGAAAGTCATTTGAAATAAATGAAATAGGCCCTAATCTATGGATTTCATATGACTGGGCAGGGGCACCAGGCCCAGCCAATCAGAAGGAATTTTTACCCACAAAAGGGCTTCATTAGAGACATAAATTCTGTTTCATCAGCTGTCCAGGTGGCTGGTCTCAGACGTTCCTTCAGGAGTAGAAGCCAGATGTGGAGGCCCTGGGCTGGCGTGGTTGCACGTGGCCAGTTTGACGTACTGCCAAATTCACTAAAATGTTGTTAGTGGCAGCTTATGGTAGAGAAATGAACATTCAATTCTCTGGCAACAGCTCTGGTGGACCTTCCTGCAGTCAGCATGCCAATTGCATGCTCCCTCAAAACTTGAGACATCTGTGGACTTGTGTTGTGTGTCAAAACTGCGCATTTTAGAGTGGCCTTTTATTGTCCCCAGCACAAGGTCGATCTGTGTAATGATCATGACGTTTAATCAACTTCTTAATGTACCACACCTGTCAGGTAGACAGATTATCTTGGTAAAGGAAAAATGATCACTAACAGGGATGTTAACAAATTTGAGCACAACATTTGAGAGAAATAAGCTTTTTGTACATATGCAACATTTCTGGGATATTTTATTTGAGCTCATGAAACATGGGACCAAAACTTTACAAGTTGCGTTTATATTTTTGTTGAGTATATATATACTGTATTTTTTTTTATTAATCAAAGTAATTGACCAAACTATATTGCTACTTCTGGGGTATGCATTGGGCTGGACTACTTGTTCAAGAGCTACAGTATAAGAGGAATACAGAGAGGATAGAAGAGAGAGAGAGAGCCCAGTGGAGATGCCAGCGGAAATGCATGAATTGTGCTAGAAGGGAACAGTGAAGACAGAGATGTGTAAGCTAGAAGTTAATTCATAGGCTGGGCTATTAATTTACCATTCCTATTATAGCCTACAGTATATACAGTTGAAGTCGAAAGTGTACATACACCTTAGCCAAATACATTTAAACTCAGTTTTGTAAAAATTCCCTGTCTTAGGTCAGTTAGGATCACCACTTTATTTTAAGAATGTGAAATGTCAGAATAATAGTAGAGAGAATGATTTATTTTAGATTTTATTTCTTTCATCACATTCCCAGTGGGTCAGAAGTTTATATACACTCAATTAGTATTTGGTAGCATTTTCTTTAAATTGTTTATCTTGGGTCAACTGTTTCGGTTAGCCTTCCACAAGCTTCCCACAATAAGTTGGGTGAATTTTGGCCCAGAACTGGTCTCCTTGCTCGCACACGCTTTTTCAGTTTTGCCCACACATTTTTTATAGGATTGAGATCAGGGCTTTGTGATGACCACTCCAATACCTTGACTTTGTTGTCCTTAAGCCATTTTGACACAACTTTGGAAGTATGCTTGGGGTCATTGTCCATTTGGAAGACCCATTTGCGACCAAGCTTTAACTTCCTGACTGATGTCTTGAGATGTTGCTTCAATATATCCACATAATTTTCCTTCCTCATGATGCCATCTATTTTGTGAAGTGCACCAGTCCCTCCTGCAGCAAAGCACCCCCAGAACATGATGCTGCCACCCCCGTGCTTCACAGTTGGGATGGTGTTCTTCGGCTTGCAAGCCTCCCCCTTTTTCCTCCTAAAATAACAGTGGTCATTATGGCCAAACAGTTCTTTTTTTGTTTCATCAGACCATTTCTCCAAAAAGTAAGATCTTTGTCCCCATGTGCAGTTGCAAACCGTAGTCTGGCTTTTTTATGGCGGTTTTGGAGCAGTGGCTTCTTCCTTGCTGAGCAGCCTTTCATGTTATTTAAATATAGGACTCGGTTTACTGTGGATATAGATACTTTTGTACATGTTTCCTGCTGTTGTTCTGGGATTGATTTGCACTTTTCACACCAAAGTACGTTCATCTCTAGGAGACAGAACGCGTCTCCTTCCTGAGCAGTATGACAGCTGCATGGTCCCATGGTGGTAATACTTGCATACTATTGTTTGTACAGATGAACGTGGTACCTTCAGGCATCTGGAAATTGCTTCCAAGGATGAACCAGACTTGTGGAGGTCTACAATAGTTTTTCGGAGGTCTTGGCTGATTTCTTTTGATTTTCCCATGATGTCGAGCAAAGAGGCGCTGAGTTTGAAGGTAGGCCTTGAAATACATCCACAGGTACACCTCCAATTGACTCAAATTATGTCAATTAGACTATCAAAAGCTTCTAAAGCCATGACATTATTTTCTGGAATTTTCCAAGCTGTTTAAATGCACAGTCAACTTAGTGTATATAAACTTCTGACCCACTGGAATTGTGATATAGTGAATTATAAGTTAAATAATCTGACTTCAACCTAGGTGTACGTAAACTTCCGACTTCAACTGTATAAGCCCTGCTAATACAGTGATTTTAGGTGACCCCCACCTGTGCTATGCAAGCCAGAGACAAAAATTATGTTTTATCTGACGCACGTTTTGTGCCAATGAATTGAAGTTGAAAAACGCCAAATGCGCCAGTTTAACTAAATGTGCAATTAAATTCTAATTTATTCCAGGTTGGTTCAACGTAATTTCATTGAAATGACATGGAAACAACGTTGATTCAACTAGTGTGCCCCCAGTGGGTAGGCTTATTTAATGAAACCTTGGCAGTTGACATAGGTAACACAACGCGTAGCAGGGAATCCCCACTGAGCTCATTTTTGGAAATGGAATGTTCACTTTCTTATGCATAAACGCATACAAAGTGTAAGTGTGCTGTCCAGCAGCTCACATCATTAGAATGGTGGGCCTATTCATTAGGAGGGACGTCCAACGTGGATCCTCATGTTTCCTCATATAAATATTAGACCAACGGGGACACCTATACATTTGGCTTCCATCATAGACTCAATAAAAATATATATATATATATAATAACAGGCGGCGCTCCATGGCCGGAGCCGTTCGCCACACCGGTGCCCAGTCCGGGCCCGGTCGTCTGCCCCAATCCATGGCCTGAGCCGTTCGCCACACCGGTGCCCAGTCCCGGCCCGGTCGTCAGAACAGATCCAGGGAGGAAGCTGTCCACGTCCCCGGGGCCAGAACCGCCACCGACAAATTTTTCCCTCCATAACCCTCCCCCCATGTAATTGTGTTTAGTGTCTTGCGGTCGGGAGTCCGCGCCTTTGGGGGGGGGGCTATTTAGCCAGATCTAGTTTATCTAGTTCTGTGTGGTGTTTTGTGTTGGGTCCCCAATTGGAGGCAGCTGCTGAGCGTTGTATCTAATTGGGGAGCCTACTTATGTTTGTATGTTCCACACCTGTGTGTGGTTCATTGTCTTCTATGTCCGTTGACGTGAGTAGTGTTTGTAAGTACCTGTTCTTGTGTTTGTTAGTTATATATCTTTCCTTATTAAATGGATATGTCGAACAACTACTGCGCTGCACCTTGGTCTGTTTACAAACCCCACCGTGACAGGCAGTTTGGAAAAACGAATCCCTTGCTAATCTTCCTCTAACATAACCAACATTTTTAGTAACACTATAGCTCTTTCTCCCCCTTCAAACTTTCCTTCTCAATGAATTTGATAGGCAACATTATTTTAGCATTATGCGATAATGTAGTCTAGGCCAACTTTCTGATGGATGTCTATGGAATGCCTAGTATAGGTGTCAGACAAGATTTGAATGTCTGCCTATGTTTTGAATATGTTGTTAGGCAATGAGAAATGTGATTTGTGTTTGTTTGAGGTGCGCTGGTGGCTTTGATTGATGGGTCCTTTTAGGGTGTGTGTCATGGCGCGAAGGCAGGACCCGAGGCGCAAACGGAGCTGGACTGGACCCCGGAGCTACTGGAGGTACCGGGCTGTGGATTGCCACCAGAACCTTGGTGCGAGGCTCCGGCACTAGAGGTATCGGGATGGGGACCAGCACTGGAGGTACCGGGCTGTGGATCGCCACCAGAACCCTGGTGCGAGGATCCGGCACTGGCGGTACCGGGCTGGGGATAGGCACTGGAGGTACCGGGTTGTGGAACGCCACCAGAACCCTGGTCCGAGGAGCCGGCACTGGAGGTACCGAGCTCCTTGCCCCCAAGGAGTTCCTCTGCTTGGTCCTGTTCGGGTGTTTCATTCTGTCATGGCGTGAAGGCAACAGCATAGAGTCGTCAAAACAACCCTACTCTCAGGCCCTGACCGCAACCCCAAGACAACAGAGGACTCCCTGCAGTCAGGACCTGACAGTGTGTGTGTGTTTGTGTGTGTGTGTGTGTGTGTGTGTGTGTGTGTGTGTGTGTGTGTGTGTGTGTGTGTGTGTGTGTGTGTGTGTGTGTGTGTGTGTGTGTGTGTGTGTGTGTGTGTGTGTGTGTGTGTGTGTGTGTGTGTGTGTGTTCGTTAATTCTCTCAATGTCCATTCAGAAAGCTTCCTAAAGTACCCTGTCTGGACTCCATTGCTTAATAAGAGAGGAGGAGGGACAAATAATATAACAAAAGTATAAAAATGTAAGCAATTCATGATCGGCATATGTGGAAGGAATGATGACAGGTGCCAGTTTTGAGTTTCTTTCCTTTCATTAATGGGATGCAACTGAAGCAGACATAGCTCAATTGAATATTGTAGGCTAATATTTTCTGTATCATTATTTCTCTCTCCCTTTACGGAGTCCTCTCTAGCCACTTTGAACAACACGATCTTGCATTGACACTGCCTTCTCACAAGGGAATGACCGCAGAAGGTCATAATGGGATTGTTTGTTGTTGTTCTTCAAATTATAATTCTACATATTTGCGCACACCCCATGTTCCATATGGTTGTCATGGAAAATATTGATGTTGTTTCCAACTACCAATCAGCAACTGCTCTGTAAATCCGGCTGCATTTTGAACGACAAAGGCCAGTCTCTTTGGCAATCACAAGGAATGGCAAGGAGTGGAATGTTAGCTAAAGAGACTGCATGGTACTCAAGCTAGATGACTTCTTGCTTGAGAAATTGCACTTTGCTAAGAAGCCTTTTTTTATTGAAAACAATCAGAATAAGTTAGTTCATTATTACCCAGAAATGAATTGGACCTTTAAAACCATTTTACATGAATCAAATGCAGCAAAAACCTTGATGATATTATCCTTGAATTACAAAATACACAAACAACAAGCATTTGCAGAAAATGTATATGTTCATAGCATGTCATCCCAAAATAAAGGAAACTGCATGCTTTACTGGCATAACGCAAACAGTGAATCAAAGTGGGAGAAGACAACAGGACTTAGTATTCCTTAAGAAAAAAACTAAAAAGAGATGAATTCATTTTTGCAGCAACTATGAGCCGTGCTATACCTGTTCTGTTTGAATAAAAAAGATAGACGATACCTTCTTCTGTAAAACTGGGCTTTAGAAAAATAGCACACTGTATAGATAGATAGATAGATAGATAGATAGATAGATAGATAGATAGATAGATAGATAGATAGATAGATAGATAGATAGATAGATAGATAGATAGATAGATAGATAGATAGATAGATAGATAGATAGATAGATAGATAGATAGATAGATAGATAGATAGATAGATAGATAGATAGATAGATAGATTGTTGGATGTTGGATGGTTAACTATACAATACAGGTTGATGGCAGAGAAATACTTCAATAGCTAAAAATGTGAAGGATATTAGTGAGGGTAATAATGGTTTACTTAATAGACAGACTGGTTAAATGAACAGGTAAGTTAATATTTTGCATGGTTAAAATAACTGTAAAGGTAAATATACAGTTACATTTACAGGTAAGTGAATACTTGCATGGTTACATTAACTGTACAGGTAAATGACAGGAAGAGATACTTAAATAGCTAAATGTGTGTATGATATAATTTGGGGTAATAATAGTAATTCCCTTAAAATATAGTCCTTAGTGCGCATGGTTTAATTACAGATAACTGCACGTTTCGCACATTCGATATACTAAAAGCAATGAAAAGAAGATACAACTGACAGGATACTAATATGCATTCCTGAGTGAATGACTACGTAAGTTAAGTCCAAGAATTACTTGCAATATTGCACGTGATATGATATAACAACTGTACATGAGTATGTATATACAGACCTGAATGAATAAATAAGTCCTGAGTGAATGAGTGATTACGGACCGGAGTTACACACGGATGGATGCATAATTGTTAAACTAGGTCCTAACACCCCAACAGTTCCAGGTCTATGTTGCCGACGGCACGGCACCCCGGTGAGGCATTAAATAGTCTAATAGCCACCGGCAGGAAGGACCCCCTGTAGCGCTCTCTGGCACACAGTGGTGGGATCAGTCTGTGACTGAAGGTGCTCCTCTGCATCATAACCATGGCATGCAGAGGGTGGGTGACGTTGTCCATGATGGCCAGCAGTTTGGCCAGGATCCGTCTCTCCGCCACCTCCTCTAGAGTGTCAAGGCTCATCCCCAGGACAGAGCTAGCCTTCCTGATGAGCTTATTTACCCGAGAAGCATCACCGGCTTTTATGTTGGCTCCCCAGCACACCACTGCAAAAAAGATGGCACTGGCCACCACAGACTGGTAGAAGGTATGCAGTAGTTTACTGCACACGTTGAAGGACCTGAGCCTCCTCAGAAAGTAGAGTCGGCTCTGGCCCTTTTTGTACAGGGCCCCGGTGTTACCAGCCCATTCCAGCCTATTGTCCATATGGACTCCCAGGAACTTGTATGACCCAACCATTTCCACATCCACCCCCTGTATAGGGACTGCAGTCAGTTGTGCCTTGGTTCTCCTGAAGTCCACCATCATCTCCTTTGTTTTGCTGATGTTGAGCTGAAGGTGGTTCTGCTCACACCACAACACAAAGTCAATGATTGTGCTCCTGTACTCCTCCTCCTGCCCTCCCCTGATGCACCCTACAATTACGGAGTCATCCGAGAACTTCTGTAGTTGGCATGTTTCAGAGTTATATCTGAAGTCTGAGGTGTAGAGGGTGAACAGGAAGAGGGACAGGACCGTTCCCTGGGGGGCCCCTGTGTTGCTCACTGCCCGTTCTGACACACAGCTCTGTAGTCGCACAAATTGTGGCCTACCGGTCAGGTAGTCCGTGACCCAGGAGACTAAGGGTGCTTCTACTTTCATCCTCTTCATCTTCTCACCCAGTAGCAGGGGCTGAATGGTATTGAAGGCACTGGAGAAGTCAAAAACCATAACCCTCACAGTGCAACCTGCATTGTCCAGGTGAGAGCAGGCCCTCTGCAGAAGGTAGATGATTGCATCATCCACCCCGATGTTGCGCTGGTATGCAAACTGCAGGGGGTCCAGTGATGTACACACCAGGGGTCTGAGGTGAGGGAGGACTAACCTTTCCAGGGTCTTCATGATGTGGGATGTTAGCGTTACAGGTCTGAAGTCATTCAGGACAGTGGGGTGTGCCTTCTTGGGCACTGGGACGAGAGAGGATGTTTTCCACAGCACAGGGACCCTTTCTAGGCTCAGGCTAAGGTTGAAGATATCCTGGAGTATTCCACACAGTTGGTCAGCACAGACCCTAAGCACCCTTGGGCTGATGCCATCAGGGCCTGCCGCTTTCCACTGATGTAGTCTCTCCAGCTCTCTCTTCACTTGGTTGGTGGTGAAAGCCAGCCCAGGTGGGGAGGTGGGTGGAAGGGGGGTGTTGAGGATCAGTCCAGAGGCAGCAGGGGTGGAGGTGGGGTCGCTGATTGTCTCAGCAGAGGTGTTGTGAGCAAAGTGGGGGTGGGACAGCTGTGAGGGTGTGTGGCCTGGGGAGCTGGAAGGGAGGTGGACATGTCTAGTATCAAACCTGTTAAAAAATTGGTTCAGCTCATTGGCTCTGTCCTGGGTCCCCTCCGTCTGCCCGCTGTTTGACTTTTTGAAGCCAGTGATATTTCTCATACCCTTCCACCCCTCTCTCACCTGGCTCTGCCTCAGCTTGTCATCCATCTTCTCCTTATACCCTCTCTTCCCCTCAGCAATCTGCAACTTCAGCTCCCTCTGGACGCATTTCAATTTGTCCTTGTGCCTCTCCTTGAAGGCCCTCTTCTTCTCATTCAGCAGGGCCTTCGGGTCGCTGGTGACCTAGGGTTTATTATTTGGAAAACAGCATACCTTCCTGGTGGGTACAAAATTAATATAGTCCGTTATGCAGTCAGTAAGTCCATCGATGTCCTCCCCATGAGCCTCACAGAGCACATCCCAGTCTGTTGTTTCAAAGCAGTCCTGTAGGGCCTCATTCGCCTCCGGGTACCATCTCCTAATGGTCCTAGTGGTTGCAGGCTGCTGTTGGACCAAAGGCCTGTAGAGTGGAGTGAGGTGGACAAGGTTGTGATCCGATCTACCGAGGGGAGGGAGTGCAGTGGAGTTGTATGCGTCCTTCACATTAGAGTTTTATTATTCCTGTTTGGGCACTTCACAAACTGTTTGAACGTGTGCAGCATTGAAGAGAGAGATGCATGGTTACCAGCCCATTCCAGCCTGTTGTCCATATGGACTCCCAGGAACTTGTATGACCATGGTTGTCCCACAACAATGGGAGAGGGGAGTGTTTGAATAGGAAAATAAAGAGACAGATAATGAGAGACATTTTCAGAGGTTTCACTAAAGGATCAAAGCGGTGATATTGTCCTGTGTATTGTAAACTAATGTAGTTGTATTGGACATGCTGTAGAACTCTGCTTTCCATTCATGGCAGCAGGAGAGTCACTCATGGCAACTGTGGTGGGCGTGTCGATGACCTAACTGATTCCTACTGTACCATTTGAATGTTTCAATTCCCATCTCAACATACACCTACAGTAGGTTATCCCTATATATCTGCGCAAAACATACTGAAGCCACCTCAAGTGAACTACACAGCTGACTTTAATGACACAACTTAATCTGCCTAGTCTTAGTTGATCAGACTATATATCGCTGATTCATAGCCTATACCGCTGAGCATGACACATTCATGGATCAGCTTTCATTTTATGATTGACAGTAGTGGTCATATAATAGGATTAATATACATGTTTATTATAGGACTATTTGTGCTTTATGATGCAAAGTTAAAGTTTCAAGTCATAAAACATATTTTTAGGTCAAGTAAAGATGCACTGTATGTACAAAAGTATGTGGACACGTCTTCAAATTAGTAGATTCAGCTATTTCAGCCACACCCGTTGCTGACAGGTGTACACAATCGAACACAAAACCATGCAATTGCCATGGACAAACATTGGCAGTCGAATGGCCTTACTCGGTTGCAACACTGACTATCGAGTTTCTAATGCCTCTGGAAGCAATGTCAGCACAAGAACTGTTTGTCGGGAGCTTCATGAAATGGGTTTCCATTGCCGAGCAGCCGCACACAAGCCTAAGATCATCATGTGCAATGTCAAGCTTCTGCTGGAGTGGTGCAAAGCTCGCCATCATTGGACTCTGGAGCAGGGGAAACACGTTCTCTGAAGTGATGAATCAGGCTTCACCATCTGGCAGTCCGACTAACAAATCTTGGTTTGGAGGATGCCAGGAGAACGCTACCTGGCCAAATGCATATTGCCAACTGTAAAGTTTGGTGGAGGAGGAATAATGGGGCTGTTTTTCATGGTTCGGGCTAGGCCCAGTGAAGGGAAATCTTAACGCTACAGCATACAATTACATTTTAGACAATTCTGTGCTTCCAACTTTGTGGCAGTTTGGGGAAGGCCCTTTCCTGTTTCAGCTTGGCAATTCCCCTGTGCACAAAACGAGGTCCATACAGAAATGGTTTGTCGAGATTGGTGTGGAAGAGCTTGACTGGCCTGCACAGAGCCCTGACCTCAACCCCATCCAACACCTTTGAGATGAATTGGAACGCAGACTGCGAGCCAGGCCTAATCTCCAAGCTCCCAACCTCACTAATGCTCTTGTGGCTGAATGGAAGCAAGTCCCCGCAGCAATGTTCCAACATCTAGTGGAAAGCCTTCCCAGAAGAGTGGAGGCTGTTATAGCAGCAAAGGGGGGACCAACTCCATATTAATGCCCATTATTTTTGAATGAGATGTTCAAAGAGCAGGTGTCCACATACTTTTGGTCATGTAGTGTATTTTTAGATTTTCAATGACAGTCAGAATTGATAACCCTGATAGCAAGTGTACAGTGACTAACAGTGTTATGTTGACTGTTGTTAGTCAGACGCAGGTCTGATATCGGCTCACCTACAGTTGTTTTCTGGCTCATAGCCACAAGGTCCGATTAGTGCTTACTAGCTGGGACATATAAATAACACCTGTCGACCACACGCATTACAAAACAGCTTACATACTAAAGTAGAAAGCCTTCAGTATTTCCAGTGATATCCGATCCTCAGGCTCAGACATTAGCCAGCTCTGTGTTTAAAGTGGGAAATTCTGCCCCATAAACGCAATGCTTGTAATTGCATTAAATTGATGTCTATGTCATTAACGTTGTTCTGCACTCTTATCTCTGTCAGTATCTTCATTGAGTATAGCTGCGGGAGAGGAAGGAGTTTTGTACTTGGCGACAGAGTCCATTTAAACTTCCGTAAACAAATAAGTCAAATTCAAACAGCTCATAAGAGTTTATGTTGGGAAATATTATTTTGACTCCAATTATGAAGACCCTCTCATTATGATTTTCCTGGCAGAGGTTGAAAACAGTCAACATGCCTTCATTTACGTAGTATACGGATGTAAAGTTATATTTGGTCTGGTATTTACATTTTCCTAGTTGTGTTTTGCATGCAAGTGTGTGTATGTGGGTGCATAGGGGTAAGGGCAACATGTTATGATATGGGGGGGAAGGTTAGTGTTAGGACATAGACAAACAAACTACCCAGGATACACTTCCACACTCCATCCCCCAGGTGGCAGCAACCGGGTATAGGTGCTGAGCCAATAAGCACATCAGGTGCTGCCAATAAAGATCATCATTGAGAGTACCAGCTGGCAAGCCGTGAGTCTGCTGGTTTTGTTTGGTGGTCATGAGGCCTTTCATTTGTTTTTGAGTCTATCGTTTGGACATGTCTTTGGTATTTTTCCTTTTTGTACATATTTATGTTTCATTACCATCTGAACAAATAATAATTAGCTTGGACTGGCCGACCAAGAGGTCAAGATAGACAGAGCTGGCCCTGGACCAAGGTAAGGTTGCCGTCTCCCTGGGCAAATGCACATTCAACACCTAGGCACATACACTAATTTCTCACAGAAATGCAGACATTCATGCAGGTTACAGACCACTAATCCTAGGACCCCTAGACAAAGCGGCTAGCTATTGGTTCGTAACAAACACATGGACAGGAGCTGTGTCTCAGTATTTCATTTAAATTCTACCAGGCACAACACAGAGCCAAACAGTCTACAGATAGGCAAGGAAGCACAAATACACTAACAACTCAGAAATCCTTCTCTATTGTTCTTATGTATTGCCTACCTAATGAGGCAACTGGGGAGTAACTTGAGAAACGTGCATGCTCGTGAATACAGTATTGTTGCCATGCTGAGCGGTTGCTGTTGATCTGAGTGACTCCTGTCTGGCACGCGATGTGGTCTGAGGGATATAAAGTGTATGACTGAGTCCTGAGTCACACCCACCTCCCTGCTCGACTATTGTTTCAGTTTAGTTTAGTTTAGATTAGATTAGTTTAGTTTAGTTTAGATTAGTTTAGATTAGTTTAGATTAGTTTAGATTAGATTAGTTTAGATTAGTTTAGTTTAGTTCAGTTTAGTTCAGTTTATTAATTTGACCATTTAAAAAAACAAGCACACATACAACTTGAAAAAGCTATACATGCACATGAGTAAAATTATGGAGGATAACACATAATAAAGTCTGGGACTTATTTCCATTGTGGTCCTCTTGAAACAAGATGGCTGGGCAAGATCCAACACGGTTGAACACAGTATGACAGTGAGATAATAAAACATAAAAACAAAGAAGAAGTTTTACTTTTGTGAGACACCAGAAGTGTAGAGTAATCCGCATAAAGGAAAAGACGGCAAGAACAAGCATCTTTTATATTGTTTATATACAGTAAAAACAGTAAAGCATTTGAAGCATTTAAGCTCTGATAGCATACAGGCTATTTTGGCTGTTGCTCCCTTACTCAGCATAATACTTCTTGACTTGGTAATTTCCATACAAACCAGAACTGGTGGGCAACTTGCTAACCTGCTTACTGGCAACAGAAGTATAAAAAGAGTTGAATTCATTGGCAACCTCTGCTTTTTCATATACCATCTCCCCCCTGATGTTCAATCCAATACTGTTTAGTTTGTTTTTGGTACTGTAGTACTACTACAGCCTAGTTCCTTAAATGATTTCCAAAGCTTTTTATGGTAATTTTTGTTCTCAATAATTTTATCAGCAAAGTTAACCCTCTTACATTTCTTAAAGGCCTTATTCCTTGCTTGGATAGATTCTAGAATATCATGATTAAACCAAGGGCTAGATCTCTGCTTTACCCTGACCCATCTAATGGGAGCCATAACATTCACAACATTAAGGAATCTACATTTAAAGGCTTCCCAGGCACTGTCTACCCCTACACTATACAGCACAGGTGACCAGTCAATTTTACCCACTTGCTCCCTAAACATTTCAACACAGAATATTTTGAGTCCTCTGATTCTAATAGTTTTGTGACATAAATATATATTTAAAAACCCTCCTTTTGCAAAACAGTAACTCTGGGTAGATTTACACAGGGAGACCACCATCAGGTGATCTCTACCGTTGTCACACCCTGATCTGTTTCACCTGTCTTTGTGATTGTCTCCACCCCCCTCCAGGTGTCGGCCATTGTCCCCATTATCCCCAGTGTATTTTGTATACCTGTGTTCTCTGTTTGGCTGTTGCCAGTTCGTTTTGTTCGCCAAGCCTACCAGCGTTTTTCCCCTTGCTCCTGTCTTTTCTAAAGTTCCTGTTTTCTAGTTTTCACGGTTTTGACAATTCTGCCCGCCCTTTACCTTTGCCCCACTACTCTGGATTACTGACCTCTGCCTGACCTGACCCTGAGCCTGCCTGCCGTCCTGTACCTTTACCCCACCTATCTGAACTCTGCCTGCCCTGGACCTGTCCTTTTGCCTGCCCCTGTTCGAGAAGAGATTCCAGAACCTGCCGGGTTTATCTCTCCAATGCTCCCTCATTTTCAAGCTGCAGCCTTCTTCGTTCCCCTCGGACCACTAGAGGATAGTGTACCTCATAACGCTGTTGTCCGGGAGGGCACTCACCTGGGCTATGGCGGTGTGGGAGCAACAGTCCACCGTCTGCCTCAGTCTGCCTCCGTTGTCCGGGAGAGAGGCTGCTCATAAGCTGCTCAAGACTCCCGTAGTGTGGCAGACTATGCAGTAGATTTTCGCACGTTGTCGGCTGAGAGTGCCTGGAACCCGGAAGCATTGTTCGACCAGTTCCTTCACGGATTATAGGAGGTGGTCAAAGTTGAACTTGCAGACCGGGAGCTGCCCATGAAACTTTACTCCCTCATGGCCTTGACCATCCGGATCGATGGGCGGTTTCGAGAACGCAGGAGGGAGAGGGAATCTGTGGTTAGTCGACCCTTGTTAGCCCTCGATTCCCACCTTGCCTCCAAAGAATCCCGGAGACCCCCAAAGTCTACATGTCCGAGTGAACCCGGCATCACCCGAGTTGGCTGCCGACTCGCCTCCTTCAGAGTCCAGGCACCTGGCCAGGGCCAGTTTGACTCTGGCTGAGCGCTTACGCCAACTCCACACCCAGAGCTGTCGTAGCTACCTGCCCATTAAAAAAACATGCTCATCAAGAAGGAGCGAGTACTCTGGTGGGCTTTATGGAGAACTTTTCCTCTCCTCCTACTCGCACCCCTTTCCGTGCCATCCTGCTGTGGGGGAACCGGTCGAAATCTCTACAGGTATGCATCGACTCTGGGGCCGATGAGAGTTTTTTGGACTCTACACTGGCGTCCGAGCTGGGCATCCCCACTCAGCCCCTCTCCATTCCCATGGACGTTAGAGCACTCTATAGGGTGCTCTATAGGCCGGGTCACCCACAATACCACTCCCATCAACCTACGTGTGTCAGGGAACCACAGCGAGACTATCCAATTCCTGCTCATTAAGTCTCCTCAGATTCCTGTGTTATTGGGATTCTCCTGGCTCCTGCGACACAATCCCCTCATTGACTGGTCTGCTGGTGCCATCAGGGGCTGGAGCCCATTTCTGCCATGCACATTGCCTCAGGTCAGCTCAACCGGCCCCGGGACGTCTTTGTGGGGGATCAGAAGTTACCCCGGATCTCTCCGCCATTCCCGCAGAGTACCAGGACCTCCGGCAGGTGTTCAGCAAAGCCCGGGCCACTTCGCTTCTGCCGCACCGACCATATGACTGCGGTATTGACCTTCTTCCTAGCACTACTCTGCCCCACTGTCAGCACTCGCCTCACCTCACGTGGTCCCCAGCTGCTGACTGGGCATTCCGGGATCTCAAACACTGCTTCACCACACCTCATCCTGACCCATTCCGTCAGTTTGTGTTGGAAGCCGATGCTTCGGATGTCGGAGTGGGGGCTGTCCTGTCCCAGTGTTCTGACCTGGACCTCAAGCTACATCCCTTCTTCTCCCGTTTTAAATGTGCAATTGTGTTACATGTGTGTTAATTCGGCCCAAAACAGTTTTTTATTATTCAAACCATTTCATATACTGTACCTGTATACATTTACCATCAACTTAATATGGTAAATGTATACATATACAGAATTTTTGTTTACTGTTAAAAGTGTAAGTCCCCTGATCTTATTAAGATAGCAATGTCTGGATAGAGTTTTATATGTTCAATCAGGACAATGGCTGAACATTCTGATTCTGATGGAATCATATAATGAGGGGCAATGATTGCTTTATGTCAAGGTCACCTAAAGCTAGAGGTAATAGTGACCTTTGACTTGAGATAAAACAGGGTCATTGTACATTGATAAAACAGACTATATCAGGCGACACTTCTCTGTACTTAATTAATGCTATATATCTTACAACATTTACCAATGAGAATTTCTGAAGTAGTTTTCTTATCTATCATCTGGTGTTCTCCTAAGTGCAATAAAACAAATAATACAACTTTTACAGTATGTGTTTGTGTGCCTGCACATGTGTTTGAGAATGAAGAGTGAGAGGTAGTATGTGAAGAGTGTGTGAGGGGCTTCTTTTTAACTGTTTTCACAGCTGAGAACACCAAAGAGACCTTTCCACACCTCCTGACAGCTGTGTTCTGCTCTGTCACGTCCTACCGCTGTTCCCTAGCAGCTTCATGGAGGCCGATCCTACCACTGTTCCCTAGCAGCTTCATGTCCTAACACTAACCCTGTTCCCCAGGTCCATTGTCGCCCAGCTCTACTGCTCCCCAGCTATTACAAGACGGACCTACACCCCTCTATTCCTCTCCCTCCATTTCTGACTTCTCCTTCTCATCCTCCTATTTATTCTGATCATGGTCTTATCTTGTTTATCATTTCTTTGATACTGTACTCATTTCAAAATGTTCCTGTTCCCCTGTCAGAGCTCACAGTGTACTCACTGAGTTATACTGCCCACATCAAAAGTGTCCCTGTGTGTCCCACTGTGTCCCTGTGTGTCCCTATTACCCTTTTTCCACCAAAGCATTTTGAGAGCCGGTTCGGAGCCGGTGTCTACTCGCGAACCAGTTCTTTGTGTTTCGACAGCCATAGAACCGGTTCTCGGCCAGGAAAATTGGTTCCAAAGCAGCACCAACTCTTTGCTGGACTAGAACCGTTCTTTTACCACGTCATGCTTACGTCGGGGGCTGGGGGCGGGGTTATTGTGACCAACAACACGACGGGAAAGGTTGTGACCGCCATTGCTAAAAACACAGCGCTAGTAGAAAGATAGTACAATGGTTGAAGAAAGATGGATTCGCAAAGCCAGGAGAAACATTTGCAGAAAGATGATGTAGTCCGCCATTGTAATTGTTATGCTTGAAGTTGGCGCACTTATCTGTAAATATAACTGTATATTTACCTGTACAGCTAATTTAACCATGCAAAATATTCACTTACCTGTTAATTTAGCCAGTCTGTATATTAAGTAAACTATTATTACCCTCGCTCATATCATATGCATTTTTAGCTATTGAAGTATTTCTCTGCCATCGACCTGTATAGTATAGTTAACCATCCACCAATGTATAGTGTACATATTCAGCCAACCACCCATACTATGCAATGTCTTTTTATAGCTTTTTTTGCACTCCAGATATCTTGTATTTCTATACTTTTTCCATACTGCCGCTCTATGTATCATGTACCGTGTATCTGTCTTTTGTGTACTTTCGTTGTGGCATTTTGCACCTGCCCTGTGTTTTGTTGTTGTAGCTGCTTGACAAAGAAATTTCCCCCTCGGGGATCAATAAAGTACCTATCTATCTATCAAGCGTTTCTGGGAAAGCTAAGACTTATGGCGACGTACACAGTGACGTAACAACGTCGTTCGCTGGGTTCTCTAGTCAGTGGGAAAACAAACAGGTTCTGAGAAGGTTCGCAAGTTGAACCAACTTTGAACCAGCACCAGTTCCGAACCAGTTATTTTTTGGTGGAAACGAGGTATATGTGTCCCTATGTGTCCTTTTGGGCAGAGATCTTAATAATTTCCTAGAGTACTGGAAGACAAGCCTGTCAGGGTCATTTGTATGGGTGTGTTCCAACACTTAATGTACAGTACACTTGATAGTGACACACAGCACACTTGATAGCCTTAAATAACAGTATATTCAATATATTATATTACAGCCTATGCAAAGTGATGGCTTTCAGTGGTTGATTACTTCGTATAGTAAAGTTCAACTGTCAAAGCGCATCAGTGAAAAGAGAAAAAGGTGTTACCTAAGTATGAATGTATATCAATTATCAACTTGTCAGAAATATTGTGAGGCAGTATCTGGCAAACAATCAGTTTCAAACCGATTATGTCAGTACAGTGCACGTTACCAACATGTTTCTTTCCAGGAGTTAAATTTGTATGTAGTGGAATGTCCAAAATGTTCTCTTAGGTCATTTTGTCAATTCCCACAGTACTCCATTCCACTTTGTTCCCTGTCAATTCGAACTGCCTTCACAGCTTATTAGCAGCTAAAATGAGACCATTCTCAAAATGTGTATTCTGTCAAGAAAATGCCCAACGGGCGTCTTCTCTTCACATAAGCTTGTTGTGACAGGGTTGCTCCTGCGTATCAAAAGAAGGCTAGATAAGATGCAAGGTGTGCCATTGAACTCAACCACATGGATATTAGCGCTGCAGGGTCTTCCTGGAACACTGTGTCGACGTCTCAGAACTGAGGAGGTGTTGACTGAGATCTGCATAGCCTTGCCAAGAGAGCAGTAGAGGAAGCTACTGAGCCAGACAGCAATGGAACGAATGTGGCCAGGTCAAATAGGGGTGATGCTGTAGGAGAGGGGTGGGATGAGAGAAAGCACTTTGAGATGTGTGACTCCACCTTCGGACGACCTTGAGGGCAGGTCTACACACACATATGCACACGGACACACACACACACACACACACACACACGGGATGTCCCCATCCTTGACAATTCCTGCCCTGTTCCACCAGCTACTCGCTCACCACTGGTGTACCTGACATACTGGACACCTGGCAGTCCTTTACCCACGATCCACTGTTCCTGGTTACCATAGCGCCCTGGCTGTCTCATAACAACAGCACCCACAGAGGCAATTACAGACCACTCTGCCTGGCGAAGCTCTGGAAAGGAGAGGGTAAAAGGGTGAAGGTGAGGACTGGATGGGGTGCAAAATCTGCAGTCACTGCAGAATAATCTGTAAAAGCTCACTTGGCTGGTGGCCACATGGCATTGCATAAACATGTTATCAGTGATTAGGAGACGAGTGGCTGTACGTTTACTGTGTGAGCAAGACTATTTCCACTGAAAAACCTTTGGTATTTATTGAATTAGTCCACTGTTGATACAGTCCCAATATGTTTTGCATGTCAGCAGTCGAATAGATGTAAAACAAGTGTAATGTGTTCCCTTTTCAGAGAGAGGGAGTGAGAGAGAGAGTGAGAGCGAGTGAGAGAGAGAGAGAGAGAGAGTGTTTATACTAAACAGTATGACTCGATATGAGTGGATGAGGGAGGCGGGAGAGAGGGAAGAAGAAGATGTTTATGTAGGAAGAGTACTGTAAGTTGTTGAAACATCAGGTGAGCTTGACTGTTGGCCATTAATAAAGGTTAGATGAGTCACTAGACATTACGATGGAGGGACATAAACAACTCCAATAAGAAGGACAAAACCAAAACATTGACACATCACTCAATAGGGAAATTGTACGGAGATGCAGATCCCTCTTTTTATAATAGCCCAACTGCTGGAACTATGACATAATGGTAAAGACAGTATGAGTACTGTCTAGCTAACACTTTACCAATTAATGTTAAAAGATTGTTGATATGTTGTTAAAAATGTGTTTTACAATAGAAGCTCTATTTATGTTTCATAACTTGGTTTCACAAAGGTACCATTTGCAACCACCTACAGTTGTTCTGATATGATATCACTATTATTATTACCTACATGTAATACTAAAAAAATCAATCAAATGTTACTTGCCCAAATACAACAGGTGTAGACCTTACCGTGAAATGCGTACTTAAAAGCCCTTAACCAACAATGCAGTTCAAGAAAGAGTTAAGAAAATATCGACCAAATAAACTAAAGTAAAAAATAAAATAAAAAAGGTAACACAATAAAATAACAATAACGAGGCTGTATACAGGGGTACCGGTACCGAGTCAATGTGCGGAGGTACAGGTTAGTTGAGGTAATTTGTATAGGGGTAAAGTGACTATGCATAGATAATAAACAGTGAGTAGCAGCAGTGTAAAAACAAAGAGGAGTAAAAATAATGCTAGTAAAAATTCCCTGTCTTAGGTCAGTTAGGATCCCCACTTTATTTTAAGAATGTGAAATGTCAGAATAATAGTAGAGAGAATGATTTATTTCAGCTTTTATTTCTTTCATCACATTCCCAGTGGGTCAGAAGTTTGCATACACTCAATTAGTATTTGGTAGCATTGCCTTTACATTTTTTAAAGCTTCCCACAATAAGTTGGGTGAATTTTGGCCCATTCCTCCTTACAGAACAGGTGTAACTGAGTCAGATTTGTAGGCCTCCTTACTTGCACCCGTTTTTTCAGTTCTGCCCACAAATTATCTATAGGATTGAGGTCAGAGCTTTGTGATGGCCACTCCAAAACCTTGACTTTGTTGTCCTTAAGCAATTTTGCCACAACTATGGATCCATTTGCTTAACTTCCTGACTGATGTCTTGAGATGTTGCTTCAATATATCCACATAATTTCCTTCCCCTTTTTCCTCCAAACGTAACGATGGTCATTATGGCCAAACAGTTCTATTTTTGGTTCATCAGACCAGAGGACATTTCTCCAAAAAGTACGATCTTTGTCCCCATGTGCAGTTGCAAACCGTAGTCTGGCTTTTTTATAGCGGTTTGGGAGCAGTGGCTTCTTCCTTGCTGAGCGGCCTTTCAGGTTATATCGATATAGGACTCGGTTTACTGTGAATATAGATACTTTTGTACCTGTTTCCTCCAGCATCTTCACAAGGTCCTTTGCTGTTGTTCTGGGATTGATTTACACTTTTCGCACCAAAGTACGTTAATCTTTAGGAGACAGAACATGTCTCCTTCCTGAGCGGTACGATGGCTGCGTGGTCCCATGGTGTTTATACTTGCGTACTATTGTTTGTACAGATGAATGTGGTACCTTCAGGCATTTTGAAATTGCTCCCAAGGATGAACCAGACTTGTGGAGGTCTACAATTTCTTTTCTGAGGTCTTGGCTGATTTCTTTTGATTATCCCATGAGGTCGAGCAAAGAGGCACTGAGTTTGAAGGTAGGCCTTGAAATACATCCACAGGTACACCTCCAATTGACTCAAATTATGTCAATTAGCCTATCAGAAGCTTCTAAAGCCATGAAATCATTTTCTGGAATTTTCCAAGCTGTAAATGCACAGTCAACTTAGTGTATGTAATCATCTGGCATACATTGTGATATAGTGAATTATAAGTTAAATAATCTGTCTGTAAACAATTGTTGGAAGAATGACTTGTGTCATGCACAAAGTAGATGTCCTAACCGACTTGCCAAAACTATAGTTTGTTAACATGAAATCTATGGAGTGGTTGAAAAATGCGTTTTAATGACTTCAACCTAAGTGTATGTAAACTTCCGACTTCAACTGTAGGTCCTGGATGGCAGGAAGCTTGGCCCCAGTGATGTACTGGGCCGTACGCACAACCTTCTG
Source organism: Thymallus thymallus (assembly GCA_023634145.1). Taxonomy (NCBI): domain Eukaryota; kingdom Metazoa; phylum Chordata; class Actinopteri; order Salmoniformes; family Salmonidae; genus Thymallus; species Thymallus thymallus. The sequence goes on along the minus strand of CM042382.1, from coordinate 26,680,795 downwards.
TAGCGCCTTACCGTGACCATGATAGTTTGTTGGTGATGTGGACACCAAGGAACTTGAAACTCTTGACTCGCTCCACTACAGCCCCGTCGATGTTAATGGGGGCCTGTCCGGCCCGCCTTTTCCTGTAGTCCACGATCAGCTCCTTTGTCTTGCTCACATTGAGGGAGAGGTTGTTGTCCTGGCACCACACTGCCAGGACAACAACATGTATTAAAGCTTATCCACTGCTTCACTATGGATCAACCCACTCTAGTGTGATCTCCTTCTGCTGTGATGGAAACATTCATTCAGGTCATGTTCTGATTGTCTAGACTCTAATGCATGTAAATGAATGAATTTGTCTGCGCTGTTCCCAGGAAGAGAGAGACAGTAGAGCCACTAAAGATGAGAGGGAAGATACTAGTAGCAGGGTAAGACAGGCTGTGGGTGGATCAAAGTGTCACAGTGGTGCGTTTCACTGATAGTGAAGATGGATACACAGAAATAAAGTCAGGATTCATAGGATATACGTGGGTGATTTACAGGGGTGTGTTGGAGAGGGAGATTATCTAAACGAACAATTGCGATTGTCCTCTGGTAACGTGTGTTGTGTGGGTGAGGATGAGAAATCTCTCCCAGCCTAAGGACATTGATCTAACCATCTGAAATGTCATATTGGCACTGTCATATGTATACCATTTCACTGTATACACTAGTGTATTGTGATATGTACAGTGTGAGGTGCTATACTGTGCTCTGTTTGTATGCAGTGATTCGTTCTCACACAGTATTGTAACAGTGTTCATATACGCCCCCTACTGGGCATCAGAAGCATGATGTGTATATGAATACTGTGCATCAACTGGGCTGGCCAATAATTGTTATATTAGGCCCTATTTAATGTGTGGCAGAATTTTTTTCAATAATATCTTTGCTATACAACAGAATCAAGGTTCGTGGAGAAATATGAGCATCAACCTCTTTTTTTTTTATCCAACAGGTGTTTAATATATCAGTGTAATATGGTCTGACTAACAGTCATATTAGGCCCTATTTGAGGTGTGGCAGACATTTTAAACAAATACATTTGCATACAACAGTATCAAAATTCATAGGGGAAAATGAGCATGAACCAATTTTGCTTAATTGATCAGTTTAATATAACGGTTTAACGCATTTCACATTATTGTTATTCACCAAGTTCCCACTTACAGAAAATGAAAATATTAAATATTCCCTGTGAAAATGATGACTCAGAACAAATGTATATGAATAATACAAATTCCATCCTAAACAATCGCTCCATTCACATTGAATAAGAGCCGGGCTCTTTGCTTATTTAGCTCATTATCACACTGCAAATGAATCTACAGTAAGTAAGCAAACACACTCAACGTTCACCTAACCATAACCATATGTCAGCAGGGAGTGTAAGGTTAGTTCCCACCGATGTTTCAGCAGAGAAATAAAAACCTGCGCGACAGGATCAGGGTTTTTGTAGTACCATACCAGGCCCGAGCCCCGGCTTTATTGTTCTAACCGGGGTTGTTAAAACCTCCATGTTTCTGTGGAAAATACGTTTCCCAGAGGGCTAGAGGTGGTTCTAATGATAAGCTGGACAGAGGCTGTAAGTCTCTCTTAATGGAAGGTCAATATTAGTGCAAAGAGCCAGCAATGTGTCCTTTTCATTTCTATGAAGAGGCAATACACACACACACACATACACACAGCTGTCTAAAGTGGTATGAAGTGTAAGACCAGATGGACTATAGCTCTTTCTGATTGGTCTGTCTATCTGTTAACGTATAGCATCTCTAGGTGATGTAACAGGCTCAGTGGTTAAGGGCTCTCTCAGTCAGAGCTCTTAGCACAGGTATTCCATTGTATTCTTTGAGGACTTCCAAGAACATGTTGTGATAGTTCCCCCTCTTGTCTATCTCTATGTGTTCAGATTTTGATCCAGGCTTCTCACAGACCAAAATCCACATTTTGATAAGGGGCTCTGAAAATCATCTGCGATGAACCGACAATGACAACATTTTTATTTTAAGAAACATACTGCCATAGAATCCTATAACTCACAACCTCTATGCATACAGCAGTGGTGTACAAAGTCCTATTAATAGCACGGAAAAGTAAACTTTACCCTCAGTACCCATAGTAACAGCACTTAAAAATAGATATTACCCATGATAACCTATGCAAGCAATGAAAATGACACTGCTTACTTTGACTGACAAACCGTACTTCTACAGGCCCAGCTCAAAATTAACTGCAGCAAACATCTCTCGCGCTGTTTACATTCTGTTCCTGTAGCTCTAAGTAAAGGGTTAAGCTCCCTACTCCACTGTTTATACTGCCTGTTTCCTGTGTGGCTGCCTGGTCAGGAGCAAGAGCCTATGAGGGGAAGACGCTCAGATACAAACCAATCAAACATAAACACTGAACAATGGGCTGAGGAATGAAGATGTTAGGTTACACTCCCCTCTTCCCCACGCCTGATCCGACCCATCCATTGGGGGGTGTCTGTGACAGTGCCATACAAGGATGTCTGGACAGATGCCATGCCTCCATGATGCTTCTATCAGCTAATTCTGGTAGTATCCAGCAACTGGACTGAAGGCCATACAGCGTAGTTGACTGAGACCACCAGCGTAGATGACTGAGTTCTGTGTCAGGACTCTAGAGAGTTCATAGAATCACTCTAGAATCTGCAGTGTCTGTCACGGATCCCCCCCGGTACTGTTGTTCATTCCGTGCACCAGTTTCGTATGTCTACGTCACCGGCCTCTAGGCACTGAACTGTGTCATTACGCACCCCTGGTTCCCATTCCCCACTGATTAGAATTGTATAAATGTGCCCTGTGTTCACCATTGTTGGTCGATTATTGTTCCAATGTCCGTTGGTCGTGTGAGTACATGTGCTTTGTTGTTTTGGCTTTCGTGCCGCTTGTATTGTGCATGTATGATTACGGGTCTCGTCCCGTGTTGTATCCTTGTGCACTTGTGTTTTCAGGTCTCGCCCCGTGTATTTATTACGGGTCTCGTCCCGTGTATTTATTACGGGTCTCGTCCCTTGTATTTATTACGGGTCTCGTCCCGTGTATTTATTACGGGTCTCGTCCCCTGTATTTATTACGGGTCTCGTCCCGTGTATTTATTACGGGTCTAGTCCCGTGTATTTATTACGGGTCTCGCCCGTGTATTTATTACGGGTCTCGCCCCGTGTATTTATTACGGGTCTCGCCCCGTGTATTTATTACGGGTCTCGCCCCGTGTATTTATTACGGGTCTCGCCCCGGGTATTTATTACGGGTCTCGCCCCGGGTATTTATTACGGGTCTCGCCCCGGGTATTTATTACGGGTCTCGCCCCGGGTATTTATTACGGGTCTCGCCCCGGGTATTTATTACGGGTCTCGCCCCGTGTATTTATTACGGGTCTCGCCCCGTGTATTTATTACGGGTCTCGTCCCGTGTATTTATTACTGTGTATTTATTCGAAGTACTCTTCGCTCTTTTGTTTGTGTTTTGTATACGTGGTTTAATTTGGGTAGAAAAAAAAAAAAAAACGATTACGCATTCCTGCACCTGTCTTCCGATCTTCTATACGGCATGACAGTGTCCTTCTAGAATCTAGGTAGATACATGCATGTGAAAATCTGATTTCCCAGTTATCCCTCCCTAGCATTTGGGCGGCAGGTAGCCTAGCGTTGGACCAGTAACCGAAAGGTCGCTGGTTTAAATATCCAAGGTGAGAACTTGTCGATGTGTCCTTGAGCAAGGCACTTAACCATAATTTTCTCCAGGGGCAGACCCTGTAGGTTGTCATTGTAAATAATATTTTTTTCTTAACTGACTTGCCTAGTTAAATAAAGGTTAAATAAAATACAATTGGTGAAATGGACCAAAATCAACACATTTTTCCTGACTGCCTCCTGTGTGAGTCAGGGTCATTAATCAATATGGTGGTAATATCACTGTTGGTATTTAGTGGCCGTGCTTGGTGTGAACAGACCTTTAATGACAAACTCCATGACTCGCTAGGGTCATTATGCTAAGTTGTGTGTTTATGTTCACTAACTGGCCCCATGATGCCTTGCCACTAACCACAGCAGACCAGGGTTTAAATACTATTTGTTTTCTTTCAAATACTTAAGCTGTGCTTGATTGAGTTTGCCTTCTGTAATGGAGCAACATATTAGTCTGCAAAAGTGCAAACCCTGCCCATCTGGCACTCTAGGCAGGCTAAAGCAAACTATACACTTTTTTGAATGATTTCAAATACTATTTCAACCCAGCCATGGTCTGGGCCGGGGCCAGGGACACATTACATTAACACAGGGTGAACACCATGCCAGGCAACTATCAGATTGATACTTTGATCCATCAGTCTATTAGACAAACCCAGGCTGCAGCATTAGAGAACTGTCTTTCTTTATACTCCTAGGAGAGTGGTTGTCTTTCTTATCAAAGCAATAAGGACTCTGTCCACTGACTGTCTCTGCATCGCACAGCACAGCTGGAGCTCAGTCTCAGTGCTTGGGTGGTCCCAAGCTTAATGGTGGTGGAGGGGAGTCATTCCCAGAACAAGTGGAAATGCAGTGAGAATGGCTCGTTTAAAACCGAGAGGGATAACCTGATAAAACTGATGGGGCTGATAAGGCAAAGGTCGGACTTGTTTTTCAAAATGAACCGAGGGAGACCGAGAGCAAGAGAGGCATGTAAACAACCTTCTTATTGCACATTTCAGAGAGGGTGTGGGGGGATGTAAACAGGCAGGTAGCCTAGCGGTTAGAGCGTTGGGCCAGTAACCGTAAGGTCGCTGTTTCGAATACCCGAGCCGACAAGGTGAAAAACCTGTCTGTGTCCTTGAGCAAGACACTTAACCCTAATTTGCTCCAGGGGCGCCGTACTACTATGGCTGTCCCTGTAGGTAGGCCATCATTGTAAATAAGAATTTGTTCTAAACTGACTTGCCCAGTTAAATGAAGGTTAAATAAAAACAAAAACAGTAGAGGGGAGAAGAGAACAAAGGGCCAGATGATCATTTCAGACTAAATATCTTTCACATAATAAGTACTCTCCTCACAGAATAAGTACTCTCCTCACAGAATAAATACTCTCCTCTCACATAGTTTAGGATGCACAGGATGTAATGTATTTTTCTCCTCCAAGAGAAATCGTTGTATGCATTTTATTTGTTTTGTTTATCCTGACAGAGTTTGGAGTGACCGTGTGGACCCTTTCACAGGAAGCCATTGTTTACTTACCAGAGCTCCCTGCTAAGTCTGGAGGGCCCAGCTATCGTCACCGAAGAGCAGCTAGCTACGAGGAGCACTAGGGTCAGGTACTGGGTCAGGTAGGAGGGAGGGGGGAGGGGGGGATTGAGAGGGGGAGGCGGGGGTTTAGGGGGTTTAGGGGGTTTAGGCATTACTAGCTTCTGCTCAGCGTCTTTCCTGTCACTGTCCCGTGTCCCTGACCCTAACCCAGGACACTGTTTGGGCGGGGGATTGAGGAGAAAAGGGTTGTTCCTTGTTCCCTACCACATTTCCTGCCGTCTACACTATGTTGGCTCTAATTGGAAATATGGGTGGCCCTGTTTATTTGCTCGGTAGAAATGCGAAAGGCGAGGTTGTATTTATATTTTCATGGCGCGTTCTCAGCAGTGCAGCATTACACGGCCTTCCCTGGAGATGCCATGGGGGCGGGCCAGGTTCGATTAGGTTGGTGTGTGTCTGTCGGGGAGTAAGAGGACGGGGTGGTGGGGGGGCTAATAAGCGAGTAAAGTGGTTGAATGATGTTGATCATTGTCACCTGCATAGATAGACTGATTTCTGGAATGGTTAAGGTGAATACTAAGATTTGGCTTTGTGCGACGTGAGAACGCAACCAGAACAGGGTACATCGTTGGACACCAGCAACTATCCTCCAGATTGACTTTACATTTTCACAGAGCAAGGAACGAGTCGTTTTCACTAAGAACATTTAGAAGGACATTTAAAAGAGAGAGGAAGGAAATGAGGGGTCCCTTATTAGGTCCTTGACTGGCCATGTTTTGTATACAGTACATTACTTTAACACAGCAATCTAACCCTCTTAGAGAAGGGAATTATTCTAGAGATTCCACTCCGGAATCTCTCTCTAATACCATAGGCACACAGTACATACATTACTACTGTACATGCTACACTAAAGCCTCGGGCCCTAAGGCCCCATAGGTCCATGAATAAAAGCTATGTTGAGAAGAGCCATGTGAGTGAGTTGTCGGTGTGTGTGTAGGACTTTGTGTATTTATCCTTTGTACAGCAGAGCCAGGACCAGGGGCTGCTTCTGCTGCTGAGTGGCTTAAAAGCAGGGCTGTCCGCTGGGGCTGAGGCTGCCAAGTGCCTGGGCCGGGCTCTGGATAAAGTAAACACACACTGGGGCTCTTTCCCTCTCCCGTCCTCCTCCCCGGCCTGCCCATCAGCTGGAGACCACACAGCCAGACCACACAGAGTCTGAGCTTGGCCCAGGCCCCTCTCACGCAACACGACCCGCGAGCTGTCACTCGGACCCCCCTCCACACACACAGACACACGTATGTGAGGGAGAGAATGGTAGCGTCCGTATGTGTATGTATTTCTGTGGTTATTACACATTTTAAAAAGTTATGAATCAGTCTATTGAAGTTGATGGGTTGGGATTTTCTCCTCACAAATCTACATGTCAAGTATGTCAAATATGGCTGAGAACAGCGCTTTAGTGTTGACAGGAGAACCTCTCCTCTTGATTGATTTCATGGTCCTTCCTTTCTCTCTCTGTTTCATGGTCACATGGTCACATGCGTGTGGTTTTACTTGACTCGTAGACCAAGAACAAATATACAACCACTGGGCAAAAATTCATTTGAAGTGTCAGATGCCGATATCTGTGACATGTAATTGGACATTTTATTTTAAAGAGATGTTTAATAGAAGAAATTAGATGAGAAATCTGACATTTGAATATAAATGTTACAGTTTTTATTATACTGGAAATGTTGGTTATATTAATACCAACTACAGTACTGTGTGTGAGTATGTGCGTGTACACACTTATGTGTGTGAGTATGTGCGTGCTGGAGGTCAGGGTGTTAGTAGAGGCAGGACTATGGGTCATTAGCAGAGATCAGAGGCTGTGTAAAAACGTTGGTTGTGGGGCTCTGGCGGTCTCAGTGTAGGCTCTTATTCTGCTGCATGACTGCTTGTTTCTTCCCTCTCTCCAACTGACTAATCACATACTGTATCACCCCCTGCTGTCGATACCGTGTACTGCACCAGTCTTCATCTATAACACTACTGTGGAAAAGCAGGATGAAATACTTCCTGACCAAGTAAATGGTAGAATCAATGTAGGGTTCAGGTACTGATTTAATGAGTTATTGTTCAGACAACCCTTTCTCCCTGTGTCAGTGTACTATAAGGAAAGTAACTGCATTCTGGAATTTGAAGGTTAGTATTCTGCCAATTTTCCTCCCACCTTATCCAAAGAGAAATCTTCTATTTTAATAAATACATTTCTGATATCACCCAGTAACTCTCTCCAAGCTCTCCACTGGCCTCAATGGACCCACGTATTTTTCCCCACAGTGTTTAGAGGAACATCCTTCTCCTCCTCCAAAAGCCCCTGCCATCCCTTCCAAGCTCTAAACAGGCAGGAGCCGGCCTCAGTCTGCACTTCTCTTTGCCAGGTAGACTAGTCTACGGTATTGTTCTGCTTGACTATCATTCCATCTGTATACACAGAGGCCTGTGGTCATTTGCGTGTTTCCCATTACTTTACTGTCTTCCGACAACTGTTATTGCTTTCCTGACGTGCAGTGGAGTGGTTTGCTTTCATTGTTATCTGAGGTGGGTCAAATAAATAATCAGCGTCTGCATAGCAATGCAAGGTGGTTAATTGGTGACTTCATCATAAAGTGCCGGAGACTATTCTCGTGCCTCTCTGAGCTCGCTCTACAAGGGCAACATTTGTGATTGGGTGAAGGAAGGTAAGAAAGGTACCTTTACAGGAGTTGACTACCGGTTAGACAACCACTGCAGTGATGTCAAACAGCTCACAATAATGGACACAAAGGACGCAAAACCGTGAGGAGTGTTTTGCCCTTCACCGACCCTAAACTCACAGAGGTTAGTCACACAAGGGTTCAGACACACATCCTAATTCATCCGAGAGGTACATGTACCTGGTTCGTCTTTATTTTGTCATCCCTGGATCAACAAATCCACCAACCGATCAGAAAATAGTCTGCCTTGTGACATCATTAACATTTGCAGTGCCACCTGCCCCACCCCATTAAGTAATTTAATATTCAAATCCGAGCCATAAGGATGATCTGGGATCAACACAGATAAATGGTGATTCCGGATCAAAATTATGAGCCAGGATCAACATAACTAAATTAAGATCCAGCTGGTTGACTGGGCCTGAACATTATGGTGAACATTTTTGTGCACGTGCACTTTTATGCTTGTGTGTATGTGAGTGTGAGCTTCCCAACCTTGTATCGCACACCATGAGCTATCGCGAGACCAGGCCCGAGCTTCCCAACCTTGTATCGCACACCATGAGCTATCGCGAGGCTAAGCGATCTTTGTGTCACCAAGTCAACTAACCGACCGTAATCACCGGCTGCATCACAGTCACTGCTCTAGTATTATAAAGATAAGAACACATGTTACTTACAGCCCTATGTTCAACCTTATGTATATTTTGTTGTTGCCTGCTCTAACCCCGCAATTTCCAGATGGGGATAAATGAAGTATCTATCTAACTATCTATCTATGTAAAACATAAAAATAAAATAAAACTTACATATCCAACCCTGAAACATTGATATGTATTGCACTATTCTCTACCACCTCACAATGTGTTTTAGTAGATCATCAAAATCTCTTTCCCTGTGCTTGAGTAAAACATTAACGAATGCCTGAGCAGTGCACTGGTTTTTAAAACTTAGTTTATTACCGTATCATTGTCCAAAGACATGAGAATGTATTTCTCAGTGCACATTAGCATGTTCTTTAAAAGTACTTTCCTCACCATCTTAAATAAGCATGCCCCCGCAGCAACTGGATCTGATTTTGAATATGTGGACACCTACAAATACCTAGGTGTCTGGTTAGACTGTAAACTCTCCTTCCAGACTCATATTAAGCATCTCCAATCCAAAATTAAATCTAGAATCGCCATGCTATTTCGCAACAAAGCCTACTTCACTCATGCTGCCAAACATGCCCTCGTAAAACTGACTATCCTACCGATCCTAGACTTCGGCGATGTCATTTACAAAATAGCCTCCAACACTCTACTCAGCAAATTGGATGTAGTCTATCACAGTCCCATCCGTTTTGTTACCAAAGCCCCATACACTACCCACCACTGCGACCTGTACTCTCTCGTTGGCTGGCCCTCATTACATATTCGTCTCCAAACCCACTGGCTCCAGGTCATCTATAAGTCTTTGCTAGGTAAATCCCCGCCTTATCTCAGCTCGTTGGTCACCATAGCAACACCCACCCGTAGCATGCGCTCCAGCAGGTATATTTCACTGGTCACCCCCAAAGCCAACACCTCCTTTGGCCACCATTCCTTCCAGTTCTCTGCTGCCAATGACTGGAACGAATTGCAAAAATCATTGAAGCTGGAGACAACCGTCTCCCTCAATAGCTTTAAGCATCAGCTGTCAGAGCAGCTTACCGTTCACTGCACCTGTACACAGCCCATCTCTAAATAGCCCACCCATCTACCTCATCCTCATATTGTAATTTACTTATTTTTTGCTCATTTGCACCCCAGTATCTCTATTTGCACATCATCATCTGCACATCTGTCACTCCAGTGTCAATGCTACATTTTAATTATTTCACCACTATGGCCTATTTATTGCCTTACCTTTCTAATCTTACTACATTTGCACACACTGTATATAGATTTTCTATTGTGTTATTGACTGTACGTTTGTTTATTCTCATGTGTAACTCAGTGTTTTTGTTGTTTGTGTCGCACTGCTTTCCATTATCTTGTCCAGGTCGCAGTTGTAAATGAGAACTTGTTCTCAACCGGCCGACCTGGTTAAATAAAGGTGAAATAAAATTAAAATTAAAAAAGCCTCCTGGGTTAAAGTGCAACCATCAAACATAAATATGATTACAGTATTCTCTACCACATCACAAAGTATTTTGTATACAATATCAAAATCTATACTCAGTGCAAATGAGTGTTCACAACTAAAGATATCCAACCCTCAAACGTGAATAAAAAAGAAAAGAAAAGTACTGCACTTTTCTCTGCAACTTTATTTACACAGTATAACTTTCTAATGACGTCATAGTCTATTTTTCCATGTGCATGAGTGTAGCTTTAAGGAAACATGGCCAAACCTAAAACATTAATGAACGCCTCAGCAGTGCACTGGTCTCTGCAACTTTGTTTATTACCGTATCATTGTCCAAAGACATGAGAATTTCTTTCTCAGTGCACATTAGTATGAAGGCCTCCAGGTGCTTCTGGGTTAAAATGCTCCTGAGTCTGTTTTTTATGAATTGTACTGTTGAGAAGCTTCTCTCACAGGCTACTTGTGTGATGGACAGTGTCAATAGTAATTTGTAGGCCAGTCCAATCACATGGTAGGCATCAGTTAGGAGATTGTACTGAGAGAGGAAGAGATGAACACAAATGACACAGTTTTTACAGGAGGAACAAGTTTTGCTCTCTAGTTCTACATCCTGCTGTTCCATGGAAGGATCCTCCTCACTTCCTTGTGGCATCTCACTGGCTGTCCTGACAGTGTAACCCTCAAGAGGGGACATCTTTAGTCTGTCCCACTGGGACACAAGGCTGAACAGCTCACCACATAATGTGCCAACCGTAGCTCTATTGTCAAACCTAAGCAGACATTTGCTTATTTCTTCGAGAGCTGAGTTGGGGAACCCATTTTCCATCACTTGAGCAAAAGTTTCTAGGGTCCAAACAGGCAAAATCTGAGCAATGTTTTGTATTAGCAGAAAATCTCCTATGAATACTGTCTATCACAGTGTCTACAATGACGTTGTGTACTTTGACCTTGAAGTCAGTATCAAGTACCAATTCACAAACTCATCAGCTGCTCTCTTAACTCCTTCAAGGTGCCTAACACACTTAGTACAGTATAGAGATTAGTTTTTTCACAGTAAGTCAACCACTTGCGATTGGTTCCATCTTTGTTGTTAAACACTTTTGGTGTAGGAAGTTTTGGTGTTTGTTGAGGATGATAACAAAAAAACATACAGTTGAAGTCGGACGTTTACATACACTTAGATTGAAGTCATTAACTGCCATAAAAAAGCCAGACTATGGTTTGCAACTGCACATAGGGACAAAGATCGTACTTTTTGGAGAAATGTCCTCTGGTCTGATGAAACAAAAATGGAACTGTTTGGCCATAATGACCATCGATATGTTTGGAGGAAAAATGGGGAGGCTTGCAAGCCGAAGAACACCATCCCAACCGTGAAGCACGGGGGTGGCAGCATCATGTTGTGGGGGTGCTTTGCAGCAGGAGGGACAGGTGCACTTCACAAAATAGATGCCATCATGAGGAAGGACAATTATGTGGATATATTGAAGCAACATCTCAAGACATCAGTCAGGAAGTTAAAGCTTGGTAGCAAATGGGTCTTCCAAATGGACAATGACCCCAAGCATACTTCCAAAGATGTGGCAAAACCAGATTGCATTTCTCCCGATTAGCCAGTCCAGGCCTGCTGATAATCTATTGTAGATAGACCCTGAGTGGGCTTCCAGCTGGGTTGCCAGACCTCACTCTTATTCTGCTGTAGGTCCAGTGTGTGTGTGTGTGTGTGTGTGTGTGTGTTGGGGGGGGGGGGCTACAAGTATAGCCTACTTGTACAGTTCAGCCATAACCGATCTGGAAGGCTTGTTGTCTCAGTCTCACTCTCTTTCTTGCTCTCTCTTTTTCTCTCTATATGTGTATCATTCATGTGGTTAAGTTGAAGGTCTAGTCCAGATGGCAGATACAACAGGGTAAAACCTGTCCCCATGCAGCCTTGTAATTTGCTAAGTGTTTTAGTGCTGCTGTGACCACCCATGGAGGTAGGAAAATGATATGCCAGCCACCCAGTAAGATGTCATTCTTCCTACACACACACACACACACACACACACACACACACACACACACACACACACACACATGCACACGTGTTTTCAGATTCAGATTCAGATTTAGAAAACTTTAATGTCTTCAGAGAGGCAATTCATCTTGCAGCAGTCAAAAAACATATCACATCTAAAAATGTTAAATAAACATCAAAGAATATTTACAAGAGAATAGGCAAGGTAAGTGCAGTTTCATAGTGCAAGTGCTAAGTGCAATTAGTCCAACATTATGTTAAATTGCAGAATTGCATTCGGAAATAAAAGAGTCCTTGGCCCTATTTTAGGTTGTCTGTACCTGCGGCCAGAGGGAAGGAGGTGGAATTCGGAGTGGAGTGGATGGGAAAAGACAACCACTATTTTATTCTCCTTATAGAGGGCTCTGCCCAGGTAGAGAGATGACAGTTATGGAGGGCGAAAGTCAATCACCATGTCCTTTGTTTTTTATGTATTTAATTTTAGATGGGATGACTCACAGCAGACAGTGAAATCATTCAGAGCCGGTCTGTGCTCTGTCTCATCGCCTTCGAGAAGTTTGACCGTCACCATATTTGATCAGGTGGCGTCTTGGGAACCGGCTCCGGCAGCTGTCTGTATACAATATGTATAGTACCGGTGAAAGAACACTACCCTGTGGGGTTCCAACTGAAGTAGTGCGCACCTCAAAGAGTGTGTTGCCAACTCATACCTTCTGAGACCTATCAGTCAGGAATAGAGTTGCAAAGGGTCGGGACCTTTCCCGTAAAAGTTTGCTTATAACAGTGAACCTTTTTTGTGGGATACACATAAGGCATATTTTGGCATATGTTGGTTAAACTATCCCCAATTCCCCTCTGCATTCATCTGACCATATGACATTCTCCCAATCCTCTTCTGGATCATCCAAATGCTCTCTAGCAAACTTCAGATGGGCCTGGACATGTACTGGCTTAAGCAGGGGGACACGTCTGGCACTGCAGGATGTGCATTCTTCCATCACATGTGCAGTGCCCACACTACTTCACTGTCTGAGCCAAGGACTACATGCTTTCTGGTAAGATTTGATCGCAATACTGGGTGGGGTGAATATATTTTATATGACATACATGATTTTTTGTTAACTAGTAAATAGTAGCCTACAGCAAAGTGTGTTTAAATCATTTCTAACAATTTCTGCGAGTTCGTTTTTGCTACCATGTGGGTTTTAGCTTACTTGAGCCTGCTAACTGAGGAGTGTTAATTCACCTGTTTCCATACATGTTTCATTTTAAAACATTTATTAAACAACAAAGGAGATGTTTAATCTAACTGCTTAACTATTTATCTGTACATGGAATTGTATTCGTTTTTTTTAAACTAATTTTTAAAATAATATTTACAAGAAAATGCCACGGGCACTATCTGATGTGTGGAGACATTTCACTGTAGATAATGAAGAAGGAAAAGCTGTGTACATTTGCAAATACTGTGCCAAATCAAATGCAGAATCATCTGGCCAAGTGCATAAAGTTCCCTCAGCCCTCACAACAAGCAACCTCTGACAAAAGTCCCTCTACTTCTATTCGAGGTGAAAATGATGAATCAGACACCTTATCGACAGCAACAGCTCATGGTCCTCCTGGAATCAGAAGTTTTTTTGACTCAATGGAGGAACGTAGTCAGATTAATGCTGATGAATGTCTTGCTTGAGCTGTGTATGCAACTGGTTCACCTCTGATACTCACAGGCAATGTGTATTGGAAGAGATTTCTGAATGTTCTTCGCCCAGCATACACCCCTCCAACCAGACATGCTTTATTTACTAATTTGCTGGATGCAGAGTTCAACAGAGTTCAAGTGAAGGTCAAGCAAATCATAGAGAAAGCAGACTGTATTGCAATCATCTCTGATGGGTGGTCGAATGTTCGTGGGCAAGGAATAATTAACTACATAATCTCCACCCCTCAACCAGTCTCTACATTGCAGATGAGCTGAAGGCAGTCATCACTGACCTTGGACCACAGAAGGTATTTGCACTGGTGACAGACAATGCTGCGAACATGAAGGCTGCTTGGTCTAAAGTGGAGGAGTCCTACCCTCACATCACATCTATTGGCTGTGCTACTCATGCATTTAATCTGCTCCTTAATGACACCATGGCACTGAAAACAATGGATACACTCTACAAGTGAGCCAAGGAAATGGTTAGGTATGTGAAGGGTCATCAAGTTAAAGCAGCAATCTACCTCACCAAGCAAAGTGAGAAGAATAAGAGCACCAAATTGAAGCTGCCCAGCAACACCTGTTGGGGTGGTGTTGTCATCATGTTTGACAGTCTCCTGGAGGGGAAGGAGTCTCGCCAAGAATAGCCATATCACAGTCTGCCGATATGGACAGCCCCATCAAGAGGATCCTCCTGGATGATGTATTTTGGGAGAGAGTGGTAAGCAGCCTGAAACTCCTGAAACCTATAGCAGTAGCCATTGCACGGATTGAGGGAGACAATGCCATCCTGTCAGATGTTCAGAATCTGCTTGCAGATGTAATAGAAGAAATCCGTACCGTCCTGCCCACTTCACTGTTGCTCCAAGCAGAGGAAACTGCAGTTCTGAAATACAACAAAAAGCGTGAAGACTTCTGCCTGAAGCCCATACACGCCGCAGCGTACATTTTGGACCCCAAGTATGCTGGCAAAAGCATCCTGTCTGGTGCAGAGATCATCAAGGCCTATGGTGTCATCACTACCGTGTCTCGCCACCTTGGCCTGGATGAGGGCAAGGGTCTTTTCAAGGGATGGTTCAACTTTAATATTGCGGATAGGTTGTTGCTTCCATGAATGTAACTGTCTGCATCATTTCCAATCCCCGATATATTTTTGGGGTAAATGTGTGTGTGTGTGTGTGTGTGTGTGTGTGTGTGTGTGTGTGTGTGTATATATATATATAATTCTTTTTTTTTTTTTTTTTTTTTTTCTCAGTAAATATATTTCCAAAGGTGCTATTGACATGAAAGTTTGACCAGATTAAGTTATGTGTAATAATGTGAAATGACACAGGGAAAAAGTATTGAACACATGAAGAAAGGGAGGTGCAAAAAGGCATGGAAAGCCAAGATAACAGCTGAAAACTATCAGTAATTAAAAAGCAATCCAGCCCCCTGTCAGTGCAAATTAATATCAGCTGGTTCAGTCCCAACTGATGCCTACAAAAAGGTCTCATTGCCAAGGTGTCACACAAGACACATCTCATGATGGGTAAAAGCAAAGAGCTGTCTCAAGACCTTCGCAACCTAATTGTTGCAAAACATAATGATGGCATTGGTTATAGGCGCATTTCTAAGCTTCTGAATGTTCCAGTGAGCACTGTTGGGGCCATAATACGAAAGTGGAAAGACAATCATTTCACCATAAATTTGCTTCGACCAGGTGCTCCTCGCAAGATTTCTGACAGAGGAGTGAAAAGAATAATCAGAAGAGTTGTCCAAGAGCCAAGGACCACTTGTGGAGAGCTTCAAAAAGACCTTTAATTAGCAGGTACTGTTGTCTCAAAGAAAACAGTAAGTAATGCACTCCACCGCCATGGCCTGTATGCACGCTCACCACGCAATACTCCATTGCTGAAAAAAAAGCATGTTGAAGCTCGTTTTAAAGTTTGCTGCACAACATTTGGAAAAGCCAGTTAAATACTGGGAGAATATAGTGTGGTCAGATGAGAGCAAAATTGAACTGTTTGGATGTCATAATACACACCATGTTTGGAGGAGAAATGGCACTGCACATCACCCTAAAAACACCATACCAACAGTGAAGTTTGGAGGTGGGAACATCATGGTGTGGGGCTGCTTTTCAGCAAATGGTACTGGCAAACTTCACATAATTGAAGGAAGGATGAATGGGCAAATTTACCGAGACATTCTTGACAAAAATCTGCTGCCATCTACCAGGATGATGAAGATGAAACAAGGGTGGACATTTCAGCAAGACAATGATCCCAAACACACAGCTAAGGAAACTCTCAATTGGTTTCAAAGAAAGAAAATAAAGCTGCTAGAATGGCCCAGCCAATCACATGACTTAAATCCCATTGAAAATCTATGGAAAGAACTGAAGATCAAGATTCATAGAGGCCCACGGAACCTTCAAGATTTGAAGACTGTTTGTGTGGAAGAATGGGCCAAAATCACACCAGAGGAACGCATGTGACTAGTTTCTCCATACAGGAGGCATCTTTACCAACAAAGGCTTTAGTACAAAGTATTAAATAAATATCAGTAAGTGTGTTCAATACTTTTTTTCTTGTGTCATTTCACATTATTACACAACTTAATTTCTGAACTTATTTGTTTTGGTTTCGTTGTATGTATGGATTACTTGGGTTGTTACCAACATCTGGTGAAAATTTCATGTCAATAGCACCATTGGAAATATATTTACTGAGAAAAATGGTGACGTGTTCAATACTTATTTCACCCGCTGTGTGTATATATATATATATATATATATATATATATATATATATATATATATATATATATATATATATATATATATATATACATACAGTGGGGAGAACAAGTATTTGATACACTGCCGATTTTGCAGGTTTTCCTACTTACAAAGCATGTAGAAGTCTGTAATTTTTATCATAGGTACTCTTCAACTGTGAGAGACGGAATCTAAAAAATCCAGAAAATCACATTGTATGATTTTTAAATAATTAATTTGCATTTTATTGCATGACATAAGTATTTGATCACCTACCAACCAGTAAGAATTCCGGCTCTCACAGACCTGTTAGTTTTTCTTTAAGAAGCCCTCCTGTTCTCCACTCATTACCTGTATTAACTGCACCTGTTTGAACTCGTTACCTGTATAAAAGACACCTGTCCACACACTCAATCAAACAGACTCCAACCTCTCCACAATGGCCTAGACCAGAGAGCTGTGTAAGGACATCAGGGATAAAATTGTAGACCTGCACAAGGCTGGGATGGGCTACAGGACAATAGGCAAGCAGCTTGGTGAGAAGGCAACAACTGTTGGCGCAATTATTAGAAAATGGAAGAAGTTCAAGATGACGGTCAATCTCCCTCGGTCTGGGGCACCATGCAAGATCTCACCTCGTGGGGCATCAATGATCATGAGGAAGGTGAGGGATCAGCCCAGAACTACACGGCTGTCAGGCTCTGGCCATAGAGAAGCTTTGCTTCTCTATAGTTCTATGGTCAGAGTCTGGCAGATCTAGTATTTCTACTTCTGGGTGGTGTTGTGTGTGGGATCCCTAATTAGAGGCAGCTGCTATGCATTACCTCTAATTAGGGATCCTACTTATATGTCTATGTTCCACTCCCTTGGCGTGGTTCATTGTTATATGTTGTCCCGTGTTCGTGCTCCGTGTGTCATCTTTATATTGCATTTGTTATTTTGTATAGTTCGATGTCTAGTTTATTTATTTAATAAACGATGTCGAACTATCGCTACGCTGCGCCTTGGTCTCTCTACACACCCGAACGTGACAACGGCAGGACCTGGTCAATGACCTGAAGAGAGCTGGGACCACAGTCTCAAAGAAAACCATTAGTAACACACTATGCCGTCATGGATTAAAATCCTGCAGCGCACGCAAGGTCCCCCTGTTCAAGCCAGCGCATGTCCAGGCCCGTCTGAAGTTTGCCAATGACCATCTGGATGATCCAGAGGAGGAATGGGAGAAGGTCATGTGGTCTGATAGAGCTTTTTGGTCTAAACTCCACTTGCCGTGTTTGGAGGAAGAAGAAGGATGAGTACAACCCCAAGAACACCATCCCAACCGTGAAGCATGGAGGTGGAAACATCATTCTTTGGGGATGCTTTTCTGCAAAGGGGACAGGACGACTGCACCGTATTGAGGGGAGGATGGATGGGGCCATGTATTGCGAGATCTTGGCCAACAACCTCCTTCCCTCAGTAAGAGCATTGAAGATGGGTCTGGGCTGGGTCTTCCAGCATGACAACGACCCGAAACACACAGCCAGGGCAACTAAGGAGTGGCTCCGTAAGAAGCATCTCAAGGTCCTGGAGTGGCCTAGCCAGTCTCCAGACCTGAACCCAATAGAAAATCTTTGGAGGGAGCTGAAAATCCGTATTGCCCAGCGACAGCCCCGAAACCTGAAGGATCTGTATGGAGGAGTGGGCCAAAATCCCTGCTGCAGTGTGTGCAAACCTGGTATAGAACTACAGGAAACGTATGATCTCTGTAATTGCACCAAATATTAATTGTACCAAATATTAAGTTCTGCTTTTCTGATGTATCAAATACTTATGTCATGCAATAAAATGCAAATTAATTACTTAAAAATCATACAATGTGATTTTCTGGATTTTTGTTTTAGATTCCGTCTCTCACAGTTGAAGTGTACCTATGATAAAAAATTACAGACTTCTACATGCTTTGTAAGTAGGAAAACCTGCAAAATCGGCAGTGTATCAAATACTTGTTCTCCCCACTGTGTGTGTGTGTATGTATGTATGTGTATATATATATATATATATATATATATATATATATATATATATATATATATATATATATATATATACACACACACAAACTTTTTTTATATATACCTTCCTTTATTATTCCCCGCAAACCCTACCACCGCTCGCCCAATTGGAGTAAACTAATAAGGGCAAGGTTCTTGGCAGTCTGGCGAAGTACACTTCCAAGCAAGGACTTTGGGGTGGAGATGCAATATGGCAGTCGTGCCGACACATCTCATCAGCTACCTAGTGGAAAGGACATTGTGGATCTGAGGCTCTTTCCCCTGTTGCCTCCATCATCCTCCAAATCCCACCACCATCAGCCGCATCAGAGCGCAACTGGTCCTTGTTTGGGAACACACACACACCAAAGCATGCAACAAGCTGATCAATACAAGGGTTGAAAAATTGGTGGCCATCCGGGCAAATTCAAGATATTTATTGAGGTATTTCTTTTAAAACAATAATTGATTGACATCTGTCATATATTAAGGCTCCCGAGTGGCGCAGTGGTCTAAGGCACTGCATCTCAGTGCTAGAGGCGTCACTACAGACCCTGGTTCACAACCGGCTGTGATCGGGAGTCCCATAGGGTGGTGCACAATTGGCCCAGCATTGTCCGGGTTAGGGTTGGGTTTGGCCAGGGCAGGCTGTCATTGTAAATAAGAATTTGTTCTTAATATCCAGCAGAGGTCAGTAATGTACAAACTAAATCAGTATTTAAACATTATCTGAATCATTTGTATCACCTTGATTGTTTTGTTTTGCAATCCTTGTCTTTATCAGTAAAACATTCAGGTCACTATCATGAGTTTCCTTTTTTTTTTTACTTGAATATACATTTTTGGTTACGTGTCTGCAGTTTATCAGATAGTTTCTAAAAAAAATGACATTGTAAAATGGAAATTACATAGTAACAAGCCTTCGTAACCTACCTAATTTTATTACATTGGGATTTTCTGAATAAAAAAACAAAATTCCCATGCATTTTCCCACATAATTTCATAGTTAGAATGAGGTAATTTGCCATTGCATTAACAATCTATTTCTAAAGCAATCGAAAGTCAGTGCGTGGTTATCTTGTATTTCCACTATGGCATGTTTCTCTTAGATTGGAGTTAGTAGCATTATTAACAGTCATTGGTTAGAGACAAGTTAGAGACTGAGTCACCCACAACATACAAACAGTTTAATTTCTCTGTAAAGCCTGATGTACTATGATGCGGGTCTCCGGTGCTAATGGTCTCCGGTGCTAATGGTCTCTGGTGCTAATGCTCTGTACTCTGTCTGTCTGTCTGTCTGTCCTGCTCATTAGTCTTGGTTGAGGTGAGAGCTGTCAGGCTCTGAATAGCAGCTCATAGATGGAAAGACTCGAGCCTCAGTCTTTGCTTCCTGCAAAGGGAGGAACACTCCTCTTTGTTAGTCTGCTTGCTATTGACTTCACTCATATTCTGTAGACTAGCTGGATATAATCAGATGTGGTTGTAGATAACATTAGATATGGTGTATTTACCTCAAGTATGTACACATTTCAATGAAATCCTCTTTATGCTCCATCATCATAGATTGATATGTTTTTTTCTTTAAGATTACATTTTTATTTTTTTGTCAGTAATACAGCAACTTTTGACATATATTGCTTGGGAGGTTCCAAATGGCATTGTTTTACTGTAAATTAAGTAGTGTGTGTGTGTGTAAGTCACTGACGTAACCAGGTTATTACCGAGCATGTAGGTGGGGGAGTCACATGTTCTCCTGTCTCCTCAAATGTCAAGCCCTTAGAGCCGTGCTAGTGGTCTCCCCCCCCCCCCACACACACACACACACACACACACACACACACACACACACACACACACACACACACACACAGCAACAGTGACTGGGGGTCAAACCCAAACACTGACTTTTACAAGAACAATATGAATTAAATAACCTTTTATTTTAGCCCAGAGAATGAAGGAGAGTGATTGGAAGAGGGTGGGGTTCAGGGGTTTCTAAATCACAGCAAATCATCTGTGAGTTTGGTTTTTATGGCCCACAGTGAAAGTAATGTGGTTAAAGTGTGAAGGAACTCTCAGACTCTTAGACTCTCAGGGACCGAAACTGGACAGTGAGAGTGAGAGAAAAAACAGGACCCTTATCCTTACTCACGCCTCAATGTCCAGAACGGTCAAATGTTATGTTATTGCAGGTTTCTGTAATGTTATGTCTACTCCTGTAGTGAGCATTTTCCACCTGGGTAACCCTTTAGTCAGATAGCCCATGTATAGATGCTCAACAAACTTTCAATAGACTATCAGCAAAAAGGATGCATCTCCCTGTGTGATGCTAGTTCAGAGTGGGAAAGGAACCAACCTGAAAGCTCCTGTCTTGGCTGGCCTGGCCCTACAGTACATGGAAACCACAGATAGTTTTCCTTCCCGTTAGCCTGCCCACCTGTTTCGAGTCATGGGGAAGAGGTGTGGTTTCTTTACATAAGTGAAACATGACAATGGTGATGCTTTCCTGAAAATACTTTCCTGACAGTTACTGTATGTACATTTGACATTACAATAACCGCTTCATAAGATCTGCTTCATACAGTAACAACCTATCGATCAGTGTCCCACTTTGTTTCCAAATCATTACTCTGTACAAAATCGTATCAGTATTGACAGTAAACCTGTAAACCTTGGTTAATACAGATAAACCAACAAATGTTTACTAAATTCTTATATAGCTAGCTAAATATCGCCTAGTGGGCTAGCTAGTTAGGCACCTTGGTTGGCTAGTTGGCTACATTAGCTAGCTAAAGTTGCACTGTATCTCTCTGTGGTGTAGTCAGACTTTCCTGACAGGCGGTGACATGCTAGCGAATGTGCCTAATGTTAGCTATTAGCTCTAACTAGCTAACATTAAATATCCCTGCGCTGGGGACTAGCTAGCACGTGACCACCCGTGGGATCTGGGGAAAAGTCTGACTACACGAATGAAGAGCTAAGGTAAATAGCTAGCGTTAGCTAAATATCCCTGCCCTGGTGGGCTAAAATTAGCTAGCATGTCACCACGTGGAAAAGTGTGACTACACGAATGGTGAGCTAACGTTAACTAGCTGGCTAGGTAGCTCACAAAATACTTGTGGGCACAATGTTTTCCCATACAAAACACAAACGGTTTTGTTCCATGAGTGCATCTGTTGTACATGACTAATCAAAGGACCTGTGAAGTCATTTATACATGTCAGCAGGGATGTAAATTAAGCTAGCCCAAGGCTAGTATTTTTCAGACTGGGCTAGTAGACAATGTGTCAAACTAGCCTGACAAAGCAGTGAAACGGCTAGTAGGAAATGTGCCAAACTAGCCTGACACTGCAGTGAAATTATGCCTTTACAAACATTGCATGCCACAGATTTAGGACCTGACTGTCAACCAGGCTAGTAGAAATCGGGGTCTGCTGGCCAGTGCACAAAATCCTTATGTTCCATCCCTGCATGTGAGTGCCATTCAGATGATTCCTCTATCACTGTTGGTTCTCAGTGACCTCACAGCTGAGGGTTTTGCATTTCCTCTTGAGAATTAGAATCAGAAGTACAGTCATATAAAGTGCATTTGGAAAGTATTTTTTCCACATTTTGTTACGTTACAGCCTTATTCTAATATTGATCAAATAGTTTTTTCCCCTCATCAATCGTCGCTGGAGGCTCCGGGCTATGAACCGTCGCTGGAGGCTCCGGACAGTGGGCCGTAGCTGGAGGCGCCAGGCTGTGGAGGCGCACCCTGTTGAATATTTTAAGCTTTTGTTCAATAATTTTAGGACTATGATTCAAAGAACAGAATTGGAAGGTTAGAAACCATAATAGGTTACTCAGTAAACTATAGAATGGCATAGGATAGCAACAGGATAGAGAGAGAGCAGCCAGTAAAGGCCAATAGTTAGAGTAGTCAGTAAAGCCCAATAGTTAGAGCAGTTAGTGGATCCTAAAAGTTAGAGCAGTCAGTGAAGCCCAAGAGAAGATAATCATATGGTTTTATGGGGTACACTTAGACACACATTAGCTATAATATAAGAAGGACTAGAATGGTTGAATAGAACAGGGTCTGTATTGTGCTGTGGTTGTACCAGGTTGTAATAGGCACTAAGAATTTGGGTCCATGGTGGCCTTCATGGATGAATGTGTTTATCTTTGCACCATTACTAAGGGGTCGCCATTATGGTTTCACAGTTTCGTATCTTGAAGTTTTATTACCAATTGGGAGTGTTTTACATTTTGAAGGTTTAACTGCTGACAGGAAGAGGGGGTAGACGAACCAGAGTTGAAAGGTTTTGAAACGATAGTGGACGACTGTTAGAGGTGGTAATGAGCCTACCCGAGAGGGAGGGGCTATGTACGCTATGTTACCACGAATGTGTATAAAAAGCGCAGAGGAGTCTGGGAAGATTAGAAGTCTCCTGGACCCTCGACCGCAGCCCGGGCGGCAGTGCAGACCAAAGTTCTAGCTGTTCAATTGACCTGACTACTGGTCCCGGACTGGACACCGGCCTGGCGAGGAGCTCCGGCTCTTCCTCCTTCTCCTCGGGAAAGAGGTGAGCCAGACACTTCCTCCAGATCGCCAATCTGGCCTCAAAACTCTCTGCCTCCTCGATCTCCCGGACGTGAGGGTTGGGCTCGGTCGCGGGAGGAAGGGCCACCCAGGCTCTCCACCACTTCGCTTGTTGCTTCTTCGACCATTGAAGAAACCCTCCGGCGTCTTCCGGTTATCGGCCGTCGGAGGCAGAAGTGGCGGGCGTTGATCTTCCAACCTGGGGTGGCTGACCGACGGTTGGTCGCGTGGAGGCGGAACTGGGATCCCTGGGACGGTAACACACACTGGACCTTCGGTGCGGGAAGCTGTTGCTGGACGTACCGGGCTGAGAAGGCACGCTGGTCGGATAGGACTGGAGCGCGTGGAGATCTGTGGCCATCCCACTCCCTCTAGTGGGAGTCATAGATCTGGCCTCAGTCAGGCACTTACAGTAATAATAGTTTACTTAATAGACATACTGGTTAAACAGTTAAGTGAATATTTTGCATTGTTAAATTAACTGTACAGGTAAATATACAGTTAAATGTACAGGTAAGTGAATATTAGCATGGTTACATTAACTGTACAGGTAAATGACAGGAAGAGATACTTAAATAGCTAAATGTGTGTATGATATAATTTGGGGTAATAATAGTAATTCCCTTAAAATACAGTCCTTAGTGTGCAGGGTTTAATTACAGATAACTGCACGTATTGCACATTCGATATACTAAAAGCAATGAAAAAAGATACAACTGACAGGATACTAATATGCATTCCTGAGTGAATGACTACGTAAGTTAAGTCCAATAATTACTTGCAATATTGCACGTGATATGATATAACAACTGTAATGAGTATGTATATACAGACCTGAATGAATAAATAAGACCTGAGTGAATGAGTGATTACGGACCAGAGTTACTCACGGATGGATGTACAATTGTTAAACTAGAGCCTAACACCCCAACAGTTCCAGGTCTGTGTTGCCTACGGAACGGCACCCCAGTGAAGCATTAAATAGTCTAATAGTCGCCGGCAGGAAGGACCTCCTGTAGCGCTCTCTGGCACACCGTGATGGGATCAGTCTGTGACTGAAGGTGCTCCTCTGCATCATAACCATGGCATGCAGAGGG
Source organism: Thymallus thymallus (assembly GCA_023634145.1). Classification (NCBI taxonomy): domain Eukaryota; kingdom Metazoa; phylum Chordata; class Actinopteri; order Salmoniformes; family Salmonidae; genus Thymallus; species Thymallus thymallus. The sequence goes on along the minus strand of CM042382.1, from coordinate 26,656,484 downwards.
TGGGTGACGTTGTCCATGATGGCCAGCAGTTTGGCCAGGGTCCGTCTCTCCGCCACCTCCTCTAGAGTGTCAATGCTCATCCCCAGGACAGAGCTAGCCGTCCTGATGAGCTTATTTACCCAAGAAGCATCACCAGCTTTTATGTTGGCTCCCCAGCACACCACTGTAAAAAAGATGGCACTGGCCACCACAGACTGGTAGAAGGTATGCAGTAGTTTACTGCACACGTTGAAGGACCTGAGCCTCCTCAGAAAGTAGAGTCAGCTCTGGCCCTTTTTTGCACAGGGCCCCGGTGTTACCAGCCCATTCCAGCCTGTTGTCCATATGGACTCCCAGGAACTTGTATGACCCAACCATTTCCACATCCATCCCCTGTATAGGGACTGCAGTCAGTTGTGCCTTGGTTCTCCTGAAGTCCATCACCATCTCCTTTGTTTTGCTGATGTTGAGCTGAAGGTGGTTCTGCTCACACCACAACACAAAGTCACTGATTGTGCTCCTGTACTCCTCCTCCTCCCCACCCCTGATGCACCCTACAATTGCGGAGTCATCCGAGAACTTCTGTAGGTGGCATGTTTCAGAGTTATATCTGAAGTCTGACGTGTAGAGGGTGAACAGGAAGGGGGACAGGACCGTTCCCTGGGGGGGGCCCTGTGTTGCTCACTGCCCGTTCTGACACACAGCTCTGTAGTCGCACAAATTGTGGCCTACCGGTCAGGTAGTCCGTGACCCAGGAGACTAAGGGTGCTTCCACTTTTATCCTCTTCATCTTCTCACCCAGTAGCAGGGGCTAAATGGTGTTGAAGGCACTGGAGAAGTCAAAAAACATAACCCTCACAGTGTAACCTGCGTTGTCCAGGTGAGAGCAGGCCCTCTGCAGAAGGTCGATGATAGCATCATCCACCCCGATGTTGCGCTGGTATGCAAACTGCAGGGTGTCCAGTGATGTACACACCAGGGGTCTGAGGTGAGTGAGGACTAACCTTTCCAGGGTCTTCATGATGTGGGATGTTAGCACTATAGGTCTGAAGTCATTCAGGACAGTGGGGTGCGCCTTCTTGGGCACTGGGACGAGGCAGGATGTTTTCCACAGCACAGGGACCCTTTCCAGGCTCAGGCTAAGGTTGAAGCGACGCTGGAGTATTCCACACAGTTGGCCAGCACAGACCCTAATCCCCCAAAATGGCAAAGAAAGCACTGGGATGCGCTGTCTGTAACCTCGCGATAACAGAGTGGATGATGTCACACGCTGTGTTTGCGTCAGCAGATGGAGGGATGTAAATAATAACAGCAACGGCAGCCATGAATTCCCTCAGCAAAATAGTAGGGTCTCAGGCTAACGGCTAACAGCTCAATATCCGGGCTACAAAACTCTTCCTTAAGAGTAATATGGCTCGGATTGATTACACCATCTGTTGTTAACTAATAAAGCCAGCCCACCACCCTTGCTCTTACCGGGGATGTTATCGTTCAGCCAAGTCTCAGTAAAAAACTTTAGGCTCGCTTCCCTATAGTCCCTTTGTCCACGGACAAGACCCTCAAGCTCGTCCAATTTGTTATGCAGCGATCTCACGTTGCCCAAAATGATAGACGGTATAGCCGGCTTGTACTTCCTCAGCTTTGCCTTACACTTCAATCCCGCCCTACGTCCACGCTGTCGCCTTTTCAACTCGTCCGGAATATCAAACTTTTCCCTGGGGTGCAGCAGCGCTGCGTGTGCTAAATCCAGGAGCTGGGCTCTGTTGTAAATAATAATAATAGACTCCTGTAGATGTTCAGCTGCGAGAAAAATAAAACGTCCCTCAGTGATAAAAAGGACCGTTAAAACCTTCGTAAAACCGTAGCACTCCATAATCCTGAACTATTATAGTTCAACTGTTGCAAAAAAGAAGAAACTCAAGAAAAACAGCCAAAATCAACAATTTTTGCATGAACAACGGGAGCTGCTTAACAGGCGACCACGCAGGGCGGCGCCAAACAATTAACCAGGAAGCAGGAAGCAGGAAACACCAGTGACTCGGTCAATAAAGTGGTCAGATGACGTAGATGCTAAGCTATAGGACTGTTTTGCTAGCACAGACTGGAATATGTTCCGGAATTCTTCCTATGGCATTGAGGAGTACACCACATCAGTCAATGGCTTTATCAATAAGTACGTCAATAACGTCATCCCCACAGTGACTGTACGTACATACCCAACCAGAAACCATGGATTGCAGGCAACATCCGCACTGAGATAAAGGGTAGAGCTGCGCTGACCAACTGGCAAGTGTCTTCACTGACATTTTCAACATGTCCCTGATTGAGTCTGTAATACCAACATGTTTCAAGCAGACCACCATACTCCCTGTGCCCAAGAACACTAAGGTAACCTGCCTAAATGACCCGTAGCACTCACGTCTTTAGCCATGAAGTGCTTTGAAAGGCTGGTCATGGCTCACATCAACACCATTATCCCAGAAACCCTAGACCCACTCCAGTTTGCATACCGCTCAAACAGATCCACAGATGATGCCATCTCTATTGTACTCCACACTGCACGCCCTTTCCCACCTAGACAAAAGAAACACCTACGTGGCAATGCTATTCATTGACTACAGCTCCGCGTTCAACACCATAGTGCCCTCAAAGTTCATCACTAAGCTAAGGATCCTGGGACTAAACACTTCCCTCTGCAACTGGATCATTGACAACACAATTGCCACGCTGATCCTCAACACTGGGACCCCTCAGTGGTGAGTGCTCAGTCCCCTCCTGTACTCCCTGTTCACCCATGACTGCATGACCAGGCAAGACTCCAAAACCATCATTAAGTTTGCAGATGATACAACAGTGGTAGGCCTGATCACCGACAACGACGAGACAGGATATAGGGATGAGGTCAGAGACCTGACCGTGTGGTGCCAGGATAACAACCTCTCCCTCAATGTAATCAAGACAAAGGAGATGATTGTAGACTACATGAAAAGGAGAACCGAGCACACCCCATTCTCATCGACGTGGCTGTAGTGGAGCAGGTTGAGAGCTTCAAGTTCCTTGGTGTCCACATCACCAACAAACTAGAATGGTCCAAACACACCAAGACTGTCATGAAAAGGGCACGACAAAGCCTATTCCCCCTCAGAAGACTGAAAAGATTTGGCCTGTGTCCTCAGATCCTCAAATGGTTCTACAGCTGCAATATCGAGAGCATCCTGACTGGTTGCATCACTGCCTCCGACCACAAGGCACTACAGAGGGTAGTGCGTACGGCCCATTAGCCGTCCTCTGAAGAACAATCTTCAAGGAAACAGACAATGAAAGGAAAGGTCATCGTGACAATCAGAGACTTACACCAGAGAACGAAGACCAGGCCACCTGAAGTGGGCCCCTCAGAGATAAACAACGAAGACCTTCAACACACGTAAATACATGGATTACATTTTGACCCATCAGAGCGGCAGTGCAAGCCAAGGTATTAAGGTTAAACTAAGCGTAGTTTCCAAACGTACTGAAGTGTGTTTCTTTTATCTCTCTCTATCTCTCTCGAAATCTCCATCTTGTGTAACACATGTCATATTGTGTTGGTCCGCTAGGGACCTGTTATCATATTAAGTTTAATTGTATTAGAACCATATTCTATAAACCATTGCTGTGTATCCTGTATTATCATTTAGTTAGTAAATCAATTAAACCAATTTGTGTATTAAGCAATGATTAGTTAGGCTGGGGTTTGTGCAGATTTACGGATTCGACAACGTTTAGAACGAGACTGAAAAGGCCACATACATGAAATAAGGGACTGCTATATCAACACATATGACAATACACTTGAGTTAAATTTGTAAAATGGCAACTCAGTAAAAATAAACATTTTTTCCATGGTGCCCCAGGATTCACAATGAGCTAATTATTGCAGGATTAATTTAATCCAATAATAATTAGACGTAGTAGGTAAATATTTGATAAATAGCAGTCACCACTTTACAGTTTTTACCAACTGCTTACACACAAAATCTTTTCATGTCACACGATTTTTGAAACCTCTCACTCAAAGTGCAAAACTACATGCCAATTCTTCAAAACCATAAGCTATTTCTCAGCCTTTGACTCAGTTTTCAATTGCATAAAACACTTTTTTCAAAACACTACACACAATTCTCTACCTAAAACACAAAAATCGAACAGGAAGTGACTTACTTTTCTTTTCCAAACACAACCAATCAAAATGCTACACTTATTCACCAGGTCACACACACACACTCCTCACATGTGCAAACACTAATTGCTTAACTGATCACTAACCAATCACTGCTTTACTGTAGTATAGGCCTATAAATAGGTCAAAGGTCCGATTACCTGTTTTGAACAATGGATGCTAACAATGGACAGAGAGCAAGAGGAGTAGGAGGGAGAGGCAGGGGACAACAACGAGGACACATTCAAAGACGAAGAGGAAGAGGAAGAGGAGGAGGAGGAGGAGTAAGGGGAAGAGGAAGAGGAAGAAGAGGACGAGGGCAAAGAAGAGAAGGAAGGAGAGCCATCTCTGATGAGATTAGGGCAACACTTGTTGATCATGTGATCAACCACGGTTTGACCATGAGAGAGGCTGGACTGAGAGTCCAGCCCAACTTGAGTCGATTTACAGTGGCGTCCATAGTTTGAACCTTCAACTATCTAATGACTATTTTAGCATTACAGTAATGTACTAAAATACGTATGACTGCATAGTATTGCATAAACATTTGTAACTCTAAGCCATCCATTTACTGCACTGCATTGAATGAATGAGGTTGGTTATCATGCTGTACTACATTCTGTTGTAAATTGTTTACAGTTCCTATGCTGAACACATACTGTGTTTGAATTCTGTACAGAGTGGAAAGGCAAAGACATCATGGAGGACGAGGACGCTTGTTTACAGATGTACAAGAGACAGCAATTATAAATATGGTTTTGGCAAACAATACAATTAGGATTCGAGAGATAAGAGAGCATATCTTGAATAATGACACCATATTCAACAACATCAATGCTGTAAGCCTGTCGACCATGCAACGCATCCTCCAACGGCACCAAGTGACGATGAAACAACTTTACAAGGTGCCATTTGAGAGAAACTCTGACAGAGTCAAGAATCTGCGACATGACTTTGTAGAGGTATGTATGCAACACTACTTCCAGTACTTCAGACATACCATATTTACTCATCTGTATATCATTTTGTCTGTTACAGAGAGTATTGGAGATGGATGCCCATGTAATTCGCCATGAATTTATTTATGTGGATGAGGTTGGCTTCAACCTCACCAAAACCAGGCGCCGCGGAAGAAATGTAATAGGACAGATTACCAATGTCCCTGGACAGCGTGGGGGTAATATAACTGTGTGTGCTGCCATCACTCAAAACGGGGTCCTCCATCACAATGCCACACTGGGTCCGTACAACACCGGCCATATACTCACTTTTCTGGATGCAATTTACACAATGCTTGTCCCTGATCCAGATCAGGAGCCTGCTAGATTTGTGTTTATATGGGACAATTTTAGTTATGGGACCCCACACACAATTACTGTATTCTAAAGAATATACTTTTGGTTTACATATGTTTATGGTTTTGTTGTATGCTACTGTATACAACAGTAATGTTCGGCCTAATAAATATTTTGTTTCTACATTGCATTGGTGTTTCCAGTGTACTTGTTACCCCTCTAAGCAGATTACTTTCACTGTAGAACATTGTATTGAAATGTAGATATAAGCCTATGAAAGACCAAAGAGCTTTAGATTTAGAACAACAGTGTTTACATGGTATATCCAAAAATGTACTATTATGAAAGAAGTGTTTGCCATTTGATGCAAATGCTTCATTCTGACATGTGTTTATGGCATTTTGAATGCAGTGTCACATTTTGAAGGAGATGTGAGGCATTTTGTGTGTGCAGTTTGGGGAATTGTGTGTAGAGTTTTGAAAAAAGGAGACGTAGTTTTGAAAACGTGTGTAAGCAGTTGGTAAAAACTGTAATGATAGGCAACGTTATGACATTGTCTTGGCTGTGTGTTTTGGGTCATTGTCCTGTTGGAAGGTGAACCTTCACCCCAGTCTGAGGTCCTGAGCGCTCTGGAGCATCTCATCAAGGATCTCTCTGTACTTTTCTCAGTTCATCTTTCCCTCGATCCTGACTAGTCTCCCAGTCCCTGTCGCTGAAAAACATCCCCACAGCATGATACTGCCTCCACCATTCTTCACCGTAGAGATGGTGCCTGGTTTCCTCTAGACGTGACGCTTGGCATTTAGGCCAAAGAGTTAAATCTTGGGTCTGAATACTTTCCAAATGGACTGTACTTAGTTTCAAGTGTTTGTAAAATTCACTGTGTGAAAAATGGATGGTGAAAAAACGATTGGAACCATTTCCGTGTTTGACCGCTAGGTTTTGTGGATATTATGATGGGTTCACTGTGGCGGACTACTGGAGTTAGTGGAAATGGTTTTTCGTAGGTAAGTCCTCTGTCAGTGGCGTAGTGCAGTTTTTGATATTTATTTATTTTCTGCCACGGGGCAGAGAGACAAATTTGCAGTTTTATAACTAATCTCATGCTAGTTTACACATTTTGCCACAAGGCTGAGAGAACATTTTTCTGTTTTAGAGCTCAGGGATTCTGAAAATATACTGTACATATTTTGCCTCTAGAAATAAAGGTAACAATAAACATTTGTAATATATATGGAAAATGTTTAATTTGAAAATACCCAACCCGATCTTGTAGCACTCTGACCTGATGGGTTGATGTTTTATGGAGTTGACAAAAATGCAATTTTATTTCTTTGTTTAAGTGGTATACACAGTAGCATTTTAGTTTTTCCTCCGTTGCTTTATGACTGTCAGGCTCTGGTCATAGAGAAGCCTATTGTCGAACTACAATCCCTGCGCTGCGTCTTGGTCTCTCCATGCACCCAACCGTAACAGACCTTGGGCTGTGTATGCACAGAATGACCCACCAGAACGAGACCAAGCAGCGCAACTGGGGAGAGACGGAGAGAGAGATTGGCCAGCGTCGGTATTCGGTGACGGAACTCCTCGCACTGGAAGCACCTGGCTCAGAGGAGGAGGAGGAGGAGGAGGAACCAGTACCACTCCCCATGTGGACGATGCCGAGGCCGAAATACCTGAAGGAGGAGTATAAGAGTATATGGGAGCTAGGCTGGCGTAAGATGAGAGCGAGAGGAGGGAGCTGGAGGTAGTGGTGCCCAAGGTGAGCATCCGCAGTCCGGGTCCGGTCGTCTACTCCACCCCCATGCCAGAGCAGTCCGCTTCACCGATGTCCAGTCCGGAACCTCCAGTGAAGGTCCGTATCCCGTAACCTCCCGAAGTCAGCACAGCTCTGTGGTTGTAACCTACCGCTCCACTGGTGCCCAGTCCGGGTCCGGCCGTCTGCTCCGCTCCAGTGCCTGAGCAGTCCGCTCCACCGGTGCCCAATCCAGGTCCGGCTGTCTGCTCCGCTCCTGAGCCAGAGCAGTCCGCTCCACCGGTGCCCAGTCCGCTCCACCGGTGCCCAGTCCGGTTCCGGACGTCTGCTCCGCGCCAGAGCAGCCCGCTCCACCGGTGCCCAGTCCGGGTCCGGCCGTCTGCTCCGCTCCAGTGCCAGAGCAGCCCGCTCCACCGGTGCCCAGTCCGGGTCCGGCCGTCTGCTCCGCTCCAGTGCCAGAGCAGTCCGCTCCACCGGTGCCCAGTCCGGGTCCGACCGTCTGCCCCGCTCCAGTGCCTGAGCAGTCCGCTCCACCGGTGCCCAGTCCGGGTCCGGCCGTCTGCTCCGCGCCAGAGCAGCCCGCTCCACTGGTGCCCAGTCCGGGTCCGGCCGTCTGCTCCGCTCCAGTGCCAGAGCAGTCCGCTCCACCGGTGCCCAATCCGGGTCCGACCGTCTGCCCCGCTCCAGTGCCTGAGCAGTCCGCTCCACCGGTGCCCAATCCGGGTCCAGCCGTCTGCTCCGCTCCTGAGCCAGAGCAGTCCGCTCCACCGGTGCCCAGTCCGGGTCCGGCCGTCTGCTCCGCTCCAGTGCCAGAACAGCCCACTCCACCCGTGCCCAGTCCGGGTCCGGCCGTCTGCTCTGCTCCAGTGCCAGCGCAGCCCGCTCCACCGGTGCCCAGTCCGGGTCCGGTTGTCTGCTCCACTCCCAGGCCAGAGCAGTCCGCTCCACCGGTGCCCAGTCCGGGTCCGGCCGTCTGTTCCGCTCCAGTGCCTGAACAGTCCGCTCCACCGGTGCCCAGTCCGGGTCGGGTGTTTTGTCCCGCTCCATGGCTGGAGCCGTTTACCCCACCGGTGCCCAGTCCTGGCCCAGTCATTTTCCCCGCTCCATGGCCTGAGCCGTTTACCCCACCGGTGCCCAGTCCGGGCCCGGTTATTTCCCCCGCTCCATGGCCGGAGCGTTTACCCCACCGGTGCTTAGTCCGTGCCCGGTTATTTGCCCAGCTCCATGGCCGGAGCTGTTTACCCCACCGGTACCCAGTCCGGGACCGGTTATAAGGAAGGGGCATGGGAGGAAACTGCCTTCTTCGCCGGAGCCAGAACCGCCACCGAATAACTAATCTTCCCTCCCTAAACCCCCGAATGTATTTGTGTTTTTGGTTGGTGTTCGGGAGTCCGCGCCTTCGGGGGGGGGGGGGTGTGGGTCACTATTTCTCAAGTCACGGTCAAAGTAAGTGTGCTACGTTTTGACGTTTGTTCTATAGTATTTGTTTTGTTTGTATAGTTCCTTCATTTGAGTTGAATATTCAGTAAATTATAATGTCGAACTACAATCCCCGCGCTGCGTCTTGGTCTCTCCATGCACCCAACCGTGACAGACCTTGGGCTGTGTATGCACCATGTCGTGACAATGACCTAATTAAATTTAACATATTTCAACTAAAATTCATATTCTACCAGGCAGATGGAGTTGACAGTTTATGTTTGTGACCATGGTGATTCCAATATTGTTTGTTTAAAATCGATCAAAAGTAAAGAACTTTACAGACCATGAGTGGTCTTGTTGCACTACATGTAGTGATGACATGAAAAAGGGGTCCTTATGGTATAGCTGACCCTGCTCATTCATGATTCATTTAGGATTTTAGACAAATCTGATTTGACCAAATCTCCAGAAAAATCTTTTAGAAATCACAGTTCTGAGGTAAATATTATTTGAGTCACAGAGGGCTATTGCAAAACACTACATAAGATCATTTTTCAATTAATATCCATTGTTGACAGTTTTTTTAAATATTGCGATCCTTTGCTCCAGACAAGGGACTTTCCAGGCATAGAGCCAACATGGAAATGTATAATGTTGAAAGTATTTTGGGGGGCTACGCCAGTGTTCTCCATCACATCCAGCTGTCAAGCTTAAACAATTTGTGATAACAGCTTCCTCCCCTTCACCACTAGACAACTGATAACATAAATTTATCTCGTATTGGAGTTGTACATTACTGGTACATGTACAGTGCATTCGGAAAGTATTCAGACCGCTTGACTTTTTCCACTTTTTGTTATGTTACAGACTTATTCTAAAATGTATTGTTTTTTACCCCTCATTAATCGACACCAGGGCCGGCCCTGGGAATAAGCGATATAAGGGGTTGCTTAGGACCCCCAGCCGCTTTGAGGGCCCCCAACCACCCCAATTTGCTTTAAAACCACAACATTTTCTCTATGCCTCATGGTAAAATGGAGAGAATTACAGGAAATGTACAAAATAAACACACTCGACCCCTGCTATACTTCTTTCCAAAATACATATAAGGCCCTCCCCTGCCCCTCATTCGGCAAATCAGACCACGATTCCATCTTGCTCCTCCCCTCCTATAGGCAGAAACTCAAACAGGAAGCACCTGGATAGGTTAGGTCTATTCAACGCTGGTCTGACCAATCAGAATCCACGCTTCAAGATTGATTTGATCATACGGACTGGGACATGTTCAGGGTTGCTTCAGAAAATAATATCGACATATATGCTGACAAGGTGAACGAGTTCATAAAGAAGTGCATAGGAGATGTCGTACCCACTATGACTATTAAAACATACCCCAACCAGAAGCCATGGATAGATGGGAGCATTTGCGCTAAACTGTAAGCGCGAACCACTGCATTTGTGGGTGGCAGGTAGCCTAGCAGTTAGAGCGTTGGGACAGTAACCGAAAGGTCGCTGGTTCAAATGCCCGAGCCAATGTGAAAAAACCCTGTCTGTGTCCTTGGGCAAGGCACTTAACCCTAATTTGCTCCATAGGCTGACCTTGTAGGTAGGCCTTCATTGTAAATTCTTAACTGACTTGCCTAGTTAAATAAAGGTTAAATAAAAAAATGTAATCAAGACTGGGAATATGGAAGAATACAAAGAGTGCAGTTATTTTCTTAGTAATGCAATCAATCAGGCTAAATGTTGTTATAGGGATAAAGTTGAGTCACAGTTCAGTGGCTCGCTTCCGAACAGGCTGAACACCTTCTTCGCTCGCTTTGAGGATAATACAGTGCCATCGACGCGGCCCGCTACAAGGACTGTGGGCTCTCCCTCTCAGTGGCTGATGTGAGTAAGACATTTAAGCGTGTTAACCCTCGCAAGGCTGCTGGCCCAGATGGTATCCCTAGCTGCAATCTCAGAGCATGCGCAGACCAGCTGGCTGTTGTGTTTACAGATACATTCAATCTCTCCCTATCCCTGTCTGTTGTCCCCACATACTTCAAGATGGCCACCATTTTCCCTGTACCTAAGAAAGAAAAGGTAAATGAACTAAATGAATATCACCCCGTAGCACTCATCTCTGTCACCATGAAGTGCTTTGAGAGACTAGTCAAGGATCAAATTACCTCCACCCTACCTGCCACCTTAGACCACCTCCAATTGCTTACCGCCCCAATAGATCCACAGATGATGCAATCGCCACCACATTACTCACTGCCCTATCCCATCTGGACAAGAGGCATACCTATGTAAGAATGCTGTTTATTGACTATAGCTCAGCATTCAACACCATAGTACCCTCCAAGCTCATAATCAAAATCGAGGCCCTGGGTCTGAACCCCACCCTGTGCAACTGGATCCTGGACTTCCTGACGGGCCGCCCGCAGGTGGTGAAGGTAGGAAACAACACCTCAACACTGGGGCCCCACAAGGGTGCGTGCTCAGCCCCCTCCTGTAGTCCCTGTTCACCCATGACTGCGTGGCCAAGCACGCCTCCAACTCAATCATCAAGTTTGCAGACGACACAACAGTAGTAGGCTTGATTGCCAACAACGATGAGACAGCCTACAGGGAGGAAGTGAGGGCTCTGGGAGTGTGGTGCCAGGAAAATAACCTCTCACTCAATGTCAGCAAAACTAAGGAGATTATCGTGGACTTCAGGAAACAGCAGTGGGTGCACCCCCCAATCCACATCGTTGAGACCACAGTGGAGAAGGTGGAAATTTAGCCTCAGGAGGCTAAAGAAATTTGGCTTATCACCCAAAACCCTCAAAAACATCTATAGATGCACAATTGAGAGCATCCTGTCGGGCTGCATCACAGCCTGGTGTGGCAACTGCATCACTGGGGTCAAACCTCCCGTCCTCCTGGACACTTACAGCACCCGCTGCCACAGAACGGCCAAAAAGATCATCAAGGACATCAACCACCCGAGACACTGCCTGTTCACCCCGCTATCATCCAGAAGGCGAGGTCAGTACAGGTGCATCAAAGCTGGAACCGAGTGACTGAAAAACAGCTTCTATCTCAAGGCCATCAGACTGCTAAACAGCCACTACTAACACACCAGAGGTGGCTGCCTATAGTCACCAATTAGAAATCACAGGACACTTTAAGAATGTATCCGTAGATGCATCATCTCTATGTGATGCATCTCTAAACAACCATCTCTAGTACGTCAGAGACTGCTGCCTATAGACATAGATTACGAATCACCGGTCACTTAAGGAATGAAACACTAGTCACTTTAACAATGTTTCTGTATCTTGCACTACTCATCTCATTTGTCTAACTGTACACTATACTATTCTTCGGTATCTTCGTCACCTAATCGTGTTTACATACTGCATCACCAATCTCTTATGTGTATACTGTGTGCTATAAAGCTTACTATGTCACTGGATCTTAGTCCAATGTCGCCCTGACATATATATATATATATATATATATATATATATATATATATATATACACCATTTTATTTGATTTTACTAGTCTCCCAGTCCATGTTCATCTTTCCCTCAATCCTGACTAGTCTCCCAGTCCATGTTCATCTTTCCCTCAATCCTGACTAGTCTCCCAGTCCATGCCGCTGAAAAACATCCCCACAGCATGATGCTGCCACCACCATGCTTCACCGTAGGGATGGTGTCAGGTTTCCGCCAGACATGAGGCTTGGCATTCGGGCCAAAGAGTTCAATCTTGGTTTCATCAGACCAGAGAATCTTGTTATGTGTATACTGTGTGCTGTAAAGCTTACTATGTCACTGGATCTTAGTCCAATGTCGCCCTGACATGTATATATATATACACCATTTTATCATGTTTCTCATGATCTGACAGTCCTTTAGGTATCTTTTGGCAAACTCCAAGCAGGCTGTCATGTGCCTTTTACTGAAGAGTAGTTTCCGTCTGGCCACTCTACCATAAAGGCCTGATTGGTGGAGTGCTGCACAAATGGTTGTCCTTCTGGAAGGTTCTCCCATCTCCACAGAGGAACTCTGGAGCTCTGTCAAAGTGACTATCGGGTTCTTGGTCACCTCCCTGACCAACACCCTTTTCCCACGATTGCTCAGTTTTGCCGGGCGGCAGAGTCGTGTTTCAAAAATCCTTCCATTTAAAAATGATGGAGGCCACTGTGTTCTTGGGGACCTTCAATGCTGCAGAAAGTATTTGGTACCATTTCCCAGATCTGTGCCATGTTTGGACAATTCCTTCAACCTCATGGTTTGGTTTTTGCTCTGACATGCACTGTCAACTGCGGGGCCTAATATAGATGGGTGTGTTCCAAATCATGTCCAATCAATTTAATTTACCACAGGTAGACTCCAATCAAGTTTTAGAAACATCTCACGGATGATCAAAGGAAACAGGATGCACCTGAGCTCAATTTCGAGTGGCATAGCAAAGGGTCTGAATACTTATGTACATAAGGTATTTCTGTTATGTATTGTGTATAGATTCAAGAAAAATAAATAATACTTTAATCAATTTTAGAATAAGGCTGTAACGTTGCAAAATGTGGAAAAAGTCAAGTGGTCTAAATACTTTCCGAATGCACTGTACACCAGTACATCAATCAGTTTTGATGCGGTGAAGTAGTAGACAATAAAAATACATGAATGGAAAGCTTTGTGACTTGCGTTGTCACAAAAAGTCAGATTAGGGAGCGTGATAATCAATGAAAATATAAGAATACAATAATTTGTATATGAATACAAATAATATTTGTTGTCCTTCAATGTATGAGACAGAGAGCTATGACTCCTTGACCATACAGTCATGTGAAAAAGTAAGTACACCCCCTGGAAAGTTCTCTCTTTCTTTTTTTTACATATTTGGACAGATGGATAAGTAATCTTCACTTCAACACTATTGACAGATAAAGGTTACCCAATTTAACAAATCACACACAAAAAAAAAAAACTCTGAAAATGTTATGCAATTAAAATAAACAAAAATGCCTTTTCCTTATGGGGAAAAAGTTAGTACACACCTACCTTTAACATCACATAAAATGGCTACAATTAGAATTAGGTGTACCAAAACAAGTGCAAATTATTAAAAAGCATTAGAGTGGGCCCAACCTTCCATAAAGATAAGAAAATTGGTCTGGTTTGGTCTTAACCATATGGGTGTGTGGTAACACATCATTCAAAGATCAAAAGACCTACCGAGGCCCTCAGAAGAAAGATTATTGATGATTGGAGGGGTTACAAATCCATTTCCAAGCAATTCGAAGTACATCATTCCACTGTCCGATGAAAATTCCAGACCACTGGCAAACTACCTAGGACAGGTCGTCCCACCAAAGTCAGCCAAAGAGCTGACCGAAAGATGCTCATTGAAGTCTCTAAGAACCCCAGTGTAACACCAAGGGATCTACAGGCTTCTCTTGCCACAATCAATGTCGAATTGCATGGGTACACTGTCAGAAAGAGACTGCACAAACTTGGCCTACATGGGAGGTTAGGAAGGAAGAAGCCTCTGCTCTCAAAAAATAATATCAAGACACAACTAACTTTTGCCAGACAACACCTGGGTAAAGTAAGTTGTCTTGCTATTCTTTTTTGAGAGTAGAGTCTTCTTCCTTCCTGACCTCCCATGTAGGCCAAGTTTGTGCAGTCTCTTGGGCATCAATAATCTTTCTTCTGAGGGCCTTGGGTAGGTCTTTTGATCTTTGAATGATGTGTTACCACACACCCATATGGTTAAGACCAAAACAGACCAATTTTCTTATCTTTATGGAAGGCTGGACCCTCCTAAGTTTCTCTCTAATGTTTTCTAATCATTTGTACTTGTTTAGGTACACCTAATTCTAATTTTAGCCATTTTATGTAATTAGGGATCCCACACACAACACCACACAGACATAGAACGACTAGAACTGCTAGACTCTGACCATAGAACTACAGAGAAGCAAGGCTTCTCTGTGGCCAGAGCCTGACAAAGGAAAAGGCATTTTTGTTTATTTTAATTAATCTGTCCAAATATGTAAAAAATAAATTAAAAAAAGAGAACTATATGCCCATTGCCATTAAAGGAGTAAAAAACTATCTCAAAATAGTTGGAATTGTTTAAGCTTTATTTAACCTTTATTTAACCAGGCAAGTCAGTTAAGAACAAATTCTCATTTACAATGACGACCTACACCGGCCAATCTCGGACAACGCTGGGGGACTCTCAATCACAGCCGGTTGTGATACAGTCTGGATTCGAACCAGGATGTCTGTAGTGACGCCTCTAGCACTGAGATGCAGTGTCTTAGCCCACTGTGCCACATGGGAGCCCAAAAAGTGGTCACCTATACTCTCTCCCTCTAAATATAGTCAATATGCCCACACACTGTATTTTATTCAGTTAGGTTGCATCAAAGTTACGTATTGTTGTTCATAAAAGGTGTTTCAATAATCAAAGTATGTCAAGGGATTTGTATTCAGTGCCTGGCCTTAAGTGGAGGGAACCCCTTTCATAGATTGTTTGATAAATTAGTGAAAAGATACAATACAGAAATTCTTCGATATACCAATGATCCCTTTGTATTCTTCATTCATATACGTTTGGCTTCTTATTCTTTTTCAGAGTCTTAATTTCTCTTAAGGGCTACTGTACTTCCTGTGCATCTGTGACTTGTGCTTCCTGCTTCACTCAGTCCCCCTCTGATTTACATTGGTCCCCCATCACCAAACCCAAACCGCATCCTATACACTGTCACCATGTCACATGCACACAAATACACATGCATCCCCCTCTTGTTGAAAGCAAATGAGAGAGGGGGGGATGAGAGAGAGAGAGGCTATGCAGTGCCCCCCCACACACACACCACTATCACAGGTCAGAGGTGTTGTGGGTTACTAAGCTTTCCCATCAGCACCCACAGACGTCACAGGAATGCAAGTAACACACACCACCTCTTGTGATAGGCCTCTGCTCCACCACATGTGATAAAGCCTACACACACCACTACCTCATATTATTGACGATTCAGATACACAATGCCAAGGATAATGTAGGAACCAATGCTAGGCTCAGCATAATCGTAATCACTTCAATTACAACTCCTGAGGGGCAGGATTTGGAAAATCAATCAGACACCTCGCAATTAGACGTGATGCTGAAAGTAAACAGAAGTAATGTAAAAATGTACAAATCAAAGGACGTATTTACTCTTTCATATTATTTAATAGAAAAACGAAACAATTGTTGATTACAAAAATAATTGTAAGGCTGTACAAACTAGGGTAGATTCTTTCAGCTCACTCATTTTTAACACTGATCTTTGGCTCAAACTGTTGACACTGATGATGGAGGCACAGTCCAGTCTTACGTTCAAATGACAGTGAGGCATTTTAGTCCAAGACCTGAGTATGTGATGTGATGAAAAGCTCATTGGTCTATCTACATTCATGTCCATGGCTCCTGGGGCCTGTTTGTGTGTTACTCCTGCATCTGTTGCAAGCTCCTCTGGCAGTCTGCTGGAGCTAAAAATGAGCTCTGTTGCAAGCTCCTCTGGTAGTCTCCTGGAGCTGGAGGGGAGCTCTCTGTGTGTCCCTGGAGCTCGTAGTCCCTCAGGTAGTGACTGCTGCTCTGCTGGCTGAAGTACAACAGGTCCCTGGCAAACACGGGCTCCACCTGCAACACATGAATGAAGATTGCTCCCATTTACCTAATCTCTCGTGGGCAGATTCTTTGTGTAAACCGAGAGAATATTTCCAGGGCTGTAATAGAATGGCCGAGATAACTAGCAGCAGTAGTTCCTGTGTTCGGGTTTTCGTCACTTATTATTTGGATGAATCAGGATTGGGCGAAGGCGGCGCTTAAGTATAAAAACTGGGGGTGATGATTTCAAGCCTGTGTGCACAGTATTTAATTAGTGGAGTGGGGGCTTACTCTCTGGTACAACGGAACTCAGTTGTTAACACGTTTTTAGCCAGAAGTAAATAGGGAAGCTTACCAAATTTGGCAAGAATTTTTTTCTGGGTAACCATGAATAGCAAATACCAAATCTCACCCTTCCCCTAACCCCTTCGGTCGAACCTTTAGTTTTTGAAAATCTGTAAGGTGTAAGCAATACGCACTTCACTGCTTATATCTATCCAGACCCTACAGATCTGCAAACATCGATGGGTTAGGGCCGAGGGGGAGGGGGAGGGAGTGATTTGGGATGTGGCAGGCTATATTAAGCTATTTTTATTTCAGCCTTTCTCATGTTGGATTATTATTGTAATGCATTGTTTATTCCAACCATAATAAGACAGCGAGAGTCTGTAATGTACTGTACCTGTGCTGTGATCATCTTGGCCTGGCGCTGGGGGTCCGGGTACTCGT
>CM042382.1:26339461-26631961 GCA_023634145.1 Thymallus thymallus | reverse complement strand
TGGAGGATGAAGCACTAGACCTTGTCTTAATGATTTCATATAAGGAGGAACCTGACTAAAGCCTGTTAAATGAAGCCCTCATTATTTTGGAGAAGTGGTGGTCACCAAAGCCTTTAGCTGTTTTTACAACGTGTGTGTGTGCTTCACTCAGATTAACATCTGCCAATTCTGTTTCCAGAACACTAACCTATACTACATGTACAACCTTTCTTTATCTGAAAATGAGTTACCATGAGAACCATGAGAAGTTTGGTGTTCCCATGGCTTCCTTTCTACCCATGGCTTCCTCTCTATCCATGGCTTCCTCTCTACCCATGGCTTCCACTCTAACATCCTCTCTACCCATGGCTCCCTCGCTACCCATGGCTTCCTCTCTACCCATGACTTCCTCTCTAACCATGGCTTCCACTCTAACATCCTATCTACCCATGGCTCCCTCACTACCCATGGCTTCCTCTCTATCCATGGCTTCCTTTCTACCCATGGCTTCCGCTCTAACCATGGCTTCCTCTCTACCCATGGCTTCCTCTTTACCCATGACTTCCTCTCTACCCATGGCTTCCTCTCTAACATGGCTTCCTCTCTACCCATGGCTTCCTCTCTACCTGGCTCCCCTGGACTTGTATTGAAGGAGATGTACTGTGGAGTCTTATCTCTCCATGATCTTTTCATTCCTATAATCAGTGTTTACCCCATGGCCATGCCATGTCTCACCGTTATCTGTGTGTGGCCCGGTGTGCCAAGGTCGGCTGAGCTGCTGTGGGTAGTGGCACTGGCTGTACTGCAGCTCAGTGTGGGGTGGCTGTTGAGGCTGAAGCTGGTCCGGGGTGTGGCTGTACTCCTTCCAGTCTTTCCTCTCCTGAGGAATCATGAATCCGCCAGACACCTGGGGACAGGCCAGGCGGAGAGGAGACGGCTGTTAGTCAGACAGTGGTGGGTTCCTGATCCACACACAGCAGGGAGTTAGAGGTGTGAAGATCTTTGAATGTACCTGTGCAGGGGTAAACCCATTACTTTACCTGGCTCTGTAGAGATGGGTATAGAGAGTGCATAGCGTAGCTGTTGACTGAGCTCATGTGTGACATTGTCTCCGCCATCTTGGTCCCTACATTACAGAAACGTAACATTAGACATCACGTCATATAACTCTCTATGTTCTAATGAAAAATTATGTGGTGGTCCCTCCAGAAATATGTATGTCCTCAGTAAGAAGATCTTCACTATGGTCAAATCCAATCAAATTGTATTCATCTGTCAACTGTCATCCTCATAATTAGAGCCTTTTCAACAGAGCTCAAGGCTATTGAGCCCCTTCAAACAGTTGAATACAGAAACTATAGAGCCATGCGATAACAACATGTGTAAAGTGTTTCAACCCCCAGGTTGCAGGTTTGATCTCAAAGAGTCAATCCTAACTGAAACTGCCATATGAGTGACAAAGGGCTCTTCTGATGGTGTAGCCTTCAGCCTTTGTTATGCAAGCCTGGAGGTTACGTCTGTATGTTGTGCATTCTGCACTGGGTAACTGAAGCTTTCTAATAAAAGCCTTTTCGGTTCTCTGCTTCCTGCCTCATCAGACGATGGAGGCAAAATGAAACATTGCTGGCTGTGTGTTTATGTCTGCTCGGCTCGGTTCAGAGTCGGAACGTGAGTTCTGGGCTCACCCTGTATGTAAGCAGGTGGTTGTTCTAGGGAGGGTTAGACTACAACACTTCTCAGAAGCACAGGTTCAATGTCAAAGTGCATGGGTACACTGTCAGAAAGAGACTGCACAAACGTGGCCTACATGGGAGGTCAGGAAGGAAGAAGCCTCTGCTCTCAAAAAAGAATATCAAGACACGACTGACTTTTGCCAAACAACACTTTCTTCTGAGGGCCTCGGGTAGGTATTTTAACCATATGGTTAAGACCAAACCAGACCAATTTTCTTATCTTTATGGAAGGCTGGACCCTCCTAAGTTTCTCTCTAATGTTTTCTAATCATTTGTACTTGTTCAGGTACACCTAATTCTATTTGTAGCCATTTTATGTGATGTTAAAGGTAGGGGTGTACTAACTTTCTCCCCATAAGGAAAATGCATTTTTGTTTATTTTAATTGCATAACATTTTCAAAAAAACATTTTTTTTTTGGTGTGATTTGTTAAATTGGGTAACTTTTATCTGTCAATAGTGTTGAAGTGAAGATTACATATCCATCTGTCCAAATATGTAAAAACAAAAAAAGAACTTTCCAGGGGGTGTACTTTTTCACATGACTGTATGTGACATCAACTGCCAGTAGCCTATATCACTTCACTATGGTACAGTTCAGTACAGTCAAAACAGTAGGCATTCCTGACAAAAGCTTACACTCGTGACAAGGACTTGACTTTGGAAATACAACAATAAGACGAACAAAACGTGCCTCTCTTAGCTCCCTCCGGTATGATTCTGTAGACTTTGTAAGGATCTGATATGTCCAGTTGGCTTCGATCCACCAGCTCATCAAAGTCATTGCTTTTGTTCAGAGCACATCGCAGTCTGGTCTTCCATGTGGGGGGATCTGGTTTGTCCACTCCTTCCCTGTGTTTCCCTTTGAACAATGCCCAAGCCTGCAATAATAAACATTATAATCAATTGACTAAATCCATTTTAATGTATCAGGCGTTAAGTAAGGCATTATGGACCTACATCAACATTAATATGCCTTGAACAAATATCCATTGCAAAGATCATCACTTGTTATACTGTAGAAAAATCAACAGATAGTCTATAGCAAATACTGTAAATTACACCTGACCAAGTAGACTAGGTCTGGAGATAAATAAGTACGAATTTGACTGAGTTAGCTATAGTTTATGGGGTTCCTGCACACTATATTCAATATTCACGAGTTGTGAATAGTAACTTAAAAGAAGAAGAACAGAAGAGCTCGGTCAAAGTGTGGGTGTGGGTCCAAACTCACCTTGAAGAGCGCAGCATCCTCGTCTCGATTGTAATCCTGTTTGCCCGCATGTTTCCACGGAATCCTGAAAATGCTTTTCTCTTCATTCTCCCAAACCAGTCCGGGATAGCAGCAGCTGTCAATCTGATCGATCAGCCACTGTCTAAGTTTCCCATTGCCACAAATCACTGACAGGCCGCTGTCCCCCTCTAAATTCATCTCTTTCGAAAAGCACATGCAATAAAATAATGGGGATAGGGATGATGTGGGACCAATGAGTCGGTTATCATGCAATGCTATGTTATGGAGGTTAACGTTATTAGGGAAACCATGCATTCGTGAAATTAGACTATATTTTCACTACTTATTTGAGAGTATAATCGTTGAGATTATTACATATGTTTAAACACGTTTTAAAAAAATCCACAAAACAGAAGTAGGCCTAATTTAAGAACGAAATACTTCTGGATTTGTTGGTCATCTTCATTCAAAGGCAATTAAATTCATATTTTGTAGGCTCATAATTGCAATCAGAAAAACAATGTTACAATCACATGCATCAAATTGATAACATTATAGCCTAGTGTAAGTGCATCAACATCACGGCATCAATTTCAGGACGTTTTTCCTCTCTTATGTTCTATACTATGAATGAGAATAAACTCCTTACCTCTAACCATGTGAGCGTCTCTGACAAGTAATGAAATCGATCTCACGGACACTGTTCTCAAGAGAGAGCATGGGATGGCCTATTCTTAAATATTGTCACATCTTTATAGCGGTGTCTTGGCTGGGAGGAGCCTATTCACTTTATGCGAGCAGCATTATGCGCTACATTTCTTTGAAGCTTATCGAGAACAACCTACATACAGTAGCCTACAGTAAGTGGATGGGTAATCCCTCTCAAGTGTCAAACACAGGATGCAAACACCGCCATGGAATGGAACAATTACCTGCGCACAATATCAAAACAGAAACTCCCTAAAATCGTCATTATGTCAATAGATTACGTTACCATTCTATGTTTATACTTAGTCTACTGTATTATAAATGCTAAAATATAATTATTATTGAGTTTACTGTGCATTCGGAAAGTATTCAGACCCCTTGACGTTTTCCACATTTTCTTATGTTACAACGATATTCAAAAACGTTTTCCCTCATTAATACCCCCTAATGACAAAGCAAAAACATGTTTTAAGACAATTTAGCACATTTTTCTTTTTTTTTTAAACAGAAATGTCTTATTTACATAAGTATTCAGACCCTTTGGTAAGAGAACCTGTTTCCATTAATGATCGTTGTGATGTTTTTTCAACTTGATTGGAGGAATTGATTGGACATGATTTGGAAAGGCACACCCCTGTCTACATAAGGTCCCACAGTTGACAGTGCATGTCAGAGCAAAAACCAAGCCATGAGGTCGAAAGGAATTGTCCTTTGAGCACCAAGACAGGATTGTGTCGTGGCACAGATCTGGGGAAGGCTACCAAAACATTTCTGCAGCATTGAAGGTCCGTAATAACACAGTAGCCTCCATCATTCTTAAATGGAAGATGTTTGGAAGCACCAAGACTCTTCCTAGAGCTGGCCGCCTGGCCAAACTGAGCAATCGGGGGAGAAGGGCCTTGTTCAGGGAGGTGACCAAGAACCAAATGGTCACTCTGACATAGCTCTAGAGTTCCTCTGTGGAGATGGGAGAACCTTCCAGAAGGACAACCATCTCTGCAGCACTCTACCAATCAGGCCTTTATGGTAGAGTGGCCAGATGGAAGCCTTTCCTCAGTAAAAGGCACATGCTGGCCAGCTTGGAGTTTGCCAAAAGGCACCTAAAGGCTCTCAGACCATGAGAAACAAGATTCTCTCGTCTGATGAAACCAAGATTGCACTCTTTGGGCTGAATGCCAAGCGTCAGGCCTGGAGGAAACTTGGCACCATCCCTACAGTGAAGCATGGTGGTGGTAACATCATGCTCTGGGGATGTTTTTCAGTGGCAGGAACTGGGTGACTAGTCAGGCTTGAGGGAAAGATGAACGGACCAAAGTACAGAGAAATCCTTGATGGAAACCTGCTCCAGAGTGCTCAGGACCTCAGACTGGGGCAAAGGTTGAACTTCCAACAGGACAACGACCCTAAGCACACAGCCAAGACAACGCAGGAGTGTCTGAAGGTCCTCGAGTGGCCCAGCCAGAGCCGGGAACTGAACCCGATCAAACATCTCTGGAGAAACCTGAAAACAGCTGTGCAGCGACGATCCCCATCCAACCCGACAGAGCTTGAGAGGATCTGGTGTATTTCAGTGGAGGAGAGTGGTTTAATTAAATTAACAAATAGCCTACAATATAGCCTAAATTAGTTTTACTATGGCAATACTGCCGCCCTCCAGTGGTTGTGTAATGTACAAATATCAACTGGGTCTATTCCATAGACTTTATTATCTATTTATACGAGGGCTACACTATAGGTAAGCGGATAGGAAGGCTACAGACAAATTACATTTAGTCACTTTTCAGAGCTAGTTACACCTCATGTCCAGCCCTCTATATCCCTCCGTTGATGACAGTGAAATGTGGCTGAAAAGGTTGTTTTTACTGCTGTCATGCAAGGCTTCCTTTGCATAACACACAAACAGGAAATAGACCCGGAAACAGAGAGGTAAACAGCGCAGAGCATGTCTTTCTGTCATCACATGGTATCTGACAGCACACACAGCAGTTAATAACCATTTCATCACACAGTGACTTGAATCTTTTTATTATTGCACAAAAAGCTGACATGGCTTCAAGAAGAAACAAATTACATGGTAACAATATTATACATTTTCAAGGTTTAGAAAAACAAGTACATATACTGAACGTGGCATACATGGCTATATTCATAAAATAAGGGTAATAAAACCAGTTGTATTAGCCATAATAAAACATGTGGGATGCCCATCCACCCCCTGTCTTCTCCAGCAAAGGGACAACAACAGAGAGAGAGTCTGGCCCAAAAGGTGAACTGACAGAGAGAGAAACCCAACTCGGGGTCAGAGTGGTATCATCCCACAATGCAAGCCTTAAGACCTGGATAAGAGGTCTCAGGTACCCTGCAATCCTGGAGGGGTGGGCGGCTTAACATTCACCTCCACCGCCACCCCGTTGGGTTTGAGACTCCTGGTCAACAGGATGCGGATGTCATCCTCGTCATTGAAGGGACTCTCTTTGTACTCCTGCCGAAGCCACTCCCTGTACTGCAGAGACAGACAACAACATACAGTATGTCAATATTCTTATCTATTGAGGCAGCTGTATTCTCTTCCTCTTCCTCAAGTAACTACATGGCTACTCCTCTCTCTGAAGGCTTTGATGCTTAACACATATATATATTTTTTTTTTATGATAAGAAACTTCCATTTCCTCCAAGAGTGCCTGCATCTCTTGCACCATCACTTGTACCTAGACTGATATCTTCCCCTCTGTCCTCCCTCTATCCCCCTCTGTATTGACCTGGTCAGCGTGAGTGGTCTCAAACTCCTGGAGCTGCCGCTGAAACCCCAGGTTGGGGCCAGCGCACGGCCGAGCCACCCTCACAGCAGTCAGAGCCTCCTGCCAACCCAGCCCTGTCACTGTCATGATGTAGGCCACCACCAGGGAGACACTCCGAGACACACCCGCCAGACTGCATGGAGAGAGGAATGGATGGTTAACCTCTTAAATGTAATGGCAACTTGTCAATTTGCGCCTAAATAGACGTACCCAAAAGTAACTGCTATTCATGTGTAATTAGATGACTCTGACATGCAAAGACTTATATATTTGGAAAGAAGACATCCGGGAGATTATGAAGAAAGTATCAGAAGAGAGAGAAGAGTTACATAGTTCAGAATACACATGATCAAGCATACACAAAATAACCGTTTTTTTATTTATCTTTCATTGACAAGCTATAAGTGAATTATCGATGACTGGAAACACATCAGATGGCTTCCACAACATGTGAACAATATCAGAAAAAGAAAAATGGGATTGATAGACCAAACAACTAGAAATGGGCCGATGTTTTAGTAAGTAGTGTTCCTAAACCTCTCCAAAGTGGCATATGTCTGTAAATTAGATCATTCCAGTGCTATTACTTATTTGCAGTTCCTAAATGCTACTATAAAAACACAAATTCTACAATATCAACCTCACTCAAACATTGTGGTGGTGTTAAGAGGTATCCAGGGTACATGCAAGTGTCCTTTCAACCTCTCCAAAGTGTCTGAATTTGGTAATTGCACTGTCTTTGCACACTGGATGTGCCTAAAAGTTATTGTTCACTATAAAAACAACATTTCTAAAACATCAACCTCTCTTAAACATTGTGGTGGTGTCAGGGGACATACAGGGGATATCCAAGTGTTTTTTCAACCTCTCCAAGTGCCTGAACGTTTAGCCTAGGCATATCCAATGTATTGGATAAACAATATAATATGGTCCCCCTCTCTACGCTGTCTTTGTCATGTCGTTTACCTTGGTCTTGGGAAAAACAATTCTGTTAGGACCAATGGTGCCTAAGCCCATACTTTATTTCTCAATAGATCTATGAAAAGCATGGGACTAGTTAGAAAATTGTCCATAAAGAGCTTATACCCACTGCCAAGTAAGGGGAAGGCCATCAGCTGCATGACAGAGTCATAACTAAGGTCCTTCCTAGTGGGGGTGACCGCCTTGCTTTCATAGATGAAAAGGTTCCACGTGTAGACAGAGGCTGAATCGGCTAGCACAAAGAGCTCGTAGCCCCCTTTTTCAGCGTATTTTTTTATATATTGCTTCAAGCCAATTCGAGCCTTTGAGGCAACCATGCGTTCATCTATAGATAGATTTTGAGCAGGCTGGAAGTAAGTTTTGCAAACGACCTGAAGGCCCACAGACGGTTACTGATGAAACATACAACCCCTTACATCTGTTTCAGCTCTACTTTACCACCTCTGTACTGGGAACACTAATTAGTAATCCCAACAAGTATGGAGACAAGAGGGGAGGAAGATGTCACCACCTCCATCATCACCACTAGATGTCACCACCTGTCGCCTCCTCCATCATCACCACTAGGCCATCAACCGTACTCTTGACATGAGTGACCCACAAATGGATCAGGAGAATGACCAGAAGAAGGGGACTGCAGGGTATGCAAACCCCTTTATCATGACATGGTGGAGGCATGCAAAACTAACTTCCAGCCTGCTCAAAATCTATCGGGAGTCCCATACGGCGGCGCACATTTTGGCCCAGTGTCGTCCAGGTTAGGGGAGGGTTTTACTGGGGTAGGCCGTCATTGTAAATAAGAATTTGTTCTTAACTGACTTGCCTAGTTAAATAAAGGTTAAATCAAAATAAATAAATAAAAATGTGCGGAGTAGTGGATGTAGAACCATCAGACGGGGTGATAGCAGTGGGGGGTGAAGACCATTATGCATAAAAGGTTCTAGACCTTGCTTTGTCCAACACAGGTCAACTGCATCTCTCTGGAAAGCTCATCTCATTGGCTAAAAGACTGGCAAGGTGCCATAGTAGCCAATCCCGTGTAATGGATGCCTACAGCGCGTAAGCAGGCAACATCGGCATGGCCATGACAGATAAAGGGCATGGACATCAGCAGGTCATATTAATAGACAATACATTTAATTGAATTGGAAGTCAAAGATAGAGGCTGTGGAGGCAACATTAGAAAATGTATATAAAGGAAGGGTCTTCTGTATTTCTCTGAAGACCCTCACCAGAGACACCTCAGAACAACACGATACATTCCAATCAAGATTGTTGTTTGGGGAAGTTCAAGAATAGCCTCGTATGTTATCTATCTATGTGCTGCTTGCAATAGTCAGACATGGGTTCACTTGTGAGCACTCAGATAAACCCAGACATACCGTAGCAGATGGACAAATTAAGACGTTTTGTATTTTACGACTCACCAGTGGACCAGACAGCCCTCTCCTTTCAGCCGGGACTCGTGCATGAACATGATGCTCTGTTTGAAGTGCTGTGTCCTGAGAAGGTACAGGTTTATGGTCATAAGCAGGACATAACACAATAGCAAACCAGTTACCATTCCCACAACGGTAACAAAATTGTATCCGTTGCGGAAGACAAAGCATATCGGACAAGTAACATTAAATTCGCCAAAAAAGCTGTAAAACGGGCCCTCTTCTCCAGTCATAGAAAGTGGGGGATGACTGGGTAAGTGTGTGTGACAATACTGTGTGACACAGGAGGCTTCAGAACGACTCATAATAATGGCTGGAATTAAGTGAATGGAAAAGTGGAAAAACCCACATGAAAACCATGTGTTTGATGTGTTCGATACCATTCAATATATTCCGTTACTATGAGCCCGTCCTCCACAATTAGCCTATCAGAAGCTTCTAAAGCCATGACATCATTTTCTGGAATCTTCCAAGCTGTTTAAAGGCACAGTCAACTTAGTGTATGTAAACGTCTGACCCACTGGAATTTGTGATATAGTGAATTGTAAGTGAAATAATCTGTCTGTAAACAATTGTTGGAAGAATTACTTGTGTCATGCACAAAGCAGATGTCCTAACCGATTTGCCAAAACTATAGTTTGTTAACATGAAGTCTTTGGAGTGGTTGAAAAATTAGTTTGAATGACTTCAACCTAAGTGTATGTAAACTTCCGACTTCAACTGTATGTGGGTGCTCAGTACATCTCTGCATGTGTTTGTGTCTTAATCCTAATGTGTAAAAAATAATTCCATGATTTCTCATTAGAGAAATAAGAAGCTGAATCACCTAGTCATCTAGTGATTTATTCAGTGCTTTGATTCACAGTCAACTGGTGAGCATGTGAAGCATATCATTTTCATATCAGGAGAACATGAACTACAGACGCCCACACAGAGTGTATGTGCTGGATAGAATGGATCTGACTGGTCTAGTCTGCATTAGTCCAGTGCTGTTCTGTTCTGTTCTGTTCTGTTCTGTATGGTAGTCTTGTGTACTGTGTGGTGCTGTGGCTTAGGGTACTTACAGGTTTTGTGTGGGCAGGTCTGCTGCTGAGATGCAGAGATAGGTAATCTCCTGCAGGAAAACAGCCAACTGTTATATGCTCTAGCACAATTACAATCTAATAGGCAAAGTATGCCAACAGGATCGTTGTAAACACCACTCTGTACACACTAACACATCATGCTGAATTCTCAGTCTTACAAGCGTTTCTGCAAACAAAACCATTATGTAAGCTTACACACCAGGTCCTATCCTATAGACTGTGTTTATGATGGTGTGATTGCAGCTGTAGTGAGGAAGTTAAGGAAGGGGACACAGCGTGCTAGTTTCTGTAAGGAGTAGTAGAATACGAGAACACCAAATCCCACACAAGCTAGAGCCAGAGCACTGGGTCAGAAACTAAAATGAATACTCCTCTCTGCCGCCTACTCCCCGCCTGCACCCTCCCACAGAGCTCATACAGGCTCCAACAAATTCTTTCTATTGAAGTGAACCTGTTTTGTTTGGGACGGGGCCTAGTCTATTATTACACACTAAGCCACATTCCCATACTGCTGTCCAGAATTACCTGAAAGACTGGCCCAGGGGCAAACATACACCATGCTCTTATGGGAAGAGCGGTCATGGGGACTGTCAATTTATTTCCTTAACCAAACTGTGTCCGCATATTCGGATGAAAATCTTGATTTGTAACATTAACATCCATCTAAACTGGATTGTGTGTGTACATATGATACAGACAGGCATTAATGAATGTGCTAATGTGCTAATGCCGGTGTCATTAGATCACATACATTCATGCAATGCGGAAAAAATGTCTGATGCGGTGTTTAGCCATTTTGATCTAGCGAATGGTCCACTGGGAATTGTTTTCTTACCGGCAGGATAGGGGCTGCACTGTCATGGATGGAGAGGATGTGTGTAATGTTGTTCCTTGCTAACTGTTCTCTGTCCCTCGCATCTAAAGGAAAAAAAGTATTGAATGACAAACACATGAATCATCTATTAATTATTCGGAGAATGTTCGCATATACGAATGTGCCACTGAAATGTACTGGAAGGGAAAATGGTGAAGAGGTGTCTTCATTGGTCTTATCCTTAGCTCAAGCCTTTGGCCAGTATAGTTCGGAAGAAACACTTACCTTTGAAGTTTCCCAAGTACAAGTCAGGCAGGACCTGCGGGAAGGTAAGCATTCAATATTAATGTGTGACCTGTTGTTTACATTCACCAGTGTTCTTAAACCTGACATAATTACAACAAGCATTTCATTCATTATACAAATAACTAGGCTAAGCAACCATATTACTACTCAAAACCCAAGCCCCTGGGCCTATACTCCTGTACCACTATTGAGTGCAAAGACGAAACTCAAATATATAGCCTGTGTTCTCAAGGAAAGACAACATGGAGGTGCAGAGACTGTATTTTTAGTTTGACACCAAATACCAGAGAAGAGTGAGCTCACATAACCGACACAGGTCACTCTTTGCCACACAAAATAATAGTTTGTGTGTGTGCAGTGGTGTAAAGTACTGAAGTAAAGGTTCTTGAAAGTACTACTTAAGTAGTTTTTTTGGGTGATCTGTACTTTACTTTACTACAATTTGTACTTTTAGTTCACTACATTCCTAAAGAAAATAATGTACTTTTTACTCCATACATTTTCCCTGACACGCAAAAGTACTCGTTACATTTTGAATGCTTAGTAGGATGGGAAAATGGTCCAATTATCAAGAGAACATCCCTGGTCAGCCCTACTGCTCACTAAACACACATGCTTTGTCCCTGTCCCTGGCTCTCCGTAAATTTGAAGAAAAACAATGTGTGCTGTCTGGTTTGCTTAATGTAAGTAATTTTAAATGATTTACACTTTTACTTTTACTTTTGATACTCAAGTATATTTTAGAAATTACATTTACTTTTGATACTTAAGTATTATTTTACTGGGTAACGTTCCCTTTTACTTGAGTCATTGGGTACTTTTTCATCCACTCTGTGTGTGTGTGTGTGTGTGTGTGTGTGTGTGTGTGTGTGTGTGTGTGTGTGTGTGTGTGTGTGTGTGTGTGTGTGTGTGTGTGTGTGTGTGTGTGTGTATGTGTATGTGTGTGTGTGTGTGTGTCTGTGTTTGTGCGTGTGTATCCCTCATACCTCTTCTCCCCATCTCAAACCCAGCTGCAATAACAGTGATGAGAGGTGCAGAAAGCTTTTCCAATTGAAATGAGTTGACGACACCTGTTGTGTACACCAAGTACCAAGCCAACATTTGAGAAGGTCAATTGCTAAAGTATCCATGATTACATGTAGCCTAACGTATGTGATAAGACACAGCGATGCATTACACCCATAAATAATATAACTAAATGTAGTATGCTTTAAAAAAAAAACTAAACAGAAATCTGTCCACTGAGTAGCCAGGCACAACGCCTACACACCGGGTGTGTACATTGATAGACAGCTAGTCATTAAAGTGTACAGTGTAGCCTACATACAGCGGCAAACTAACACTCTTATGGCAGATGGCATGAAGTGGAATATGGTATTATGAAATTGTGCACCGATTCATTATAAATGAGATGTAATACGTGTTTATAGCACCATTAGAACCCACGCATCAAACACATTTGACAACACGCGTTCGGTTGACATTCTATATTCATTGAAACCCACTGTCTACAGAACTACTGTAACCTACTCGGAGACCAGGCGTAAACTTAGATTTAGGAGCGCATGCATAGGCTGTATATAAACGAATAACATACCTTATTGAGCCCATTACCCATTCTAAGCGAAGACGTCTGTAAAACCAACGAATGGAAATTACGGCATTAATTGTTGTATTCTTGTCTCGATAAGTAGTTTTCCAACGGCTTTCCCAAAAGCTCCCCAAACTGCGAGCGATCGAGTACCTGACAGTCTGCAGCAGCGCTGTTCTATAAAGCTCCCGATGTTTTCAGTGCTTCCTGGGATATGTAGTTTTTGCTTATCTAGAGAGGCATGGGCTCTGTAAATGAAGGATATCACTATTTTTATACAGTCTATGCCATAGACTCTATGGGTAGGCTTCACCTATAGGCAATAGGCATACAGTCATATATCTCTTAGCTTATGAATGAAGGAATGGACCCAGAGTTACCTCTAAAAATTAAGAAAAACCCTTGAATGACTAGGTGTTCTAAAACTTTTGACTGGTAGTGTATATATTGTTGAATAATTGCAATCACATATCATGAACAGTAATAACATATGGAGGGATATTTGCTTTGAATGAAAAGCTTACAAAACGTATTGAGCTTTGCTGTGGGCAGAAATAGTTACAATGCTGGCCTATACAAAATAGGCATCAGGCCAGACAATGGTACATTTAGGCCTATTGCACCCATACAGTTATTGATTAAACCACTTTCATTCACATTTTATTCATTTAGCAGACGCTCTTATCCAAAGCGACTTACAAATTGATGCGTTCAACTTAGGATAGCCAGTGGGACAACCACATCTCGATCACAGTAAGTATATTTCTATAAACAAGCAGCTGTGACCAAAGTCAGTGCTATCAGAGACAACCACATCTCGATCACTTTCATTCACCCAGACTCTATTACATAAGGCAGACAATAAGATCCAGTAAAACAGTGGATGCCAGGGTTACGGCAACTGACCATGAATCATGAAAAGAGAACCCAGAGCCATGGCAAATGATGATGTGAAATACTTTGATGTGGGTTTAGTGTGTGTTAGGACAGGCAAAGAATGTAGCTGAGGTCGGGGGGCGTTGACAGAATATAGGCCTACTCCAGATGTACTGTAGGCCTTGGCCTAACACTGCACGTTCAGTGTAGTCTAGTCACATCAACCAAAACCTTCATAAGCACTACAGTTCGGGTGGTTTCCCACCTGGTTTCAGAGAAAAGCTTACTTTATCAATGGATTCAGTGTGGTTTGAGTCATTGTTGCCCGTAAGTGAAAGTGTCTTGTTATTTCCTTTTTAGAGTCTGTAAAGTACTCTGAAATGCATCATAAAAAAATGTTCTGGTTATTTTGGGGGTAGCTATTTTTATCCTTTAAAATATTATTGTATTACAACTGCCGCCTGTGGGTTCCACTGCCGTAGGTTTTATTGATGTCATTACTGATGTCATACTTGAGAAGTCAAAAATGTCAAAGAAGTCTTCAAAAGTAAAATTGAGACTGTCCAAAAACTAAACCACCTCGTAACAATCCTTATAAAAATCCTCTAGTGCAGTCTGCAATGCCACGGCTGACATATCCTTGCTCGGCACAACCCATTGTCCATCAAGGGCCATTGACTTCCAGGAACAGCCAGACTTGACTCTCTCTCTCTCTCTCTAATAATACACACACACATACACAAAGACTATGATTGTGGTCAGGGCTGACAGGTCTTCTCAGCCCCCTAACAAGATGATGTTGCAGCAACAGGAAGTGCCACACAATACTCTCGGTTATACTGTAGGCTGGAGAGGTTACTTGATGCTGATTGTTGCTTGTCAATAAATACCTAGACAAACATAGATCTTTAGAATTACAATCACCCTACAATGTAAAGCCCCCAATAGTCAGGAGATGCTTGGTTGTAAATAATATAATGATGATTTATGAAATTTCCCCCCCGGGGGATCTATCTATCTATCTATCTATCTATCTATCTATCTATCTATCTATCTATCTATCTATCTATCTATCTATCTATCTATCTATCTATCTATCTATCTATCTTCATGTTCTCTTCTTTGGTAGATTAACTGTGATAGAAGCATTCCTCCAGTAGGCGGCGAAAATGCTCTATTTTTATTAGACTCTCTTTATTTTTATGGGCTCTTGCCTCCCAATCTGACTATGGCTGCTATGCAATTTCATGAACATGTGAATTATTTTGAGACAAAAACAAATTTGTCCAACTCTGATATCATTGCGAGTAGCCTAGCCTATTTCCCAGGTTAGGAATCTGTCTTTGACCAACATGTTCAGCTCCATTCACACGTCATAATATAAACCACATAAAAAACGTGAGGTTTTTTTTCAAACATTGTCAAATAATTATTTCTCTCAGTGGCCTTGTGGCTAATGTGTACGCCCTAAATGCAATCCCTGGCTGAGTCTCACCAAAGACCGTAAAGTCTGCGAGACAAATCCCGGAACTATAGCACTACCCATGAAATGAAAAGGTAGGTTATTTCTCTAAAATTTACGATTTGACCTATTTACATTTAATCTTAAACTGCATACATGATTTATGTTATCCACTTTATGTGTTGACAACTCTGTAACAGAGCAAGTTACATTTCCGACTACGTCTTTCACTTCCATATTCAGTTCTGTATTTTGAATCAATGTAAAGCCACTGAAGCACGTCATCCTACTCCCCCATTCGTTCGGAAATCAACTATTGTTACTATTTACATAATGATAGATTGCTCTATTACTGATTGAATTCAATGTATCTATTAGTATCGTATCAACGCTACAGGGAAATATCCGACCGAGGAGCAGGTAGCAAGCCATGTCTACTGCGCCGGACTCCATCTACATGAAATCCGCTGACCTTATCAAAAAGGAGCCTCTGGACTACGGTGAATTCGGTACAGTGTATCTGTGCTATCACAAAACCCTCGGCCAGGTGGTTCTGAAGACCGTCTATACCGGGCCACCGCGTAATGAGTGAGTATAGCGGGCTATGGTGGTGATGATTCCCCCACTGTCTGAACGTCTTGTGACTGTCACACCCTACCGAGTTTCATATTGTTGTCTGAAACAGGGATTCCCAAACATTTTTTTTGTCAGGTAACCCGCTTCCAGCATTAGGGAACCTCCCCCTGCGCACACACCACGTTTATCTCTATGGACACAAGCAATGATCATTACACAAACTGTTCACACCCCTCTTGTTGGTGGAGAGAATTTTGCAGGTTTAAAGCTTATTTCGTGCAATTCTACAGATTTTGTCATGGGATGCAAAGAACGTCTTGTAAGTCTATACATTATGGCATGTCTAATGTGTATTCATGTGACATTTGAATGACAAAAAAATTCCAACATTATCTATGGGCTAAAAAACCTAAATAAAAAAAAACCTTAGCTGACATGGGCTAGTTGATCTGGACATTTCTATATAGTTCTCTAAGGTGACTCAATGACTAACATGACAAGAGGAACTGATGATGCACTACCCAATTTAGAAATTGCACATTGTGCATTCTATATTTTTTTTGTGTGTTTTGTGTGTGTTCCATAGAGTAAATGGCACTTTGTTTTCATATAATTTTTTTAAACATATGAAAAAAGATTGAATTATAGCTTACTTGCACGGTTCAACATAACGATATGGTATTGTTTTATAAGTTCACATAGAAAAAGATCCAGTGCAGGACAGATAAAGAGGCTCAATTGTTTGGGAGTGCCAGTGGGTAGGCTTAGGCTACACTTCTCCTTTCCTGTTACACAAAGGACAATAAAACCACAGAAATTGTGTGTCTATAGACATGTTCCTGTAATGGGTATAGTGCTAAAGTAGGCTACAGTAGGCGGAGTAGTTAATACATAGGGATACATCTCCAAATTAACATATATTCCTAGCTCGTAATCTTGACCAAGCCTTCCTCTCTCCCTCAGGGGCAGCAAGCAGTCCCTGCTAGAGGAGGGCAGCCTGATGAGCAGACTGAACCATGAACGGGTGGTCAAGCTGCTGGGGGTGATCCTGGAGGATGGGGACTACTCTCTGGTCATGGAGCTCATCCCTAAAGGCAACCTGCTGGCCATGCTGGACCGGGTGAGAGGATATCACAACAACAACAACAACAATAGCTAACTTAGTCTACACTGTCGCTATATGAATGAGGTTAGGTCCTGGACTCACAGGCCAGCCTCCTTCCTCTCACTACAGAACTCCACATCACATTTTGTCTGTGTAATATCAACAAGCTATTTTCTCTCTGGGCAAACAACTTGTATATATTTCTGTATTTTTGTCCAGGTGCCTGTGCTGATATCCATCAAGGGCAGGATCATACTGGAGATTCTGGAGGGGATGGTTTACCTGATGAAGAACCGTGTCATACACAAAGATCTCAAACCAGAAAACATACTGGTGGACAAGGATTTTCACATCAAGGTACAGCACACACTGTATAATTACTGTATATACAGTGGGGAGAACAAGTATTTGATACACTGCCGATTTTGCAGGTTTTCCTACTTACAAAGCATGTAGAGGTCTGTCATTTTTATCATAGGTACACTTCAACTGTGAGAGACGGAATCTAAAACAAAAATCCAGAAAATCACATTGTATGATTTTTAAATAATTAATTTGCATTTTATTGCATGACATAAGTATTTGATCACCTACCAACCAGTAAGAATTCCGGCTCTCACAGACCTGTTAGTTTTTCTTTAAGAAGCCCTCCTGTTCTCCACTCATTACCTGTATTAACTGCACCTGTTTGAACTCGTTACCTGTATAAAAGACACCTGTCCACACACTCAATCAAACAGACTCCAACCTCGCCACAATGGCCAAGACCAGAGAGCTGTGTAAGGACATTAGGGATAAAATTGTAGACCTGCACAAGGCTAGGATGGGCTACAGGACAATAGGCAAGTAGCTTGGTGAGAAGGCAACAACTGTTGGCGCAATTATTAGAAAATGGAAGAAGTTCAAGATGACGGTCAATCTCCCTCGATCTGGGGCACCATGCAAGATCTCACCTCGTGGGGCATCAATGATGATGAGGAAGGTGAGGGATCAGCCCAGAACTACAGGGCAGGACCTGGTCAATGACCTGAAGAGAGCTGGGACCACAGTCTCAAAGAAAACCATTAGTAACACACTACGCCGTCATGGATTAAAATCCTGCAGCGCACGCAAGGTCCCCCTGCTCAAGCCAGCGCATGTCCAGGCCCGTCTGAAGTTTGCCAATGACCATCTGGATGATCCAGAGGAGGAATGGGAGAAGGTCATGTGGTCTGATGAGACAAAAATAGAGCTTTTTGGTCTAAACTCCACTCGCCGTGTTTGGAGGAAGAAGAAGGATGAGTACAACCCCAAGAACACCATCCCAACCGTGAAGCATGGAGGTGGAAACATCATTCTTTGGGGATGCTTTTCTGCAAAGGGGACAGGACGACTGCACCTGTCACGATCGTGTGTAGAGACAGACCAAGGCGAAGCGTAGCGATAGTTCGACATTGTATTTATTCACAAATAAACTAAACTCAGTCCGAACTATACAAAACAACAACGTAAGAACAAACATGAACATCAACACACTTACTTTGATGATGACATAAAATAATGACCCACACAAACGTGTGGGGTTGAGCAACTTAAATAGAATCCCCAATCAGAGACGTCTCACAGCTGTCTCCAATTGGGGATTCAACACAAAATGAAAAACATAGATCTAGGTATCTAGATCTGTCAGGCTCTGACCATGGCCAAAAGGTACTCCCTATGGCCAGAGCCTGACAGTACCCCCCCTCTAAGGCGTGAACTCCCGGCCGCGATAATCACAAAAAAAACAACCAAAAAATGTATGTGACATGGGGGGTGTGAGGAGGGACAATCCACTTCGGTGGCGGCTCAGGCCCCGGCGAAGTGGATAATTTCCTCCCTGACCTGAGTCTGATGACCAGTCCCGGAATGGGACCTAGCATGGCGAATGGCTCCGGCCATGTAGCGGTACCGACGACCGGACCCGGACTGGGCACCGGTGTGGCAGGACGCTCCGGTTCTGGAGCTGGGCAGACGTTCGGACCCGGACAGGGCACCGGTGGAGCGGGCTGCTCCGGCGCTGGAGTTGAGCAGACGACCGGCCCCGGACTGAGCACCGGTGGAGCGGACTGCTCCGGCGTTGGAGCGTAGCAGACGACCGGCCCCGGACTGGGCACCGGTGGAGCGGACTGCTCCGGCGCTGGACCGAAGCAGACGACCGGCCCCGGACTGGGCACCGGTGGAGCGGACTGCTCCGGCGCTGGAGCGTAGCAGACGACCGGCCCCGGACTGGGCACCGGTGGAGCGGACTGCTCCGGCGCTGGAGCGTAGCAGACGACCGGCCCCGGACTGGGCACCGGTGGAGCGGACTGCTCCGGCGCTGGGGCGTAGCAGACGACCGTCCCCGGACTGGGCACCGGTGGAGCGGACTGCTCCGGCGCTGGAGCTGGGCAGACGACCGGCCCCGGACTGGGCACCGGTGGAGCGGACTGCTCCGGCGCTGTAGCGGAGCAGACTGCTGGACCCGGATTGGGCTCCGGTGGAGGTTCAGGGCGGCGGACCTTCGCTGGAGGCTCCGGGCGGCGGACCTTCTCTGGAGGCTCCGGGCGGCGGACCTTCTCTGGAGGCTCCGGGCGGCGGACCTTCTCTGGAGGCTCCGGGCGGCGGACCTTCTCTGGAGGCTCCGGGCTGCGGACCTTCTCTGGAGGCGGCGGGGCGCTGACCTTCGCAGGAGGCTCAGGGCTGCTGACCTTCGCAGGAGGCTCAGGGCTGCTGACCTTCGCAGGAGGCTCAGGGCTGCTGACCTTCGCAGGAGGCTCAGGGCTGCTGACCTTCGCAGGAGGCTCAGGGCTGCTGACCTTCGCAGGAGGCTCAGGGCTGCTGACCTTCGCAGGAGGCTCAGGGCTGCTGACCTTCGCAGGAGGCTCAGGGCTGCTGACCTTGGCTGGAGGCTCAGGGCTGATGACCTTGTCTGGAGGCTCAGGGCTGCTGACCTTGGCTGGAGGCTCAGGGCTGCTGACCTTCGCTGGCTCAGAAGCCCGCTCCCGCATATCCATCAGCCTGTTAACTAGAGCGTATCGGCGCCCGAAGTCCTCCTCCTCCTCTATCTCTATTAGCAGCGGGTCCGTATGCTGCTCCAATGGAAGAGCAACCCAAGCTCTCCACCACATTGTCTGTTCCTCCTTCGGGCGGTCAAAAAACCCCTTGGGTTTTTCTCGGTCATGGACCGTTGGCATCCGAAGTGGTGGGCGATCCTCTTCCTCCCGCCTCTGCGTGCCTTTGATGCACTCCGATGGGGTGGTGTGCGGAGTGGGCACGGAGCGAACCGAGCTCTGTTCCTCTTCCTCCTCGTAATTCCACCTGGAGAGTGGTACTGGCGCCTCCTCCTCTCGGCCAGACCACCCCCGTAGCCCCCCCCCAAAATTCCCTTGGGGTTGTTGGCGGGCGTTTCCCCGTATCGCGCGTCGCGCATAACGCGGCGGCACCTCCTCTCTCTCCCTCTCACGCTGCTTGGTCTGGTAGTGGTGGGTCATTCTGTCACGATCGTGTGTAGAGACAGACCAAGGCGAAGCGTAGCGATAGTTCGACATTGTATTTATTCACAAATAAACTAAACTCAGTCCGAACTATACAAAACAACAACGTAAGAACAAACGTGAACATCAACACACTTACTTTGATGATGACATAAAATAATGACCCACACAAACGTGTGGGGTTGAGCAACTTAAATAGAATCCCCAATCAGAGACAACGTCTCACAGCTGTCTCCAATTGGGGATTCAACACAAAATGAAAAATATAGATCTAGGTATCTAGATCTGTCAGGCTCTGACCATGGCCAAAAGGTACTCCCTATGGCCAGAGCCTGACAGCACCGTATTGAGGGGAGGATGGATGGGGCCATGTATCGCGAGATCTTGGCCAACAACCTCCTTCCCCCAGACCGAGGGAGATTGACCGTCATCTTGAACTTCTTCCATTTTCTAATAATTGCGTCAACAGTTGTTGCCTTCTCACCAAGCTGCTTGCCTATTGTCCTGTAGCCCATCCCAGCCTTGTGCAGGTCTACAATTTTATCCCTGATGTCCTTACACAGCTCTCTGGTCTTGGCCATTGTGGAGAGGTTGGGGTCTGTTTGATTGAGTGTGTGGACAGGTGTCTTTTATACAGGTAACAAGTTCAAACAGGTGCAGTTAATACAGGTAATGAGTGGAGAACAGGAGGGCTTCTTAAAGAAAAACTAACAGGTCTGTGAGAGCCGGAATTCTTACTGGTTGGTAGGTGATCAAATACTTATGTCATGCAATAAAATGCAAATTAATTATTAAAAAATCATACAATGTGATTTTCTGGATTTTTGTTTTAGATTCCGTCACTCACAGTTGAAGAGTACCTATGATAAAAATTACAGACCTCTACATGCTTTGTAAGTAGGAAAACCTGCAAAATCGGCAGTGTATCAAATACTTGTTCTCCCCACTGTATCATTGACTTTACTGTGTGTGTGTGTGTGTGTGTGTGTGTCCACAAGAATAGTAAACAAACAAAAATATAACCAACTGGTCCAATGCTATTTCTAGAATTAGTGTTAGAAATAGGTTTAGGGAAAATAGGGTTTTGGGACTGAACTGTGTGTCCCCACAAGGTAAGTTATTCAAGACTGTGTGTGTATCCGTCTGTGTCTGTTTGTGTATTGATGTCTATGTTCGATGTATGTACAGTGGGGCAAAAAAGTATTTAGTCAGCCACCAATTGTGCAAGTAATTTTCATCATAGGTACACTTCAACTATGAGAGACAAAATTAGAAAAAAAAATCCAGAAAATCACATTGTAGGATTTTTAAAGAATTTATTTGCAAATTATGGTGGAAAGTAAGTATTTGGTCAATAACAAAAGTTTATCTCAATACTTTGTTATATACCCTTTGTTGGCAATGACAGAGGTCAAACGTTTTCTGTAAGTCTTCACAGGGTTTTCACACACTGTTGCTGGTATTTTGGCCCATTCCTCCATGCAGATCTCCTCTAGAGCAGTGATGTTTCGGGGCTGTCGCTGGGCAAAACGGACTTTCAACTCCCTCCAAAGATTTTCTATGGGGTTGAGATCTGGAGACTGGCTAGGCCACTCCAGGACCTTGAAATGCTTCTTACGAAGCCACTCCTTCGTTGCCCGGGCGGTGTGTTTGGGATCATTGTCATGCTGAAAGACCCAGCCACGTTTCATCTTCAATGCCCTTGCCGATGGAAGGAGGTTTTCACTCAAAATCTCAGGATAGATGGCCCCATTCATTCTTTCCTTTACACGGATCAGTCGTCCTGGTCCCTTTGCAGAAAAACAGCCCCAAAGCATGATGTTTCCACCCCCATGCTTCACAGTAGGTATGGTGTCCTTTGGATGCAACTCAGCATTCTTTCTCCTCCAAACACGACAAATTGAGTTTTTACCAAAAAGTTATATTTTGGTTTCATCTGAACATATGACATTCTCCCAATCCTCTTCTGGATCATCCAAATGCTCTCTAGCAAACATCAGACGGGCCTGGACATGTACTGGCTTAAGCAGGCGGACACGTCTGGCACTGCAGGATTTGAGTCCCTGGCGGCATAGTGTGTTACTGATGGTAGCCTTTGTTACTTTGGTCCCAGCTCTCTGCAGGTCATTCACTAGGTCCCCCCGTGTGGTTCTGGGATTTTTGCTCGTGATCATTTTGACCCCACGGGGTGAGATCTTGCGTGGAGCCCCAGATTGAGGGAGATTATCAGTGGTCTCGTATGTCTTCCATTTCCTAATAATTGCTCCCACAGTTGATTTCTTCACACCAAGTTGCTTACCTATTGCAGATTCAGTCTTCCCAGCCTGGTGCAGGTCTACAATTTTGTTTCTGGTGTCCTTTGACAGCTCTTTGGTCTTGGCCATAGTGGAGTTTGGAGTGTGGCTGTTTGAGGTTGTGGACAGGTGTCTTTTATACTGATAACAAGTTCAAACAGGTGCCATTAATACAGGTAACGAGTGGAGGACAGAGGAGCCTCTTAAAGAAGAAGTTACAGGTCTGTGTGAGCCAGAAATCTTGCTTGTTTGTAGGTGACCAAATACTTATTTTCCACCAAAATGTGCAAATAAATTAATAAAAAATCCTACAATGTGATTTTCTGGATTTTTTTTCTCATTTTGTCTCTCATAGTTGAAGTGTACCTATGATGAAAATTACAGGCCTCTCTCATCTTTTTAAGTGGGAGAACTTGCACAATTGGTGGCTGACTAAATACTTTTTTGCCCCACTGTATATGGATATGTGTGTAAGTTTTTATTTTATTTAACCTTTATTTAACTAGGCAAGTCAGTTAAGAAAAAAATCTTATTTACAATGACGGCCTACATGTACATGTATGAATATGCATGTCTGTATCTGTGCTCCAGATTGCAGACCTGGGCCTGGCCACCTGTCAGACGTGGAGCAGGCTGATTAAGGAGCAGTCTCGCAGGCAGAGCCGGCTGGGGCGTCCCGGGGCTGGGGGAGGGGGGGGCAGGGCAGCTGGTACTCTGTGCTACATGGCTCCGGAGCACCTGGACAGCATCCACACACGTTCCTCTGAGAAGTCTGACGTCTATAGCTTTGCTATTGTCGTATGGGTCATCCTCACTGGCAGTGAGCCATATGAAAGTGAGTGTTGCTCACTCATTCTACAGAGGCCTGTTGCAGTCAAATTAATCTGATGTGATTTCAGCCATATATACTGAACAAAAATATAAACGCAACATCCAACAATTTCAAAGATTTTACTGAGTTACAGTTCATATAGGAAAGCAATCAATTTAAATAAACTCATTAGGCCCTAATCTATGGATTTCACATAACTGGGAATACAGATATGCGTCTCTTTATCTGAGATACCTTCAAAAAACGGGAGGGGGCGTGGATCAGGACTATTATCTGTTGAGCAGTTATGTTCATTTTTCGTAGCTATTGCCTGCCCATACCATAACCTCACCGCCACAATGGGGCACTGTTCACAATGTTGACATCAGCAAACCGCTCACCCACACAACGCCATACATGTGGTCTACGTTTGTGAGGCCGGTTGGACGTACTGTCAAATTCTCTAAAACGATGTTGGAGAAGGCTTATTGTAGAGAAATTAACATTAAATTATCTGGCAGCAGCTCCTTGCACACTTCCTCAACATTTCTGTGGCATTGTGTTGCGTGACAAAACTTTTCCCTTTTCCGAAGCAGCGCATCTACGCTACCGCCAGTGAAGCGTGGATACTCCACAACTTGTTTTAACCCAGGCCCCGGATTTCTGCCTATTGACATTTCCACAATGATGATTGACATGTTCCTATGGTGGATCCTCTTCTGTTGTCAGTGCTAGTTTTGCACTGCAATACTCTGCAATGGAGCTGCTACGTCTGAATTCAATTAACTTTAGTCCTCCCCTCACTCTCTCTGCCCAGAGTGAAATTTTCAGACGACCGAGATACATACACCGCGGATCACGTCGAAATGTTACATACAGTCGTGGCCAAAAGGTTTGAGAATGACACAAGTATTGGTCTCCACAAAGTTTGCTGCTTCAGTGTTCTTAGATCTTTATGTCAGTAGTTACTATGGTACACTGAAGTATAATTACAAGTATTCCATATGCAAAGAGTCAATATTTGCAGTGTTGACCCTTCTTTTTCAAGACCTCTGCAATCCGCCCTGGCATGCTGTCAATTAACTTCTGGGCCACGTCCTGACTGATGGCAGGCCATTCTTGCATAATCAATGCTTGGAGTTTGTCAGAAGTTGTGGGTTTTTGTTTGTCCACCCGCCTTTTGAGGATCGACCACAAGTTCTGATGTTTTTCCTGGAGAGAAGTGGCTTCATTGCTGCCCTTCTTTACACCAGGCCATCCTCCAAAAGTCTTCGCCTCACTGTGCGTGCAAATGCACTCACACCTGCCTGCTGCCATTCCTGAGAAAGCTCTGCACTGGTGGTGCCCCGATCCCGCAGCTGAATCAACTTTAGGAGACGGTCCTGGCGCTTGCTGGACTTTCTTGGGCGCCCTGACGCCTTCTTCACAACAATTGAACCTCTATCCTTGAAGTTCTTGATGATCCGATGAATGGTTGATTTAGGTGCAATCTTACCAGCAGCAATATCCTTGCCTGTGTAGCCCTTTTTGTGCAAAGCAATGATGACGGCACATGTTTCCTTGCAGGTAACCATGGTTGACAGAGGAAGAACAATGATTTCAAGCACCACCCTCATTTTAAAGCTTCCAGTCTGTTATTCTGACTCAATCAGCATGACAGAGTGATCTCCAGCCTTGTCCTCGTCAACACTCTCACCTGTGTTAATGAGACAATCACTGACATGATGGCAGCTGGTCCTTTTGTGGCAGGGCTGAAATGCAGTGGAAATGTTTTTGGGGGATTAAGTTCATTTTCATGGCAAAGAGGGACTTTGCAATTAATTGCAATTCATCTGATCACTCTTCATGACATTCTGGAGTATATGCAAATTGCCATCATCAACACTGAGGCTGCAAACTTTGTGGAGACCAATATTTGTGTAATTCTCAAAACTTTTGGCCACGACTGTACAGTAAGTCCTCGTGCATCAGTTATTTTTGGCCTAAGCGTGGTTCTGTTCTCCACTCTGGTCGCGGAGTTAACCACAATCTGCTTCGCCCAGTTACCAAGGCAATGCCGTGCACTGGTTTTAGTGACTGTTTTAAATTGGCACTTTTTAACGTTAGATCTCTTACTAATAAAGGTCTTCTAATTAATGAGTTCATTAGCGATAAAAACCTGGACATAATGTGCCTCACAGAAACCTGGCAACAGCCAAATTATTAAATCTGGCTGTAAAAATTATTTCAAGCCATCTGAGCTGTTTTTATTTGAATTGTCCTCTTTAATTATTTAAATGTCTGCTTCTTCTCCCAATGTACTACTTGTAGGTGATTTTAATATACATATTGATGCCACTGCTAGCTGTAGTTTTGCTGCTGATTTTATCTCAAAATATTCAAAATGGCTCCTTTCCCACTCATAACAAAGGTCACACTTTAGATTTAGTGTGTTCCTCTGGAATTGTTCCCTGCAATGAAACTGTGGCTGATCTCCCCACCTCTGATGTCTCTGCCCCTGTCTCTAAGCAAAATAACCCTTGCATTTCCTTCAGAAATATAAGAAATATCTCACCTACTGGTCTCATGGACTTGATAAACACATACCCTATCACTGACTCCCAGTCCCCCTTTAACCTTTCCACTCACTACAATGACTGCCTTTCCTCTTCCCTGGACGCCCTTGCTCCGTTAAAACACACCCCGTCTCCTTTACCCACACCGCTCCCTGGTACACCCCGGAACTCTGCCAGTTAAAAACTAACGGGAGACGTCTTGAGCGTCAATTTAAAAGGACAAGCCTAGTCTCTCACTCACAAGCTTACAAAGATCACCTTTTGGAATACAAAAATGCACTTTCCTTTGCCAGAACATTGTATTTTTCTGATATTATCAATTCTGGCAAACACAACTCTAAGCTTCTCTTTTCCACAGTAAACCATTTGCTTCTTCCTCCTGACAACTTCCCTTCAGACCCAAGCAACAAGTTTTAGAACTTTTTTACATTTCAGACTTTCAGACCACCCTGGCTACTGAGAACATCATCACAGAGCTTATTAAAAAATCCAAAACATCCACTTCCCAATTAGACCCTATTCCCACCAGTCTCATCAAACCTGCCTGCCTTCCATCTCTCCCTTAATCACTACTATAGTTAACTATCTTGACGACCTCAGTAACTTCCATCCCATCTCAAACCTTCCAATTGTTGCCAAAATACTGGAGCGGGTGGTGGCTAATAAACTTCAACAACATCTTGACTGCAATAAAATCTATATGAACAATTCCAGTCTGGTTTCCGCATGAAACACAGCACTGAAACAGCATTGGTCAAAATCATCAATGACCTGCACCGTGCCGCTGACTCAGGTCTCTTATCCATCTTCATCTTACTTGACCTGAGCGCAGCTTTTGATACCATCTCACATCAACTCCTCATAGAACGTCTGGCCGGTATTGGTATCACAGGTATGGCACTCTCCTGGTTTTCTTCCTACCTTCCTCTCCTCTTCATCATATACCTCCTAACCCTGGGTAAGATTATGCGACATCACAACATTCAATTTCACTGTTATGCTGATGACACCCAGCTCTACTTCTCCACCAAACCTGCAGCTGCCCATACTACTACCTGCCTCACCAACTGCCTCCAAGACATTCACAATTGGATGAGCACAAACTTCTTAAAACTAAATAGTAATAGGACAGAGGTCATGCTCATTGGCTCCAAATCCATCCTCTCCAAACACCACAACATCAACATCACTATAGATGGTTTCCCAGTCCCTCTGTCAACTCAAGTCCAAAGCCTCAGTGTCACTCTGGATAGTTCCCTTTCATTTGAACCACACATAAAAACAG
The DNA here is from genome assembly GCA_023634145.1 of Thymallus thymallus. NCBI lineage: Eukaryota > Metazoa > Chordata > Actinopteri > Salmoniformes > Salmonidae > Thymallus > Thymallus thymallus. The sequence goes on along the minus strand of CM042382.1, from coordinate 26,604,836 downwards.
TTACCCGGACCTCATTTTTCCACCTCCGCAACATCTCCAGGCTTAGAGTCTCTCTGTCACATGCCAGTACTGAAACACTCATAAATGCTCTCGTCCCTTCCCGGCTTGACTACTGCAACACTCTACTCACCGGTATTCCCCAAAAACTCACCAACAGACTACAACTGGTTCAGAACTCTGCAGCCAGAATCCTCACTGGTACAAAATCATCTGAACACATTACACCCATCCTCATTAGTCTTCATTGGCTTCCTGTATCTTAGCGAATTGATTTCAAGACCCTCCTCCTCACCTACAAAGCCCTCCAAAATCTTGCGCCTACTTATCTTTCCGACCTTTTGTCTGACTATGTCCCCTCCCCCTCCCTCCGCTCTGCCTCTGCTGGCCTACTTGTCATCCCCCCTTTCCGCCTATCAACTAAGGGTGCGGGGGCTTTTTCCTGGTCAGCACCTAGGCTCTGAGACATGCTTCCCCTACACATTCAACATGCAGACAGTTATTTCTTTAAAAAAATTACTGAAGACCCACCTTTTCCAGAAAGCTTTTAACTTCTAGTTTCATTAGTTTATTATTTTTGATGTTACCCCACTGTACTACAACTGATTTCCTCAATGTCTGTGTAAGATGTCCTTGAGTGTCTAGAAAGTGAACATTTTAGTGGCCTTTTATTCTCCCCAGCACAAGGTGCACCTGTGTAATGATCATGCTGTTTAATCAGCTTCTTGATATGCCGCACCTGACAGGTCGATGGATTATCTTGGCAAAGGAGAAATGCTCACTAACAGGGATGTAAGACAATTTGTGCACAAAATTTGAGCGAAATAAGCTTTTTGTGCGTATGGAACATTTCTGGGATCTTTTATTTCAGACAATGTTGTGTTTATTTTTTTGTTCAGTGTAGTTTGTGAACTCTGATATACTTTATAGTCCGAGGTTCTTTTGTTATGAATGGATAATGCTTTTAGTTTTCAAGGCACCGAATGAATACTGGACTGTTGCATTTCAGATGCTCGGAGTGAGGACCATATCTGCCAGTGTGTCCGTAAAGGTAATCGTCCTGATGAAGTCCTCATCCCTGATAATACGCCTGTGGAGATCATCGAGCTAATGAAGAAATGCTGGCATCAGGATCCACAACTACGACTAACGTTCGAAGGTGCGTGTTCATGTGAGATTGAGATACGGGAATTCCTATAATAAAACATTACAGTATACACAATGCCAATCAGTACAATGTTATTTGGATAGCACTTTGTCCCAGCACAATTCACGAATCCCAGACCTAACCCCCTTAAATAGCAAGGGTAGTGTAGATAACCCTTGAGAGGAATTAGACCCTAGAGGAGTCCCCATACACTTGTGGCTAGCTGGGCGTACTGTATATACGTGTGTAACCGGTATGCAGTTGTTTCCTTTGCTCTGCAAGGGCTGTGGTTTTTGTAGAGCGATAGGTAACGATGCTTCGTGGGAGGCAGTTATTGATGTGTTCGGAGGGTCACTGTTTCGAGCCCAGGTTGGGGCAAGGAGAGGGATGGATACAAGACTGTTACACGTGTACAGACATGGCATTAAAGGGGGTTTTCGACCCTCTCTCTTGCCCCCCCACCCCCCCTCAGTCGCACCTGCTGTCTCGATCTCTGAACGATCTGGCTGAATAATCTCCACCCGGCACAGCAGACTGGCCACCCCTTAGAGCCTGGTTCCTCTCTAGGTTTCCTTCTAGGTTCCTGCCTAGGGAGTTTTTCCTAGCCTCCGTGCTTCTACATCTGCATTGTTTGCTGTTTGGGGTTATAGGCTGGGTTTCTAAATAAGCACTTTGTGACATCTGCTGATGTAAAAAGGGCTTAATAAATACATGTGATTGATAATGCAGAGCATTTACAACTTCTTATGCAACCAATATGCTGTTTTCATCTTCAAAAGTCAACCTTGGACCTATGAATAAATTAGTACTTCAACGAGCATCAATTCAAGCGAGCCCATGGCATTCATGAGTCTGCGGCTCCCGAGTGGCGCAGACCCTGGTTCCATCCCGGGCTGTATCACAACCGGCCATTATCGGGAGTCCCATAGGGCGGCGCACAATTGGCCCAGCGTCGTCCCGGGTTAAAGGAAGTCCGGGGTAGGCCGTCATTGTAAATAAGAATTTGTTCTTTACTGACATGACTAGTTAAATAAAGGTTAAAAAAGAATAATAATAATGTTGCCTCATGGTCTAATGCTACAGTATTCTATGGCTGTTACTATGTTAGTCATATGCGCTCTAAGTTTCAAATGCTCTCTTTCTCTACACAGAGGGCTACGACACCTTCTTGCCCGTCTACAGGGGGAAGTTAGAACCAGATGTAGAGAGGGACTCACTTGGTCTCAGAGTAAGTGGCATGTGTGAACAAAGTGATAGAATTGTCATGAATACATAATTGAATTAACCAAGTGCACCACAAAAGCAAAGTCAAAACAAATACAAATAACTACGCAAAAGATGTTAATGGGTGTTTAATGTTAACACAAAATTACCATAACTTTTAAACTATATTATGCGTCCTGTAATCTGTTTCATTGGCATGCAGGACTTGTACGAGGGGCCAGAGGAGCTGCTGGAGAAGAATAAATCCATGTCCCCTGAGAGCCTCAAAGCAGGTGAGCAGTCTAAGCACAACGTGAGGCAGGCTTCATGGTCCTGGCCCTCTATAGCCTTACAACTCTACACCGCTCACTGCCTTGGTAAAACAGTCTCAGTGGTGTAGGCTTGCGTCAAGTTAAATAATTAATTATTTTGCCTAAGCCCACTGATCCAAAAGTTTGGACAAAGTGCACTGAACTATTGGACATGAAAGAAAAAGGATACAAACTTCGAACGGGACGGGCTGCACTAAGACCTGAACTTAAGATCTTTGCCCGTTTCTAAATGTTCCATTCAAATCTCTCATTCTCATCAAAAATCAGACCATTTATACGACAAGTTCTGCACCTGGATCTTAATTTAGAATTCAGGTATTAAAAATTAACCCTCTACCCCTTCTCACTATAGGCCGGCCTGCTTCCTTGCTGGGCTCAGACGATGCTGAGGCTGTCCGTATAGAGGCTGGTCCAGTGGAGGCCAGCATCGAGGACCTGAACCTCTTCCACCCCTGTGAGCCCTCCCTAATCCAGCCAGATCCCCGGGCCCTCGGCCCTGTCAGCACCACTTCGGGCATGGAGCTCAAAATGGTCAGCGACCTCTCAGCGCTGGAAGTCAAACTAACCCAGGAGTTGAAATATCACAAATACGGCCGTTACAGCCGGATGGACCAGCTTGACTTCAGCCCCAACTCTAACCCTCACCCTGCAACCTCACAGCGCCTCAGCTCACAGGACCCCACCGCCACCAGATGGCTTCCCGACCTCAGGTCCTACCAGCCTTCCCCGACCCCAGTATCCTCTGTCCAGTCCTGGACCAAAACCCAGGCCATCCAGCCCAGCAGCATGGAGTTGGACCCCCACCTCAGTCTTTCTAGCCTAGGCCTGTACGAGGCCGCAGCCCCCTCAGTGGCCACTACACCCAGGTGCCAGCTTTCCAGCCACATGTCTGAGTCCTCCAGCAGCCCCTCTCTAAGCCAGGGCAAGTACTCCCACCAGCAGCAGTATCCCAATGACCAGTACTACCGCCTCCAGTCATGTCCAGCCTACCCAGTGCCAGAGTCAGCTGCCTCAGACCTCACTGCAGGGCTGCGTCTGAACTCGGGTGCCAAGGTTAGACATCCACGGGACCCAGGTAGGGGTGAAATACAGAGATCACAGTGCTTGATACCACTATTACAATTACTACAGCTGATGCAGATTTACCAATCAGCATGACAGCTATCTACCACTTCAATTAGAAAAGCATTCATGATAAACTGTGTGTGTGTGTGCAGGAGGCCTGTTCATCCATAATGCCAGTGGGATCCAGATAGGCAACAACAACACAATGTGCATCAGGGACTACGAGTCTTCCAGCAGGTCAGCCAGCTCTCTCTCCAACGTGGCACACTCAAACTCTCCACTCAAAGAGAACCTGCAGATGTACGGTAAGAATAGAATCCTGCAAAGAGGAGCCTACTTTCTGAAAATGGACATCTTCCTATTTTTCTATGTCAGGTTTTCTACTTCTGGTCCCATGTTTGGTGTCTAGCCACAATATAGGGGTTCCTACGCTGTTTGTTTACACATTTTATATATTTGGCCGGTGGGAGAATATATAGGAGGACGTGCTCATTGTAATGGCAAAGTCAAACACGTTGTTTTCGTGTATTTATGCCAAACCAGCCATTACAATGAGCCTGCCCTCCTATATCTCCTCCCACCAGACCCATCTGTTGGGGTTATAATTGGGTTGTATAGTTCAACTAAGACCATGGGGCATTTATAAGCAGTATTATTCAACAGTAAATTGGTATGTATCATTCATTGACAGTAAATTATCAAAATCCCTTGTAAATATCACAGAAAAGGGCTTTAACTTCCATTTTACACAATATGTTCTGTTGTGTCTTGTCCCTTGTTCAGAGGACCAGGCAGTGTCTGAAGAGCACCTTGATCCCCTGAGAGAGAACATTAGGAAGGCATGGAAGTGATGCGCTCGTCGTCTGGGCCGGAGCGAGGTGGAGGTGGACACCATCGACCAGGACTACAATCGTGACGGGTTGCCTGAGAAGGTGCACCAGATGCTGGAGCGCTGGAGGATGAAGGAGGGCTGTGTGGGCTGCACTGTGGGCCGGCTCTGCAGAGCCCTGGAGAACTGTGTCAAAGTAGACCTGGTAAAGAAGCTTCTTCATGCCTGCAGGACCAATACTTCTCCATAGGTACTCTAGACTGCATCTATTCCAGTCCCCCTACCCCTAACCCAGAGGGAGATCTACTCCAGCACCCCACCCACACCCTTACATTCTTACAGACCAATGTAACGTGTAATGTTTGTGAGTTGAGTTGTTAGTATTGAATTTTCCTGCCATAGGATATGAGTGTACAGGTTAGAGTTCTCATTCTCTGCCTGAACCCAGTGGGACCAGGCCTCAAATTCTGTGAATTGATTCGGGCCAGGCGGGTTTCGGACTTGCCATGCTTTGTTAAGAAATAAATTCACTGTGCGTGTCTGTGCAGCTTTTAGCTCTTTCTCAGCTGCAGCAGCGCCAGGATTCCAATATTGGCTGCGCCAGAGAAATTTGTGGCCATAACGACCAACTTTTTTTTCTGACAATTAAACATTTTTCAAATGTGCAATACGGATAAGCTGGAGTACACTGAGGAGAATGACGACCCACAAGACCACGACAGGCAGTGCATCTCAGTACCAGGACAAGCCCGTATTTCAATGGCATCTTTTAATGCCGATACATCCCAACAGAATACACCCTATGACTGCCCTGCTAATATGCCTTGCTGGATCTGGTAAACTATTGAAAGTAGGCCAAATGTTTTCCTAATCAAACATGCATTCAAAAGACGGGGCTTTTGAGTGATTATTCAAATGGGTGTTTGGCAGAAAATCTAGTTATTTATTTAGTGTTTAGATTATTCAAGGCTCCGTTTCATTTCAAAATAAAATGCTTGATTTTTGTATTTAAACGCATGAATGACTTGTATGCTGTGTATGATGGACCAGCTTGACTTCAGCCCCAACTCTAACCCTCACCCTGCCACCCCACAGCGCCTCAGCTCACAGGACCCCACCGCCACCAGATGGCTTCCCGACCTCAGGTCCTCCCAGCCTTCCCCGACCCCAGTATCCTCTGTCCAGTCCTGTTGCTAGGGTTGTTTTAAGATGTCAGGCTTGAAATTCCATTCAGCCATTTTGGCACTACCCAAACGAAAGTGGCCATGCGATGTCATGTGATCTCCTACTGCCACCTATTGGACTAAATGAGAATCAGACAGAGGATATAATATTGCACAAGCCCTGCACATTTATAGCGGCCGTGTTCCAATGGGAATGTGTGCATGTTTAGAGCGCCACCATTAGGTAAAAGATCTGACAAAACAATTTTTTTGGGACATATTTTTATGTCAAAATTAGATGTTAAAATCTCATATTCCCCAACATGGGGACAATTGGGGAACCCTCAAAAAAAGGTACATTATGTTTTTTGGGGGTCTGCTGTATCTCGGGCTCTGTAGTAGTCACATTGTTTCTGACACAGTTATCTGAATCCCACAGTTCTTACCTTTCTAACAGTACTACATGTGTGTAGTAGGACTTATAGTTTTGAAACCAAAATGTACTTTATGAGGGTAGTATACAATATTGTGTGTCATTTAGAAAATGCCACCAGAGGGGGTCAGAGTTTAACAGTTGATTTAGGCTACATTATTGCAGTGATCAGTGATAGATGACCAAATAAATAAATGAACTACCACCTTCACTTGCCCAGCCAGAAATCAATTAACCAAATATACAGACAGAGATTCAGTGAAACAAAATCACATTGATTGATTATCAGTCACACGCTTTTGGTAGGGAGTAGGACACTGTTCATACTGTATTTCTTTGTATATTACTTTTACCATATAACATTCTTGTTGAATACCCAGTTCTTTTTGAGTTAGCATTAAATATTGTACACTCCCCTGTATTTTAGATTTGGACAAATAAACATTATTTGGATACATCTGAATGTCTAATGTCTGTTTGATGCTACATAGCCCTGTACGGTTTATATAAATATATTCTGTGAATCCATAAAGGCAGACAAATTTTGAAGCTTGATCTCAAATATCCATATTTATTATTTGGTCCTTTATCCTATGTAGGTACACTGGCAATGGTAGGCTGTGGAAACAGAGTGCTTGTGGCGAATGGTCTTGTTCCGTCTACGGTGTAAGGCCAGATGGATAAAACTGCCGGAAGTGGTGTAGGGCTCGTAGACCTTAACCACAAACTGTTTGGACCTCTTGCACAAGATTTGCTGGTACTGCACGTCTCCTGGAAAGACATGGTTGTGGTGTTATCGTTTTACACTTTTTGTGGAAGGGACGTAGGTAGGGCAACAGGCCTTTGTTGGTATTGGTGTCAACCGATTGGGACCTACAGTAAGTGTTTAGAGACAGAGTAGTGTATTGTTTGGGACAATGAGGGACAATGGGAGCTGCTTTTGAAAGGAAAGGTCAGTCAACATCTGGGCTGCAGAAGGTGTGAAAAGTCTTAGGAGGGCATTTCTTACACAGTATGCATTGCTGTGTATAGGAGATTGAGAAATTGCACCATTCAATCCTCATCTCAAAAACCTATTTGTAAACTTCCCCCCAGCCCACTGACTTTGACAGATCATTCTTGTCAATAGAAGCACAACCAACCGTGATTGGGTGGCGCACAATTGGCCCAGTGTCGTCCGTGTTTGGCCGGTGTAGGCAGTCATTGCAAATAAGAATTTGTTCTTAACTGACTTGCCTAGTTAAATAAAGTTTTGAGAATCTGCAGAGAGAAGAATGAGGTGGTTGTGTCATTACTGTTGTCTTGATTTGATACCTTTCAGTGTCCTTTGCTCATTTTGTTGCACAATCCTGTCACGCTCCATAATTGCAAGGTGTGTCCCCTCCCTCATGCCGTCGTATAGCAGGTCCTGTGGAAAGACTCCAGGTAACCTGAGTTTTACAAAGAGAAAAGGGAAGAAGAGAAAAGGTGTAGTAGACTAAATTGATCACATGGTCTGGAAGGTACTCTGTGGTCCTCAGGCTACATCTAACCACCTGGTAACCCCATAACACAAACACAAATCCATACAAACACTACCCAATTCATGTTTATGCCATGCTTAATGTAAATTGAGCTATTTTAGCTGTCAGCTTGTAAGTATTTTTGCCAACTTAGTTTCACCTTGTGCAGAGCTTGGGGTTGGAATCACATGATGGGGGAATCCAATTATGTATCACCTACAACAACAATACACAATTTAACCACCCCACGAACTGCATTGATCTCTACTAAACTGGCTAGTTTAGCACACCTAACATGGACATTGCAATATTGTCAGCTTGCTGTTAGCTGGTTAGTGTCACTAAATTTGTAGCAAGATTTCTAGCCAGCTGAGAACCAACTAACCAACCATAGACAATTTATACACATTCATCATTACTACTGAAACACAGAGAGTGAGTTACAGTATATCAACAATTCTATTTTTAGTAACAGTGTTTTCCAGACAAGGGTGGAATAGATGGCTACCAGATTGAGTTACTCTTATTTGCTAACGTTAGCTATCTTACGTTAGCTAACGTTAGTCAAAGATAGAACGAACAGACAAACATGTTTACTCTGCTGAAGGTAGCTACCAGTCTAGCAGTGACTATGAGGACTGTAACGTTGGCTAATGTAGCTAATTTACCTAGTACAGCTAACATTATGTGTAATCTTTGTAAATAATATCATAAATAGGACTGGTGGAGTTATGTCACACATGCTGCTATCAAAAATATATGGAAATGTCTGCTCTACTCAAAATTACAACCAACTAATTGCAGCATTATCGCAAAAATGGAAGAGGCAAATTGTGATAAATAAAAAAGAATACCAGTTTCATTTAAGCATGTTTTATAATATTTCAAAACATTATTTGAAAATTCATCACCAATTTAAACGACAATGCTAACAATTGTGAAGTTTGTGTATTTAGAAAACAGAAAAAAGTGTGCGTGTGTGTGATGCTTACTTATGCTGTCTTAGTCCATGCATTTGTTACAAACCACAAGCATGTGACTGTGCTCTTTGCAGACGGGTGTGTTGCACTGAGAAACACCAGCGGACGTTTCTATCCTTTACGATTGGGCAGAGCTGGCACCTCTTCCTCTTCTGGCCCTGGCTGCTCTGAGTGGTGGTGGCATGGCTCTCTTTCATCACCTCACATCTTTCCATTGCCTCAGTTCTTGTGTGGACATGGGAGAAACTTCCAGAAGGACAACCATCTCTGCAGCACTCCAACAATCAGGCCTTTATGGTAGAGTGGCCAGACGGAAGCCACTCATCAGTAAAATGCACGACAGCCCGCTTGGAGTTTGCCAAAAAGGCACCTAAAGGACTCTCAGACCATGAGAAACAAGATTATCTGGTCTGATGAAACCAAGATTTAACTCTTTGGACGGAATGCCAAGCGTCACGTCTGGAGGAAAGCTGCTCATCCACTGTGACTCAGTCGCTAGGGATGAACCTTCCTCTACAGTTTGCTAGGAAAAGGTCTGACACATACCGGAAGGCTGCCAAGTAGTCCATTGCCTCTTTTCTCCATGCCGGTGAGGAGGGTTAAACCAATAAAGCCTTTAGTTCCTCTTTGATGACCTCTCTCCACTCTTTCCCTCTCGCTGTCGCTGTTCTCTGTCCTTCTAAATCTGTACACTTTAGGACCTCCTGAATGATGTTGTCTCTAATGAACAGCTCCCAGGCATCTTTGGATGACACAACTGTTGACCCCGGCACAGGCCCTGGGCAGCTCCTCAGGATGTTATGGCTTCTGGTCCTGCCTTTAGTGGGGGGGGATGTTCACTCCAGTAAGACCCCTTTTTACTCAGTCTATTTGACTGGTTTTCACTCTTCTCCTTAGAGGAGTCCTCCCCATCTGTAGAATCATCTAGGACAGCTGGACTACCAGGTAACTCCAACTTGACCCACAGTCACATAGGTCGCAGTTGCAAATGAGAACTTGTTCTCAACTGACTTACCTGGTTAAATAAAGGTGAAATAAAAAAATAAAATAAAATAGTCTGTCATCTGAATTGGATACCTCAGATTCTGAGAGAGGCACCAATGGCTTCCTCATCTGTAAAACCATTTTGGTTGTATTTCTGGCAACATTCTTATAAGCCTCCTTATGGAACTCCTTTTACTCAATGAGTTAAAAAGGAGAAATGAAAACGGTGATTAATGAACATTAAAAACAAGATATTTATAACATTGATTTTAAGGTCAGTTTGACGAGTGCAACGCAGTGAATTCCATAAGAAATACATACAGGTCATATCTGACCCATATATGAAAACTTGGGGTAGTGATGCAAAAACTATTTTTACATTTAAAAAAAATAATAAAATAACAAAACTAGGATGTTAGAACATTATTTAAGGAATTCCCGGAATATTAGATGATGACATTTTTTTGGGGGGGGGGATCAATACAGCAAACAAAACATTAGGCCGGGTAATTTTGACTGATACACAAACAACGCTCCATACAAAACATAAGAGTTTTTCAATTAAAATGATTATACAACATTTTTGCAACCAATAGAATGTTATATATGGGGGATAGAACTATCCCAGCTATGCAGATTTAGCTGCGAAGAGGCAGAATCATTAGATCATTTGTTTTGGAACTGTCCACATGTAGCTTGTTTTTGGTCGCACATTTACCTGGAGCTAACTCTGCAAATAGCACTGCTGGGTGATTTAAAAAGTCATAGTCAATCGATCAATAATATATTAAAACTCTTAGTAAAAAATCTTTAATTTACAATCTGTAGAAACTATGAGAATCGGAGGGTTCAGAACATATGTGAAACATCACAGCACAGTTGAAAAATATATGGCAAATAGAAATCAAAACCGGATGTTATTCAGAAATAGATGGAGGGGTTGAGTGGAGCTGAAGGGTGGGACTAAAAATAACAAGATAAAAAATGTAAAATATACTGTGTCTGTAAAATGTGTATAAAATGGAAGTAGAAGCTTAAGTGTTGTTGTCCATTCGTTTAATCCAATTAGGGGAGGGTAGGGGAAAATAATAAAGGAAAATATATTGATAAATATTTTATATATACTGTATATTTAGAAAAAAAATATATGGGGAATTGGAAATTATGCAGACAATTACATTGATGGAAGCCACAATCGATTTTGCAATATTAAAGCTGATCTACCAACCAAAAAAACATGACCACTAATCGAGAATCTTCCGTTTTGTTGTGAAGGTTGAAAACGATGGTATCGCATTACTTCTCAGCTGTTGTCTAAAATCCATTCAGCCTGAAAATCGTTCTGATAATCTTTGCTCACCATAATCATAGCTGCAAACCACTGGCAGCATCTGGGTAAATTTCTGGTACGTAGAATGGTGAAAAATTACTAATTTTAGTTTGTAATTAGCACAGCCAGACAGAACACGATGACAAACGTTAGTGAAAAACAACATGTATTACCTGCCAGGTTCCTTTCATAATCATGGCGCTCCAGCCGCATTGGAGGGCTCCAACTTTACACTCTTTATCCAGATACAGCATCGGAGGGCTCCAACTTTACACTCTTTATCCAGATACAGCATCGGAGGGCTCCAACTTTACACTCTTTATCCAGATACAGCACCGGAGGGCTCCAACTTTACACTCTTTATCCAGATATAGCATCGGAGGGCTCCAACTTTACACTCTTTATCCAGATACAGCTGACAGGCAGGAATTTGTTTCTCCATGCATGACAGTTTTTTTTACCTCAGTGTACGGCAAATAATACATGAATGCATATGAATTTTGAGGCAATTACCTATTCGACAGATTAAAAGGTCCTACCAATGTGCCACTGTTATTAAATCCTCTGTCTCTAGGCTAGTTTAAATGAATTGTTGTAGTGTGTTTGTAATACAGATCAGGAGTCATGCATTGCAGGTCTATTTTCTGCCTTAGCCTTTCCTGCAGTAAAATGACCTAGTGGCCTCATGGGTGGAATGTTATTGATATTTTTCATAATTAATAAAAACATGTTTTTGTTTTATTTGAGTCTTCTGTGATGTATATAAAGTGTAATATTAGAATGCAAACTCAAAATCGAATACATTTCAACTCTATATTTGAGATGATACAGGAGTCTTAATTTTTGGAAGCCCATAACCATCTGAGTGAGGGGTATACTTTTGTTTCAAATAAGATTTGTTTAAGACTACCAATAAAAACTGTGTGACCCTTATTTAGCCCACTGCAGTAAAAGGTTAATGTCTGCTATTGGACATGTGTGTCAGTGAATGTGCATTGGTGTGTGTTTGTATGTGTTATTGTGTCAGGTAATTTTCACGGTTGGAAGTTTGTGTGTGTGTGTATTTACACATATGTGTGTGAGAGAGGTATCTCGAAAAGAGCTGGTGGAGGCACTTTTCAATGTCTTTTTAAATAAAGTATGTTCCAGAAGGGTGAGTTTTGTCATAATTATGCTCACGGCTATGAAGCGATCTAGTGGTTTGTAGTCCATGACTCACTAAACACGCCTCAGTCCTTGTAGTGAAGAAAACATTTACTTTTCTTGAAATAAACATTTTCGCATGAGTCACACTTTCTTCTGTGGTATTGAGTTTTCTTCTTTAACAATGATTTAACACTCTAACACTTACATGTGGATCTACCATACTACCTCAAAACAACAGGAAACATTACATGGGGACAAGATTGTTTTTCCTGACCCGGACAAACTCCTGGCCCCACCCCTAATGATGAACTAGTGTTGCCAGACAGCAACAACAGAACAGGACAAGGGTAGAGCCCAGATGATGAACTAGTTTGCTCAGGCAGCAACGACAGAAACCTGGGTAGAGCCAAGATGATGAAATAGTTTGCTCAGACAGCAGGCAGCAAAATAATCTTGGGTAGAGCCCAGATGCATGAGATTAGTAGACCATAGAGCTGCTGTGTTCAAGAAGCTTCTCCTCGGGGTAGGACCCACCCAATCCCAGATCTATCTAACCACCACATGGCTGCTGGGCTGCTGCTGTAAAACACTGTTTTCATTTAATGTTTTAAAAAGGAACAGACATCTCAACACATTGTTTTAAGACATTGTTTCGTGAAACCTTCCCATATTGTAATACTAACATTCTAATCAAGTCTGGAGCCTGTTGCTTTCAATAATCCCCATCGCAAACAAGAGAAAATGTATCCCTGCATGAATGACTGATGAATAGATCAGCGAATGCAAATGTGGATTAGCGTCCGTGTTCTCCACCCAATAATTGAAGGTTTAAATCAAAATTGTTCCAATTGACCGAAATGATTCACTCTAATTAAGAATGATTGTTTACTTTAACCAAGACTACGAAACAATTATATTTGTATCTTTGCATCATTATATTCTCAAATAGGAAGTTAGTAATTAAATGAATGATTAAAACAACATATTTCAATACAGTTACCCAGAGAGAGAAGGTATATGGCAAAGTTAGTTCAGCTGTGGAAAATGGGCGGAAGGTTCAATTGTTTTGTAACAGGATTGGAGGGAATCGACAGCTTGTAGATTTGTTTTAGGTTTTTTTTGTGTGTGTGTGTGTGTGTGTGTGATGGAGGACGTCCCATGTCGATGATTGTCATGCATATTTTTTAAACCCGTTTTCACACAAAATTGCTTTGTAACAGGATTGGAGGGAATCGACAGCTTGTAGATATTTTTTTGAGAACCCGTGTGATGGAAGACATCCCATGCAGATGACTGTCATGCATATTCTACAACCAGTTTTCACACACAATAGTTTTCACACACCCATGTACCTGCATTAGCAAAGTGTAAACAATGGTTGGAATTGGGGTGTAGAGGAAGTTGGACTGATGTCAAAGTTGGTTGGGCTTTCCATCGTCATGTGTCCAAACGTTTATTGCCACACACAGGAAACAGTATTGTAGCTGTGGTTTTTGTCCCAAACCATCAGGTCCTTCAATTCTGTTCCACTGTGTTCTCTTCCAGCCCACATGAATCCCTGAGGGACAACCCAGGTTTTTAATAAGTAGCATGTTTCAACAAAGAGTCACTGTCTATCTTGACAGATAAACAAATAAAGATATATAAACATATTTAAATAAATTCCATAGTTTCAAATATCAACTGCAAAATATATACCAAAGATGTAAAAAAATATATATAAAACCAGAGAATGCATATATAACATTTTAGGGCCATGCAACTTTAGCGTGTCCTGGCACCATCTCCAAGTTGATCTGAATGTTGTCGATCTCCGAGGTCCTTTTGCCGCGCATGGTGGCTCGCAGGGACTTCTTGTGACAGGCTTCCTGCTTTTTCTGCTTCAGCCTCTGCGTCCGCATCTGTTTCTGCATAATTGGCTGCAGCCGGTGCTCTTTTGACAGCTGATCTTGAGGTGCGTTAACGTTGGCTGAGGAGCCGTGGATATTGGTGCCACCATGGCAACCTCTGGGGTAGTGTCTGAAGCACTCGAAGGCATCGCTGCACTCCTCGCAGGCGCTACTGCAACCTCTGGACCCGGAGAGTGTTTGGCGGGCGGATGAGGTGGGGGAACAAGACTGGCTGTGGCCTGGTCGTCTGCGGAGCGATTGGAGGCTGACTGAGTGGGAGTGGCACTTCCCCACAGCACCCTGGGAGCAGGAGCACAGGCAGCCCTTCAGAAAGGCCCTGCCAAGGCTCACCAGGTCCCGGTACATCACCCTGCGGAAGTTGGGCCGGAGCAGCAGGTAGATGATGGGGTTGTAGATGGTGGAGGACTTGGCAAACATGGCGGGCACGGCGAACGCCAAAGGTGGGATGTTCTCCATGTGTCCGAACGCTGCCCACATCGACACCACGGCGTAAGGACTCCACGCCGCGAAGAAACCGATACAGATAGCAACACTCAGCTGGAAAAGAAGAAGAAAAATTTGAGAAGAAAAGAGGGGAAAGAGAGGGAGAGAGAGCGTAAATGTTAACAGTTTAACAAGATCTATTGGCATATTTCACTTTGCACTCCATACCCAACTGGCTGGGTATAATGATTGAAACAGGCCATTGAGATTATTTTAACATCAAGGTTAAAAGCAAGGGACATCAGAGCCTATCTGACTGCCACTGATTGGATGGAGAGAGTAAAAAAATACATAGTTGAAGCGTTCTCACACGCATGGCCGCGGGAAGATGTTGAGGAGTATTTTTCTCCGCTAATACCTGGCTCACAATTTATTTAGACTGCAAGTTTCCGTATTGGAGAATAGTTTTTGGGGTTTTGTCTCATTCCAAGGGGAGGAGAGTTATAGAAGCGTATGAGATTTTTTCAAAACTTGTGAGTTTTAGGCAACTAAAGAAAGGAAAAGAAAGAAGAAAAAAAAAGAGAAAGAAATATATATCGTAAAAAAAACACCTACATACACCACCGTTCAAAGGTTTGTCAAATGTCCTTGTTTTTGAAAGAAAAGCACATTTTTTGTCCATTAAAATAACATCAAATTGATCAGAAATACAGTGTAGACATTGTTAATGCCGTAAATGACTATTGAAGCTGGAAACGGCTGATTTTTTATGTAATATCTACATAGGCGTACATAGGCCCATTATCAGCAAGCATCACTCCTGTGTTCCAATGGCACGTTGTGTTAGCTAATCCAAGTTTATCATTTTAAAAGGCTAATTGATCATTAAACCCTTTTGCAATTATGTTAGCACAGCTGAAAACTGTTGTGCTGATTAAATAAGCAATAAAACTGGCCTTCTTTAGACTAGTTGAGTATCTGGAGCATCAGCATTTGTGGGTTTGATTACAGGCTCAAAATGGCCAGAAACAAAGAACTTTCTTCTGAAACTCGTCAGTCTATTCTTGTTCTGAGAAATGAAGGCTATTCCATGAGAGAAATTGCCAAGAAACTGAAGATCTCGTACAACGCTGTGTACCAGAATAGAAAGAGGAGTGGGAGGTCCCGGTGCACAACTGAGCAAGAGGACAAGTACATTAGAGTGTCTAGTTTGAGAAACAGATGCCTCACAAGTCCTCAACTGGCAGCTTCATTAAATAGTACCCGCAAAACACCTGTCTTAACTTCAGTGAAGATGCGACTTCGGGATGCTGGCTTTCTAGGCCGAGTTGCAAAGAAAAAGCCATGTCTCAGACTGTCCAATAAAAATAGAAGATTAAGATGGGCAAAAGAACACAGACACTGGACAGAGGAAGATTGGAAAAAAGTGTTATGGACAGACAAATCTAAGTTTGAGGTGTTCGGATCACAAAGAAGAACATTCGTGAGACCAAATGAAAATATGCTGGAGGAGTGCTTGACGCCATCTGTCAAGCATGGTCGAGGCAATGTGATGGTCTTGGGGTGCTTAAGTGGGAGATTTGTACAGGGTAAAAGGGATCTTGAAGAAGGAAGACTATCACTCCATTTTGCAATGCCATGCCATACACTATGGACAGCGCTTAATTGGAGCAAATTTCCCCCTACAGCAGGACAATGACACAAAGCACAGCTCCAAACTATGCAAGACCTATTTAGGAAAGAAGCAGTCAGCTGGTATTCTGTCTATAAGGAGTGGCCAGCATAGTCACCGGATCTCAAGCCTATTGAGCTGTTGTGGGAGCAGCTTGACCGTATGGTACGTAAGAAGTGCCCATCAAGCCAATACAACTTGTGGGAGGTGCTTCAGGAAGCATGGGGTGAAATCTCTTCAGATTACCTCAACAAATTGACAACTAGAATGCCAAAGGTCTGCAAGGCTGTAATTGCTGCAAATGGAGGATTCTTTTTAACGAAAGCAAAGTTTGAAGGACACAATTATTACGTCTTGAATATATTTCCTATTCATTTTGCAACTCATTTCATGTATGTTGTCATGGAAAACAAGGACATTTCTAAGTGACCCCAAACTTTTGAACGGTAGTGTACATACAGTGCATTCGGAAAGTATTCAGACCCCTTGCGTTTTTTTTTACATTTTGTTACGTTACAGCCTTATTCTAAAATGTATAAATGTTTTGCAAATGTATAAAAAATTAAAAATCTTATTTACATAAGTATTCAGACCCATTGCTACGAGACTCGAAATTGAGCTCAGGTGCATCCTGTTTCCATTGATCATCCTTAAGATGTTTCTACAACTTGATTGGAGTCCACCTGTGATCAATTAAATTGATTGGACATGATTTGGAAAGGCACACACCTGTCTATATAAGGTCCCAGAGTTGACAGTGCATGTCAGAGCATAAACCAACGAATTGTCTGTAGAGATCCGAAACAGGACTGTGTCAAGGCACAGATCTGGGGAACTGTACCAAAACATTTCTGCAGCATTGAAGGTCCACAAGAACACAGTGGCATCAATCATTCCTAAAACGAAGACGTTTAGAACCACCAAGACTCTTCCTAGAGCTGGCCCCGCAGGCCAAACTAAGCAATCGGGGGAGAAGGGACTTGGTCAGGGGTGGATTTGCGGAGGAACATGACATTGCTCAAAGTGAAAATGTCATAGGGTAATAGTTTGACAGGTACACATCTTTCTGAACTGTTTTGAATGTTCTGAAGGGGATTTTCCATATCCCCATCCCTGGATAGGAATTCACTAAATTTATGGATAACTGACCTATTATATAATACTAGGCCACATTTCAAAAGAACAGCAATAATATAATAAATGAATAACTAATTTGTTCAAATTGGTTAAGCGTGTCTCGGGCTAAAACATCCAAGCATCCATGCAGAGGCAATTTTTCAGTGCCATTGCCAAAAAAGGAAAATCTCAGAGTTTAACGCTGAATATAAAGCTGGATAGCACAATTTTTTGCCAACATCACCAGCCACACTAATTGAGTGTCGGCTAGCCGCTAGTGGACTCGTCAGCCATCAAAGCAGTGGCTGATGAGTGTTGGGTCACTGTGGAATTATCTAGTTCTTTTAATTTTTCGGCGTCAATAAATCACAAGTCAACCACTTATTTTCGATTTTACTAATCCTATGTCAATTCCATGGGCAAGACTAGGAAGAGAGAGAGAGAGAGAGAGAGAGAGAGAGAGAGAGAGAGAGAGAGAGAGAGAGGGAGAGCATCATTAGCCATTTTGTACAGTATTAATGATTAATGAGGGGATGTCTTGAAAGAGTATTGACTGGCCATCCTTTTCATGAGACTACACAGTGCTCACCTTCACAATAACATCCTGGATGTTACTCATCTTGGTCTGCCGGGCCTTGTGATGCTCCATGGCCTTATGGGAGGCTCGGACCGTCATTAGGATACCAGTGTAGGACGCCACGATGACACAGCAGGGCACGATGTAGCACAAGACAAAGAGCGCCGCCGTGTAGGAGCGGGCCACGGGATGCAGGTTGGACAGGCGCCAGTCGATGCAGCAGGCTGTGCCGTAGGGCTCCGGACCATACTCACCCCAGTGGGCCAGAGGGGAGAAGGCGAACACCAGGGCCCAGGCCCACGCACAGGCTATCAGTAGACGGCCGTGGACGGGGCTGAACCGGTTACCTGGATGGATGGATGGATGGATGGATGGATGGATGGATGGATGGATGGATGGATGGATGGATGGATGGATGGATGGATGGATGGATGGATGGATGGATGGATGGATGGATGGATGGATGGATGGATGGATGGATGGATGGATGGATGGATGGGAAGATGAATGGATGGATGGGGAGATGGATGGTTGGAGGGGGAGATGGATGGATGGACGGGGAGATGGATGGATGGACGATCGGGAGATGTATTGATGGATGATGGGGAGATGGATGGATGTATGATGGGGAGATTCATGGATGGATGATTGGGAGATGGATGGATGGATGGATGGATGGATGGATGGATGGATGGATGGATGGATGGATGGATGGATGGATGGATGGATGGATGGATGGATGGATGGATGGATGGATGGATGATTGTGAGATGTATTGATAGATGGATGGGGAAAATTAATGGAAGGATGATGGGGAGATTGATGGATGGATGATGGGGAGACAGATGGATGATGGGGAGATGGATGGATGATGGGGAGATGGATGGATGATGGGGAGATGGATGGATGATGGGGAGATGGATGGATGGATGATAGGGAGATGTATGGATGGATGGATGGATGGATGGATGGATGGATGGATGGATGGATGGATGGATGGATGGATGGATGGATGGATGGATGGATGGATGGATGGATGGATGGATGGGGAGATGTATTGATGGATGGATGGATGGATGGATGGATGGGGAGATGGATAGATGGGGAGATGGACAGTCAGTTTAAAGTTGCAATATGTAACTGCTTTGGCAACCCAACCAAATTCACATAGAAATGTGAGTTATAGTCCGTCATTCTAAAAAAAAAACAAGTCTAAGAAGCAGTAGATCTGTTCTATATGCGCTATTTCCGTTTCGTTTTAGCGGCTTTTACTTTCGGTTTTGTAGACCAGCTTCTAACATCTGAAAATACAATACTTTTGGTTATTGAAAAGATATTTCACACTGCTTTAGATGGTGCAATGATTTTCATAAACTGAAATTAGGCAAACTATAAGAATTTTAGCAACCAGGAAATGGCAGCATGATTTCTGAATATTGCACCTTTAATAGGGTAGCATGGTCATCATTACAGACTCTGATAAGTACAGGGGTGGATTTGCGGAGGAACATGACATTGCTCAAAGTGAAAATGTCATAGGGTAATAGTTTGACAGGTACACATCTTTCTGAACTGTTTGGAATGTTCTGAAGGGGGTTTTCCATATCCCCATCCCTGGATAGGAATTTACTAAATTTATGGATAACTGACCTATTATATAAAATACTAGGCCACATTTAAAAAGAACAGCAATAATAGAATGAATGAATAACTCATCTAAAACATCCAAGCATCCATGCAGATGCAATTTTTCAGTACCATTGCTAAAAAAGGAAATTCTCAGAGTTAAACGCTGAATATATAGCTGGATAGCACAGTTTTTTGCCAACATCACCAGCCACACTAATTGAGTGTCGGCTAGCCGCTAGTGGACTCGTCAGCCATCAAAGCAGTGGCTGATGAGTGTTGGGTCATTGCGGAATTATCTAGTTCTTTTTTTTGCCGTCAATAAATCACAAGTCAACCACTTAGTTTTGAATTGACTAATCCTATGTCAATTCCATGGGCAATACTAGGGCCAGGCTCTTTGATGACTTACCGTAGAGAGGATAACATACTTTCACAAAACACACCAAGCTCAATAGTGTGAGAGTTGTCAGACTGCAGACTCCAAACAACATGCCGCAGAACGCGTAGATCAAACACACTGTTTTCCCAAACAGCCACCTGAGAGAGGGGAGGGAGGGGGGGAAGGAGGGAGGGGGGGAGAATAAATAAATTGAGGGAGAGTGTAAATGACAGAGAGAGAGAGAGAGAGAGAGAGAGAGTCGATCTGTTTGTTTAGCACTCCATGTAGAGTATAAAGCAGCACCTGTGACCACACGACCAAACCAGATCGCTAATTGAACATTGACAATTGGAAACGAGAGTTCTTAATACAAACCCAACACCTTCACTAATCTGCCTTAACACAGTGTGGTGGCACACGGCCAGCGTTAGACATCAAAGCCTTTAGTCATCTCTGTCTGTGAAGTACAGGAGCCAGTCACATGTGATGTGAAGCCTTTCCATTCCTCTCCAATAGGCTGTTACTGTGGCTTGGCAGTACTGTATGGGGTCTTTCATGCTATTATGCTGAACTGAACTGCACTGTGCTAGACAGGACATTTCCTTTTCACTTCATCCTTACCAGGAGGTTCCAGTGGATGAGTAACCAGGTCAGCACAGTTCAGCTTGGCTAGGCTGGACTCTAGTGTAAAATTGTATACAGTACCAGACCTGGGTACTTCCTTATTTTACTGTTATTTGTACAGTATCCGAGGTAGATATTTGCTAGGCTTGGCTATGTAGTGTAAACAGGTGTGTACAGTACCTGTGGTAGATGCTGGAGGTGATGGCCATGGGGTACAGGGACAGGGTAAGACCCATGTCGCTGATGGCCAGGTTGATGATGAAGAACTCAGCAGGTTTGAGCAGGTGCTTCTTCTTGTAGGAGACGTAGAGCAGCGTGCTGTTGCCAAACAGAGAGCACATGCCTGCAGACCAGAGACAGAGACACTAGTCAGTAGCCTGTTGTGAAAATTACCACAGAGACAGACAAAGCTGAGGTCAACAACTGGAGGCTTATACATACGTAGAAATAAAAATACTACAACAGGAATGGATGTACTGTCAAATGGCCGTCGTCTGGGGGTATGTTCGTTCTAGTAATTCTGTTTATATGCCTAAAAACAGTACAGTTAAGGAACATGTTTGAAATAAATGGTGTCCCAATGGGGCTGTGTTCAGAAGGAATAATAAGGGAAGTGTTCAGAGACACTGAATCATTTCCCCAGATTTGTCCTATTAATGAAGTGTAATTACACGTTGATGTAACAAATGAACAAGGACAGTGCATAAATCTAGAAGTACAAAGAATGAACATCTTTAGATTTTGGAATTCTACCTCTCATTCAACCATTCTATAGAAATTCACTTCATTGATTTTCCAATCTTCTCATCTAAATCAATCATCATTAGATGCCCTAATTATTTTGTCATCAATATGGGAGAAGCAACAAAGAGATGAAGACGGCTGAAATATCAACAATATCAGGAGCGCAATATGAACATCCTTGATCACCAACGTCTCTCTTACAGCCTGCCAAATTCCCCAAATGAATTTATAATCACACAAAGGAAATAGTATTTGCATCATTAATATATTGGCCAGTAGATATTACAAAACATTTATAACTTCATAAGAACATTTCCTTTGAACTGGAAATCTGTGTAATATCAAAGCTGCAAAATGGTATATCCCTTTACACAACAAAATTATATTATTTGGTCTTATTTTAACACCTGGTCACCTCCCAACCTAATGTCAGACAGCTTGAGAAGGGGGTCTTAGATAGCCAGATCTTAAATCACATCCAATGGAAAACTTCTAGTTAAATACATCCATTGAGAAGCACTGCCTTTGAACAATGTAAAGATGTCCATGACCTTGAATGTAACTGACCCTCTGACCCATCTGAATGTACAGTGCATTCGGAAAGTATTCAGACCCCTTCCCTTTTTCCACATTTTGTTACGTTATAAAATGGATTAAATAAACAGAAATGGTGATCAACCTACACACTATACCCCATCACGACAAAGCGAATACAGGTTTTTAGAAATCTTTGCAAATGTATTAAACATAAAAATCTGAAATACCTTATTTACATAAGTATTCAGATCCTTTGCTATGAGACTCGAATTTGAGCTCAGGTGCATCCTGTTTCAATTGATCATCCTTAAGATGGAGTCAACCTGTGGTAAATTCAATTGATTGGAAATTATATGGAAAGGCACACACCTATCTATATAACGTCCCACAGTTGACAGTGCATGTCAGAGCAAAAACCAAGCCATGAGATCGAAGGAATTGTCCATAGAGCTCAGAGACCGGATTGTTTCGAGGCACAGGGTACCAAAACATTTCTGCAGCATTGGAGGTCCCCAGGACGCCGTGACCTCCATCATTCTTAAATGGAAGAAGTTTGGAACCACCAAGACTCTTCTTAGAGCTGGCTGCCCGGGCAAACTGAGCAATCAGGGGAGAAGGGCCTTGGTCAGGGAGGTGACCAAGAACATGATGGTCATTCTGACAGAGCTCCAGAGTTACTCTGTGGAGATGGGAGAACCTTCCAGAAGGACAACCATCTCTGCAGCACTCCACCAATCAGGCCTTTCCGGTAGAGTGGCCAGACGAAAGCCACTCCTCAGTTAAAGGCACATGACATCCCGCTTGGAGTTTGTCAAAAGGCGCCTAAAGGACACTCAGACCATGAGAAATCCAATTCTCTGGTCTGATGAAACCAAGATTTAACTCTTTGTCCTTAATGCAAAGCGTCACGTCTGGAGTAAACCTGGCACCATCCCTACGGTGAAGCATGGTGGTGGCAGCATCATGCTGTGGGGATGGTTTTCAGCGGCAGGGAATGGTAGACTAGTCAGGATCAAGGGAAAGTAGAACGGAGAAAAGTACAGAGAGATTCTTGATAAAAACCTGCTCCAGACTGCTCAACAACTCAGACTGGTGCGAATGTTCTCTTTTCAACAGGACAACGATCTTAAGCACACAGCCAAGACAACACAGGAGTGGCTTCGGGACAAGTCTCTGAATGTCCTTAAGTGGCCCAGCCAGAGCCCGGACTTGAACCCGATCGAACATCTCTGGAGAAACCTGAAAATAGCTGTGCAGTGACACTCCTGACAGAGCTGGAGAGGATCTGCAGAGAAGAATGGGTGTGCCAAGTTTGTAACGTCATACCCAAGAAGACTCGAGGCTGTAATCGCTGCCCAGTAAAGGGTCTGAATACTTATGTAAATGTGATATTTCGTTTATTTATTTTTTTATAATTTAGCAAACAAAAACATTATGGGGTATTGTGTGTATATTGATGAGGAAAAAAAGCAATTGAATCCATTTTAGAATAAGGCTGTAACTTAACAAAATGTGGAAAAAGTTAAGGGATCTGAATAATTTCCGAATGCAATTTTAAGTCGTGAAATGTATAATAACGTCAAATATGACATATGAAAACTGGAGAGAAAAATCGGAATACATTTTTTTAAATAAAAAACAATACATCCATACATAAGAGTGGAGGGAAATGGTCAAGAGACCCTTAGCATTTTATTCTCCACCACTTTGAACGTACAGAAGTCTTCAGTGTGCGTTTCAGGCTTGTTCTGCTTTGTGTTTAATCAAAAAGGTGCACCGGTGGGGAAGTAGTGTGCCTCTTTTTATCTCTCTTTAGAGCTTGCTGCTATAGCCTGTATTAGATATGAAATGTTTCCACTAATGCTTTCAAGATGAAAGCCTTTGGTGGAAAGCTAGCTAGTTAATCTGGGTAAGATTTCTACAGCGCTGTGGCGTTGGTGCACAACTCAACCATCGACAGAACTAACGCCCCGCAGCCTCCTCTCTTGTCAGAACCCAAGATGAGACACACGTTCGTGTATGTGTGTCTCTGGGAATACAGATACTCCACCCACACACAAATCCACACACAAACTCCCAGGTTTAGTCCCAGTGTGTAGTCTGGCATCATGTTGAGTTGGTGGACATGTCTCAGCTGAAGCAGAATAGTCCTCACAGCAGGAAGCTGACTGATAGAGTTGATCATGTTACAGTACAGTAAGATGCTTCATCCTCTCCATTCTGCCTACAGTACATTTTCATTTGAAGAAAAGCAGCGTGGCTCTGATTTCCTTCAAATGTGGCTAACTGGGGGTGTAAGTGAATCCTTTTTGAAGAGAGAGCTCACTTACCAAACACAGCGTACATTATGGCTAATGTTATGTCTGCCGCCACAGGTATGTTTGAATAGAATGCAATGTTGTCAATGCCCGCAAACGCCACCATCTGAAATGAAAGAGAATAGAAAGAGATACTTACATATGTGTACTGAACATGATCAATGGCCCCTCTCTCTCTCTTACGTTGAGTTGACTACATCAAAACAAGTTGGTTTCAATGAAAATAGAAACATTTATCAACTTCCATTCATCCTCCAAGTGGTGTGGTTGAGGCTGCAAGGAAAGACCTAGTTAAGCTGCAGCTGGCCCAGAACAGAGCGACACGTCTTGCTCTTCATTGTAATCATAGGGCTAATATAAATACTATGCATGCCAGTCTCTCTTGGCTAAGAGTTGACGAGAGACTGATTGCATCACTTCTTCTTTTATAAGAAACATTAATGTGCTGAAAATGTCAAATTGTTTGCATAGTCAACTTACACACAGCTCGGATACACACACACTTACCCCACCAGACATGCCACCAGGGGTCTTTTCACACTTACCCCACCAGACATGCCACCAGGGGTCTTTTCACAGTCCCCAAATCACAAACAAATTCAAGAAAGCGTACAGTATTATATAGAGCCATTATTGCATGGAACTCCCATCTCAGATTGCTCAAATGAACAGCAAACCTGGTTTAAAAAAAACAGATAAAACAACACCTAATTGCACAACGCCTCTCCCCTATTTGACCTAGATATTTGGTGTGCATGTATTGATATGTAGGCTACGTCTGCCTTTTTTCAATTTTTGTTCTGTCCTTGAGCTGTTCTTGTTTATTAATGTTCTGTATTATGTCATGTTTAATGTTTTGTGTGGATCCTAGGAAGATTAGCTGCTGCTTTCACAACAGCTAATGAGGATCCTAATAAAATACAAAAAAACAAGAAAGGTTGAATACCTCTCACATGTCCAGTCTGTTTTCACCTTGGTGTACTGTTTGCTGACAAGTTGACCTTTTTTTTTCTTCAGCAAATCAGAGAACATCCATGACCATCCATACACAACATCACCAGAGTGTTGTATGAGTTTTCTTGTTAAACAGAAAGATGAGTAACTCTTTTTTTTTGCAAGGTATCTCTCTCGCTCTCTCTCGCTCTCTCTCTCGCTCTCTCTCTCGCTCTCTCTCTCCCTCCCTCTCCATATTTCCACATGTATTAAATTTGACAGACAGACAGACAGACAGACAGACAGACAGATAGATAGATAGTTTATTAATCTCAGAGGGGAAATTTCTTTGTCAAACAGCTGCGAAAAAACACAGGGCAGGTGCAAAATGCCTGAACGAAAATACACAAAAGACAGATACACAATACATTAAACACAGAGCGGTAGTATGAAAAAGTATAAAAATACAAAACGTCTGGAGTGCAAAAAACTATAAAAAGACATTGCATAGTATGGGTGATAGTTCTGCTGTGTGAAGGTCACAATCCTTAATTGCTACATCCATTTTTTGACTTTTAAATTAATCATATGCACCAATTGATTCTTGAAGAATATAACATATAAATACCTCTTTAACTTAGTTCAACTGTCGTACCCCATCAGTACCTAAAATATAAGCTTGTTTTACTCCAATGTTTTTTTAAACAAGGTAAATGTAAACAAACACTCTATGACCTAAAAACATGGTTAAAAAAAAAGTTGTGAGAAAAAGTGTTAATTCAATTAATTCAATTAAACGACTCCCTCTTTTCTTCAATTTTTTACCCTGGCCTTTGCTTTTTTCAAGTTGCAAGTTTGGGCATGTTCCTTCCAGAAACATAGCACCCTACCTCCCACTGGTGGTTTGCCTCTGAAGCTAAGCAGGGTCAGTCCTGGTCAGTTCCTGGATGTGAGACCATATATAGCTGGAGGTTGTGACAAATAAATGTGTGGGTAAAAAAATCTCACATATGAGGAAGAACATTAGAAAAATGTACATGTTCAGACGTGTCCGAAAACCATGTGTTTTTTGGCAAGGGCCTGCGGGGACATGTTTTGTATTTATTATGGATCCCCCATTGTTTGCTCAGTGTGAGTCTGTTTGAGTGGATGTGGTCACACATTTTAAATGCATGGCACTGGGACCATGGGTGGTGGTATGAAATAGATTTCTGAATAGATATGGGCATTAAAAACTGCAATCTTTATGCATGCATCATCTACTGTAGGCATGTAGTTTGTGTGTGCGAGACAGAGAGAGAGAGAGAGAGAGAGAGAGAGAGAGAGAGAGAGAGAGAGAGGTGGGTTGATGATGTTGACTTGCGGCAGTGTCCATCAACTCTCAGCCTATGTTAGTTCAATACTCCCTAAAATGACACAATCAGTAAGAGGCACTGGCGAAAGGGTCAAGGGGTGGCAGCTGCCACCCTAAAAAAATGTCTTGCCACCCCACTCGCCACCCCAGTTGTCAGGTGTGTCTGCTATAATATATTCATATTTAATTTTATTGAATGGTATTATATTTTTTCTACTTTAGTTGTTAATCTCTATGGTAACCCGTTCCAATATCTTTGAGTCCACCCTTCCCCGTAAAATGGTTGAGTCCCTGTGTCCACCTGCTCCTATCACCATGCTGCTCCCCCTCCCTTCCAGTGAAAACACTGGGTGTCGGTCCATGATACTCTAAACAATGGAGCAGCCAGGAGCACACTAGACTAGCCTAGCAGCAATGAAATAAGGTACTGCTGCACATGCTTACTAAATATACGATACAACATGTTATAATCTTGCATTAGCAGCAACCATTTATTATAGTTAAGATATGTCTGATATCGTCTACTAGCTAATGCAATGCAATCGTCAATATTATTGGTAAAGTTAGCTAGCTAGCAAATTTGCAATGAAGAAGCTTGTCACTGGCTGCCATCATTGCCATGTAATGCTTGTCCTGATAGCTAGCTAGCAAAGGGGCATTGAACAATGTTGATGTCGCTTGCTATGGATAATTAAATTGTTAATTTCATCTGTGGAGAAAGTTAAGGTTTATCTACAGTAATTCGAAATCTCTGGACATCTCTATAACATCAACAAAATGTGATGTGTGGTCATATGTGATAGACAGTTGCAATTTAAATTGTGTTAGTCTATTTAATTGCTAGCTAGCTTGCAAACATCGTTAGCCTTGCTAGCTAGCTATAGCTTGCTTGTAGCTAACTGTTAACCAACCATCTTTAGTGAGTTAGCTAGCTAGATAGCTTTGGTAAAAAGTATTTTGCATGTGATAGCCTACATACACAATTAGTGGCCACTTAGAAAAGTGTAATATTTCATAAACATTTTGTGCTGTGGGTTCTGAATGCAGTTGGCTTTTCTCCTTTTTAGAGAACTCATTGTTGGACTGTTTGGAGTTTTTAAACTCAGTGTAAGGGTTTTACACACACACACACACACACACACACACACATTTAATGGATTCAATAAGATCATAGACTACTTAACATACCATCCAATCACCAGTTAGCACTAAATCAGTTTACTTTAAGTAAATAAAAACTGATGGCACTGTTCAGATATCAAATCCTCTTTAAAGCTGAACCACTAGCAATATTGCAGTTTCAGGGCATTAAATCCATCAAGTCCTGGCTTTCTCAATGAGGAGGCTA
Source organism: Thymallus thymallus (assembly GCA_023634145.1). Classification (NCBI taxonomy): domain Eukaryota; kingdom Metazoa; phylum Chordata; class Actinopteri; order Salmoniformes; family Salmonidae; genus Thymallus; species Thymallus thymallus. The sequence continues at coordinate 26,577,161 of CM042382.1, read as the reverse complement.
TTCTCATGTTGGCAAATGCCTAAGGAGCAAATTTGGATGATGTTAAGCATGAACTGCATTAGACTCGGAGACTATTAGATAGAAAAAAAAAAAAAAAGAGAGTCCCACTAGTCTCATGGAACTATTGAATGTTGTGGATCCAGATAAGACAGTTTTCTTTGAGCTGTATCGTTTATGTAAAATAGCTGCAGTATTGCCCGTCAGTAGTGCTTCATGTGAACAGAGTTTCTCAACTCTAAAGCTAGTCAAGAATCACTTGCGTTCTACCATGGTTGAGAATAGATTAACAAGTATAGCTATACTAAGTATAGAGTCAAAATGTGCTAAGTGTCTTGATCTGGATGAGTTTGAGACGATTTGCTGTCCAACATGTAGCACCATGACCTGCTGGTAAATGTCCTATGCTGCAACCTAAACAAATCATAGTGTGTGCACTGTTTTAAAGGAGGATATTTTCAGTTTTATATGAATACATGAGAAACACAACTGGGACTAGTTTTTGCACAAACCCTGTTTTGTATAAACCCTCCCTCCCCCCTCCCCTTTCAAATGTCCTTTCCTTTTTTATTATTTCAATTTAATGTAATTTTAGTGGCATTTTCTAGAATTATCATAATATATTAACTTGTTACCACTACATACATGTTAATGAAATGATTACTCAGATTGTTATTGTTATGTTGCTGTTTTTGTTATGTGAAGCAAGTTCTGATGATCTCTTTGTTTAGTGTTTGTATTAGGGTTTGTATTATGCTAAGTTATTACACCTTCTGGCCAATTCCAGTAAATTATATTCCTAATATTTCCCTTGTTCCTACTCTATTTATAACCTCAGTATAATCAGTGTTGGTGTATTTCAAGCAATATAAGGCATTCATTTTCAGGATGCATTGATTTATGCTTCTGCACATGTCAGAATAATATAAACAATGTCTCAAAGTAAAATACTGCATCTTTTCCCTCAATGCTTAAGTTGCATATATAATACTTAAGGAACTCCCAGCACTCAACACTGGAAAGACTCGTACCAAACTTTGAACACATAAACATCAAAGTGTAGAACATGTATGATATTTATTAGCAAGACATTACACTGTCCGTTTTCAGTAGCTGGATTTGTATAAATTAAGTGGACATAACCAACAATAGAATGATATGCCACCCATGAATTTCAACTTGCCACCCCATGTAATATTTTCTAGAAACGCCACTGGTAAGAGGACATCAAATCTACAATGAAAATATAGCCTATAACTAATTACATAATAACTAAAATGTTACACAATAAAAGGTTGCATCTCAGCTATTCTTCACAGGTGATCCATCTTAAATAGAGATCTGTTGAACACTTGATACAGAAATGACAAGGCAATATATCCTCTATTTAGAAGTCTAATCACATTACTACAATACAAGACAATAATTATACTAGACAATAATAGCAATATGTTCCAAAAGCATTTGTATTGACTTCGACCTGTCCCGAGCTTTGCTTTAACCTGCCATTACAACCGTTTAGGCCTATATTCAATCAGAACACGCATTAACAGTCAATAGCTGACACCCCCATAGCTGATATTTTGGCAGTGTAAGATTGGAACTGCATTGGAGGAGCAATTCCAATCAGCGAGCAGCTTCTCTTGTGTTGTCATGAAGTGGCACCCGTCCCACTCGCGTTAGAAGTTCAGAACATGATAGTGTAGGTTATAGGCCTGTAGAAATAATGGCGCTCAAATTGAAAATCAGGTGTAGATTACACATCTCACATTCAAGTGTTGGAACTTGTAAACAAGGCTGCATGGGATGTATTTTTCTAATGCAACTGCTGCAGCCAATGGCAATGTCCACTTACAGTAGGTATAATACCGGGAGCAGCTTGCGGATTTGACAACTCTTAACTGTAGTTCCACCACCAACACCTTGAAAACATCAGCTATGCGGATCTCGGCTAAAGCAGATCTGATTGAACCGGGCTCTAGATGAGTGTTCGATGGACTTATTTGACAGAAGTCGATGTAGTTACTATTATCTAATTGGATAGTAAGTGTAACGTGTAGGGTTTCCACAAGACCATAACCCACAATCAGTCGCCCTGGGGGTATTTTTAATTGAAATGCCTTTACTTACAGTCAGACAAATTCAATAATGGATTTGCCTTGAGCTCCATTCAAAAGCAGAACAGGTCGTCAACTCTGAAAGGTAATTAATTGCAGGTTTTAATTATTTTGATGGGTCTTCATGTTTAGCAGCTGAGTTTATTATGTCACACCAATTCCACACCTGCTGTGAATAACTGCCTATATTTTTTTTATTCAGTGTGAAACTGAGTTGTAGGGTGGCAGGTAGCCCAGCGGTTAGCACGAATACCCAAGCAGACAAGGTGAAAAACCAGTCGATGTGTCCTTGAGCAAGGCACTTAACCCAAATTTGCTCCAGGGGCTGACCCCGTCATTGTAAATAAGAATGTGTTCTTAACTAACTTTCCTAGTGATATTTAATATTGTGTGCGGTCTGTTTTTTTCATTTGTATCATTGGCTATCCAGACAAAACAAAGCTCCGTGGTTCAGATTTTTATTCTTTGATTAGGGAGGAGGCATATAGATCGGTCTAGTAGTGCAAGATTTCTGGACCAGAGCTAAATTGACATGTTATTCACGAGAAGTATCAGCCCCAGTGTTGCTTGAATGAAGAACAGCAATAAACAGTCTTCTGTTTTAATATATTTACATAACAAAATCGGATAAATTCGATACCAACAACGAAAAAGACGAGTAAAGGTTATTTCAAGTTCTTACCTTGTCAGAGTGTGATGCCGGATTCCAGATATGTTGCTTGACAACTTCTAGAAAAGCCCCGGGAAGTTACCTGAAGATGCTGTTATTTAGCCTCCATAATAACACATTGGTCATGTCCAGCGGTGCCGTTACCCAGGTGGTAATTCAATTAGTTGTGTGTCGGAAATATGCACACATAACAATCAGCTCCATGGGTCTCCAAAATGAATTAAGAATGCGGAACGCGCGCTTAGCGCTCATAACAGTGAAGGGTCCTTGCGAATGTGGCATAGCGCATGTCTGTAACAGTCTGTGTCAATTGGGCTATACTGATCGAAATGAGTCATGTCAACCCGTTATTAAGCCTACTACACTTGCTTTCTCAAGACACTATACTGAATGAATTCAACAGCATGACGCTTCTGCTCTTTGCTGACGTCAGGTGCAAATTCGTAGAATTCTGGAGCAAATTGGAGCCCGGGCTTTTACGCACATTGATACACTATCCGTTCTCCAATACCTCCCTGTGAAATCGTTTCCTGCATGCTGTGCGAGCATCCTCTGTCATATACTATGGTATGGATGTTTTAATACAAGTCTATTCCTATAGGCCATGTGACTCACCCAACCCATATGGGTTTTATCAGAAGTCATAACCATCCACAGTACATGATGTGCTGGTCCATCACTATTTAATTGGATGGATCTGAACATAATTGTATTCTAAATAGATTTTTATTTTCTGAAATTATAGTGGATATTGGACAACATTTCTAGAAGGTTCAATAGGTCAACAGCTAGGGTGTTCAATACATGTTCAACAACTTTTTATGAACTTTATTAAATTATTCTAATTAGGGACTCTACATGATTGGCTGAAAGAAAAGCCCCTAAAGTGGATAAGTATGGCACTGGTATGTCAGACTTCATTTATAATTAATTTCAAAAATTGCTTGCAGTCATTCTCCACGCACGTCCGCACTCGCCTCGAAAAACATAATTTTTGAATGTATTCAATGGTTTAATCATTGTCTTTGAAATGTGTCTCCCGGCTCCATCTTTAATTAGGCTACAACAGAAGTTCATTGCATATCCCCCACGTAACCTAGATGGATCCCAATGCATGGATTAAGTCAAAAGCGAATACATTTTCATTTTGCCACAGAAGTCTAAATTCACATTTGTCATACCTTGAAAGCTGAGATGAATTATACTCAAACAAATTGCATCTGTCGAGGCCAGAGGAAGTTGGCTGTCTTAAAGGCGCCACATGGTCAATCCATTTACATTTTAGTCATTTGGCAGACGCGCTTATGCAGAGCGACTTACAGTTAGTTAGTGCATACATGTCAATACTTTTTTTTCGTACTGGTCCCCCGCGGCGGGAATCGACCACACAACCCTGGCGTTGCAAGCGCCATGCAGCATTTAAGGTGATGTGGCTTCTGTAGAAGTCAGGCATTCATACTTCTTGCGCTTTGCAAAGCAGCGCAGAGCTGCTGTGAAGGAAGTTGTCAACGAAGTTAATTTGTGTTTATACGGGACCTCCCTCCGGCACTCACCAATCTTCAACAAATCATGTCAATGCGGAGCTATTTTGAGACCTCCGAATTGTTACAACAGTTGAGGCACATGGCAGTGCAGCATGGATCTAAATGTTGCCCTCCGCAATTGCGTGACACCATACATACGGCGCCTCCGACAACATTTTTAGATCATGCATAAATTGGCTCTTAGGTGAAATGTTTAACATATCTCCATTTATTGGCACCTGGATAGCCACAAGCCCGCTACACTCATTGATGGAAGGGCTGTGTTGGAACGCAGGACTGTGAATCATGCTACAATTGTCCTAAACGAGTTTATCTCCGAGATGTAACGGTCGTGTCCCCAAATCAAGTGGCTTCACAGAAACCCACAGGGGTTAGAATTAATTTCATGTCGATGATGAGATTAAAACCAACAAGACGAGAGGAGATTTCTGGCCTGACAGGAATAAAAAACATTGTTTGTTTCAGTAGTTTGTGTTTCCTGTAGCTAGAAAGACCAATGATGTAAAGGCTAAACATCGATCCGCGTTACATTCCTTTAACCAGAAGCTGTTGTTATCGTAATTGTTGTACTACAGTATAAGCAGAACACATTACACTGTAACAATATGTCTCAAAACACCATTGTGTAATGAAACCATGAACCTTAGTTAACCTAAACTGATATATGGTGTTTGGAGGGTGTTTGAATGTAAACCCAATGTAAGTGTTTTAATACACATAATGTGTTCTAAACCAGAGATCGCAGGCTTGCAGTTAGTCACTGATTCCTTCTAAACCACTCATTTTTGAATTTGCAATTTCCAACTTGTTGTGTAATGTTTATGGCCGATGAGCACCAATACATTTTATCTATAATTTCTCTTAATATGACAATGAAGGATTTGCCAGTAGATTGTCAACTTGTTTCATGATGATGACTGCTAGCTTGCTAGCTAAGATTTAGAAAATATGATGTTGACATGATCAGTCCAATCAAAGCTACTGTAGATATAACGTGATTTGACATCATCTTATCTCTGGCCAATGACCTTGATCCTTCTTGGATGGGCACTTCTATTGTAACTCTATGGCAGCACCCAAGGGGCTTGAATTTTCGAGCTCTCCCATAGATCTTGTGGTGAGTAGTGTCCCCATGAGTGACAGAACACTAAGCCAATCACGGCGCAACTAGAGAACATTACCAACCCCTATGCTCCGTATTTTCCGCTGGCTGCCCCATCACAACAGAAAGCACTTAGCTAGGCTGAAATACCGGCATTTTGGAGCTGCCTTACTCAAGAAAGCAAAAAAAGAGACCATGTTTGTGTGCAGTTTTATTAAATCAATGATTATTTAACATTTTTTTAAATTGTTAGCAAACTGATATGTGACACATATTTATTCCAAAATAACATGCAAAACAGGAAAAACAAAAAACATTTTTGGGGTTTGTTTGTTTTTTTATTTATTTATTCACATGTTACCCATTTGGTAAGTTAGAATTGACATCTGACAAGACAAACATTCTGACTGTCTTACAGACATTAAAGTAGCCTTTCACCCTGTATATGTGTGCAATGCAGCCGTAGCCAAGACATCTGAGCCTTTTGGCACAGGTGGAAGTGCACTGCATCGCAGGTATATTCCCCAGTTGTTTCCACATTTGTCATATTAAATGCATGCCTTCAGCTAACTGCTCATCCACCTACATGGGACCTTTATCTGCAGAACCAGGGCTTTTTGAGATGAGAGATGCTGCTAATTTAAACAGCCTGTTGCCTGCCTGATCCATAGGACTGCTTTTGAGTGTGTTTGGAACTGTCGGTTAATGATAGTGTTTTGAATACAAAGTGTCTTCTTTTAAAGGAGGCCCTTTCCGTCTCCCCCGGAGTATCTCATACTGCTCTCCTGATTGAAACGATCAATATTGAGGCAAACTAGGTCAAGGAAGACTAGAAGAGGTGTTTAGGAATATCAGAGGCTGGGTTCAATATGGGGCAGGCGTTAAAGGTCTTTACTTTCACCTCAGCCCTCACATAAAAATGATAGGTGTGACAAGTAACAGAGCTTATGGTGATTTTTCACTCTGAAGATGTGCTTAGTGTGTTCCACTAATGTATATGTTCTTTTTGTATCTATACCATAACAAGAAAACGCTGCTGACATGCATGGTCCAGAACCTTTTAGTGTGTTTCATGAATGCTGTTCTAAGAATATGAGATTTGCTTTCTTTACTTTCGTCTGTATGCCCATATCTTAGCTCTGTAGCCTATAACAATTACAGGTTACAATAGGTCAAAGGGGAGCCTCTCCCTTTTCAGTAAAGGGAGAGGAAATGACCCTTTCTCCTCTACCCCCACAGACAATCATAGATGTGACAAGAAGACAGGGCTTATTGGGATGGCGCAGTACAATGAATAATGATTGGCGATGTGACGGAAGGAGGTCTTTCTGTATTGATCGCAGGGTAATTTGGGGTCATTACTACATCAACTTCTCAGGCCCTGACCGCAACCCCCAAGACAACATAGAGTTGTCCAGAGGACTCCCTGCAGTCAGGACCTGACAGGTGGAGTATGAATGAGGTTAACATCCGGAATACATAAACCTTTGCTTAGCTTGTATCCTTGGAATAACATACAGTACAAATGTAATATTACAAATTCTGAGGGGAAGTTAGTTTGCAGACTAGAGGTTATGAACAGAGGACAGTGGACACCCCTAAAATTAGCAACACCTTGGATTAGCCATGCTCAACCGTAATATACTCAGTCTGCGCAGGAAAGGAGGAGAACACAGGATGATATTGCATCACCAAGGAGCAATCTAATGTAATGGCTGATGGGGGATAAGGCCCAGACTAGCTTGAAGCCCATTTTAGACGTTCTGTCAATGCAAATACTACAGACAAGTTAACAAAACAGTTTGTCCCTTTCAAAACATGTTACACAGAGTTTGGGGTAAAAACAAAGTAACTGTTTCAAAAATAATAATTTAATTGAAGTATGTAATGGACTACATTTACAAACACCTGAGCTTTTTTATCTGTGGTTTGTTATGTAAAGATGCATCCATGTATTTTAAAAGAGTGCATTACTTTAAATCAAATTTTTTACATTGAAAGAGAAAGTTATATTTTTCCTATTTATGTTGGCAAAATATACAGTTGAAGTCAGAAGTTTACATACACTCAGGTTGAAGTCATTAAAACTAATTTTTCATGTTAACAAACTATAGCTTTGGCACAAACTATAGCTTTGTGATGACACAAGTAATTCTTCCAACAATTGTTTACAGACAGATTATTTCACTTATAATTAACTATATCACAATTCCAGTTGGTCAGAAGTTTACATACACTAAGTTGACTGTGCCTTTAAACAGCTTGGAAAATTCCAGAAAATGATGTCATGGCTTTAGAAGCTTCTGATAGGCTAATTGACATCATTTGAGTCAATTGGAGGTGTACCTGTGGATGTATTTCAAGGCCTACCTTCAACCTCAGTGCATCTTTGCTCGACATCATGGGAAAATCAAATGAAATCAGCCAAGACCTCCACAAGTCTGGTTCATCCTAGGGAGCAATTTCCAAACGCCTGAAGGTACCACGTTCATCTGTACAAACAATAGTACGCAAGTATAAACACCATGGGACCATGCAGCCGTCATACCGCTCAAGAAGGAGACTGAACGTACTAGAGATGAACGTACTTTGGTGCGAAAAATGCAAATCAATCCCAGAACAACAGCAAAGGACCTTGTGAAGATGCTGGAGGAAACAGGCACAAAGTATCTATATCCACAGTAATCAAGTCCTATATCGACATAACCTGAAAGGCCGCTCAGCAAGGAAGAAGCCACTGCTCCAAAACCGCCATAAAAAAGCCAGACTACGGTTTGCAACTGCACATGGTGACAAAGATCGTGCTTTTTTGGAGAAATTTCCTCTGGTGGGATGAAACAAAAATAGAACTGTTTGGCCGTAATGACCATCATTATGTTTGGAGGAAAAAGGGGGAGGTTTGCAAGCCGAAGAACACCATCCAGACCGTGAAGCACGGGGGTGGCAAGATCATGTTGTGGGGGTGCTTTGCTGCAGGAGGGACTGGTGCACTTCACAAATAGATGGCATCATGAGGAAGGAAAATGATGTGGATATATTAAAGCAACATCTCAAGACATCAGTAAGGAAGTTAAAGCTTGGTCACAAATGGGTCTTCCAAATGGACAATGACCCCAAGCATACTTCCAAAGTTGTGGCAAAATGGCTTAAGGACAACAAAGTCAAGGTATTGGAGTGGCCATCACAAAGCCCTGACCTCAATCCTATAGAACATTTGTTGGCAGAACTGGAAAAAGCGTGTGCGAGCAAGGAGGCCTACAAACCTTACTCAGTTACACCAGTTCTGTCAGGAGGAATGGGCCAAAAATCACCGAACTTATTGTGGGAATCTTGTGGAAGGCTACCTGAAACATTTGACCCAAGTTAAACAATTTAAAGGCAATGCTACCAAATACTAATTGAGTGTATGTAAACTTCTGACCCACTGGGAATGTGATGAATGAAATATAAGCTGAAATAAATCATTCTCTCTACTATTATTCTGACATTTCACATTCTTAAAATAAAGTGGTGATCCTAACTGACCTAAGACAAGGAATATTTACTAGGATTAAATGTCAGGAATTGTGAAAAACTGAGTTTAAATGTATTTGGCTAAGATGTATGTATTCCAACTTCAACTGTATGAGCACCATTTGTCCATCTGCTATTGTGTCTATAAATTCCAAATGGTAACAGTGCAGCTAATCATAGGATGTAGCCAGCTTGCTTTTAATAATGTTTTAGCTCGAACTGGTTAGCCGACTAGAAATGTTCTTTCTTCATTAGAATTTCAATTTTGATACCAAAATGGCAAACTCTCACAGGTAGGTAGCCTAGCAGTTAGAGTGTTGGGATAGTAACCAATAGATCGCTAGTTTGATTCCCCGAGCTGACAAGGTGAAAATTCTGACGATGTGCCCTTGAACAAGGAACTTAACCCTAATTGCTCCAGGGTTGCTGTTGATAATGGCAGACCCTGGCCGTGACCCCACTCTCTGAGGGGGAGTTGGCAAATGCATAAAACACACTTGTACATTTGTGAAATAGGACAATATAATAGACACTGAGTATACAAAACATTAAGAGAATTTCCATGACATAGACTGATCAGGTGAGTCAAGGTGACAGCTATGATCCCTTATTTATGTCACTTGTTAAATCCAATTTAATCAGTGTAGATGAAGGGGAGGAGACAGTTTAAAGAAGGACTATTGAGACAATTGAGACATGGATTGTGTATGTGTGCCATTCAGAGGTTGAATGGTCAAGACAAAAGATTAAAGTGCCTTTGAACGGGAATGGTAGTAGGTGCCAGGCGCACCCGTTTGTGTCAAGAACTGCAACGCTGCTGGGTTTTTCAGGCTCAACAGTTTCCCGTCTGTATCAAGAATGGTCCACCACCCAAAGGACATCCAATAAACTTGACACAACTTTGGGAAGCATTGGAGTCAACATGGGCCAGCATCCCTGTGGAATGCTTTCAACAACTTGTAGAGTCCATGCCCCAATGAATTGTGGTTGTTCTGAGGTCCAAAATGGGGGGGGGTGCAACTCAATATTAGGAAGATGTTCCTAATGTCTAGTATACTCAGTGTATAAGCACCTACCAAATTATTAATATTACACACACGTGCAAGGACGCAAGCATGCAAACATACAAACACTGACGCACCACCTTAATGTGACTCACTCTGTCCAGGTTTTTGAGGGGTAATGATGGCACTACATTTAGAGTGTTTCAAACTAAATATAATTAAAGATGACGAGTTGAAGAATTGACGACACAGCACAACACAAAACAACACAGCACAACACAACACAACACAGCACAACACAGCACAGCACAACACAGCACAGCACAACACAGCACAACACAGCACAACACAGCACAACACAGCACAACAGGGAAAGAACGTGCCTGTGCATGTACACTGAAATTCAACTAACCATAAACAGAGTGGAATTTATCATAAAGAAAACTCAGGTCCAATATCTTCAACCACAAAGAACTCTGTGACTACCGTGGAAAATCAGAATGCTTTTAACAGAGTGGTTTCCATTAGTACAACAGCGTCTTCTTTTTTTTCAGTCACTGTTTCCATTGTTATGTATCTGCAGTTCTATGCAAAGGAGCGCCAGCAAAACAAAAATCATCCCGGTAGTCCCAAAGCAAAGCCCTGGCAGAATTAAATAGACTTCAAAGTCTTTCCCCACTAGACACTGTGATTATACACCTGAGTGAGGAGTAAGAGGAGCACTAGGGTCTCCACTTTAATTCACCTCCACACAACTGACAGGGAAAGGAAAAGTTAACCAGCTTTTTGTTTAAACTACTTTTGTTCATGATGACATTTCAGATGAGGCATAGACATGCATTCTCTGCATGCCTATGTTGTGTTTCATGGCTAATTTCACTGAAGATACGTACATAGAGTCTACTATATGATCTTCTCTCCAGATATCTTAAAAAGACATGTCAGAGTCAGTGCTCTGAGTGGACAAAGATAGAAATTCCTGTAAATGTTTTAGATGTTGCCCTCAAAGCAAAGTACGTTTTTTTACATCGGATAAAAGTAGAGACTCTGAGCTAGAAATGTGTGTATCATACACTGTAGTTGAGGAACAATGGAAAAGTAATTCTGCATTGAAAGTGAAAAGAAAATGTAAATTCTTCGTGGCTAGCTAGCTAGCCCAATTGATTTACTATGGACTTACCCATTAACTGAACCTCCCTTCTTCTAGCCAGGACAATGGCAATAGAGACCCCTTACAAAAAAAGATTAGTTTTGAAACTGCAGTAAAAGGGAAGTAACTGCAGTCGACTGTGTTATACATAAAGTATTTAGTCAGCCACCAATTGTGCAAGTTCTCCAACTAAAAAATATGAGAGATTTTCATCATAGGTACACTTCAACTATGAGAGACAAAATTTGAAAAAAAAATCCAGAAAATCACATTGTAGGATTTTTTATGAATTTATTTCCAAATTATGGTGGAAAATAAGTATTTGTTCAATAACAAAAGTTTATCTCAATACTTTGTTATATACCCTTTGTTGGCGATGACAGAGGTCAAACGTTTTCTGTAAGTCTTCACAAGGTTTTCACACACTGTTGCTGGTATTTTGGCCCATTCCTCCATTCAGATCTTCTCTAGAGCAGTGATGTTTCGGGGCTGTCGCTGGGCAACACAGACTTTCAACTCCCTCCAAATATTTTCTATGGGGTTGAGATCTGGAGTGTGTGTGTTTGGGATCATTGTCATGCTGAAAGACCCAGCCACGTTTCACCTTCAATGCCCTTGCTGATGGAAGGAGGTTTTCACTCAAAATCTCACGATACATGGCCCCATTCATTTTTTCCTTCACACGGATCAGTCGTCCTGGTCCCTTTGCAGAAAAACAGCCCCAAAGCATGATGTTTACACCCCCATGCTTCACAGTAAGTATGGTGTTCTTTGGATGCAACTCAGCATTCTTTCTCCTCCAAACACGACGAGTTGAGTTTTTACCAAAAAGTTATATTTTGGTTTCATCTGACCATATGACATTCTCCCAATCCTCTTCTGGATCATCCAAATGCTCTCTAGCAAACATCAGACGGGCCTGGACATGTACTGGCTTAAGCAGGCGGACACATCTGGCACTGCAGGATTTTAGTCCCTGTGTGTTACTGATGGTAGCCTTTGTTACTTTGGTCCCAGCTCTCTGCAGGTCATTCACTAGGTCCCCCCGTGTGGTTCTGGGATTTTTGCTCACCGTTCTTGTGATCATTTTGACCCCACGGGGTGAGATCTTGCGTGGAGCCCCAGATCGAGGGAGATTATCAGTGGTCTTGTATGTCTTCCATTTCCTAATAATTACTCCCACAGTTGATTTCTTCACACCAAGCTGCTTACTTATTGCAGATTCAGTCTTCCCAGCCTGGTGCAGGTCTACAATTTTGTTTCTGGTGTCCTTTGACAGCTCTTTGGTCTTGGCCATAGTGGAGTTTGGAGTGTGACTGTTTGAGGTTGTGGCAGGTGTCTTTTATACTGATAACAAGTTAAAACAGGTGCCATTAATACAGGTAACGAGTGGAGGACAGAGGAGCCTCTTAAAGAATAAGTTACAGGTCTGTGAGAGCCAGAAATCTTGCTTGTTTGTAGGTGACCAAATACTTATTTTCCACCATAATTTGCAAATAAATTCATAAAAAATCCTACAATGTGATTTTCTGGATTTTTTTCTTCTAATTTTGTCTCTCATATTCGAAGTGTACCTATGATGAAAATTACAGGCCTCTCTCATCTTTTTAAGTGGGAGTACTTGCACAATTGGTGGCTGACTAAATACTTTTTTGCCCCACTGTATGAGATGTGAATAGGCAACATTTAATTCCGAAGTCGGAGTGTATTTTCTCTCGCTTAGGCTTACATAATAGCCGCCATTGATTTCAATAAACATTTCTTAATTTTTACTTGGCTGCTTCATATTCATTTTGCATACTTTCCATTGAAGCTTGCACCGATGCATGCTTCAAAATATGTACAAAAGGAGTATGCATTCCAGAAGTGGCCGACCCTCCCGTGCTCCTATTTGCATACAGAGCACCGCAGTATGCATTTTAAGAAACACCTAACGTCTCACATTAGATAGCGTGACGTCCGTCTGCACTGATCGGTTGAAGGACGAGCGTTGCGTAGGAGTGACGCCATCTGACATGAGACAATGGAATTTATTCAATACCCCATATGCTTTCATTTGAATGCAAAGCAACATAGATTTTCAATCAGAAAAGCACCCGTGGTGATTGTGTGTGCCGGGGATTTTCAGAGGCTAGTAATTCCGAGTTGAATTAATTGCAAAGTCAGGTGTCAGATATCATAAAACCCAAATTCACCCCTTTTTCTTAAAAAAAAGTACAAGACTTATTGTATGGTTGACAACTCCTAATCTATTGTAACAGTAGTCTTCTTGCGCTGTGTTTTTTTTTTTTAACAATCATCGACAAGGACAAAATGCACCACAAATATTCACAAACGAAACACCACATCTCATGTACAATATTCCAGCAATGCTTACAAAAAAGATGCTATAACTTGAACATTCCGATCTGCACTTAGGAGTATAAAAATCACTTCTGATATACAGTGCTTTGCAAAAGTTAACTTAACACTGGCTGGGCGCTTGTTTACTAAAACAATTCTAACCTAAACAACGCCCCTCAGTAAGAGTCCATGTTGAGTAGGTGAAAGCAAGACATAACCAAAAAAAAAAAAAAACATTGTCTTACAATAGAGTGGCAAAGGGAATCACCAATAATAATTGTTACACTGTGACCAGGATGAAAAATTGTGAATAATGTCTTTGAGTGATTGTGTGTGACTATGGAGGATTATGAATGAATGAATTATGAACGAATGAACATGACGAAATGGCTTTCAAAGTGTCTTCATAACCGTGTTTATACCTGGTCCTAACTTACGTCCTTTGTCCTGATCTTGTCCACATTCTGATTGTTTGAGGGGAAAAAGTGAGGGAGAAGGAAATCAATTGGAGAAGACAGATGTACGTCAATGTTCAGATATTAACATAAAATACATGTAATTGTCATTTTATGAATTTACAAGAAACACACTACATGGCCAAAAGTAGGTGGACACCATTTCAAATGAGTGGATTCAGCTATTTCAGCCACACCCGTTGCTGACAGGTATATAAAGCGCACAGCCATGCAATCTCCATAGACAAACATTGCCAGTAGAATGGCCTTACTGAAGAGCTTGGGGGATGCCAGGACAACGCTACCTGCTAGAATGCATAGTGCCAACTGTAAAGTTTGGTGGAGAAGGAATAATGGTCTGGGGCTGTTTTTAATGGTGCGTCCTATTCCCCTTAGTTCCAGTGAAGGGAAATGTTAATGCTACAGCAAACAATGATATTCTAGACTATTCTGTGCTTCCAACTTTGGGGCAACAGTTTGGGGAAGGCCCTTTCCTGTTTCAGCATGACAATGTCCCCGTGCACAAAGCGAGGTCCATACAGAAATGTTTTGTCGAGATTGGTGTGGAAGAACTTGTCTGGCCTGCACAGAGGCCTGACCTCAACCCCAGCAAACACTTTTGGGATGAATTGCTGCTACTAACAGTCTTAAAAGCCTTAGTTATGTGTGTGTGGTTTGTGTGTGTGTGGTGTGTGCATGTGAATACATATAAAGTGATAATATCTAGATAAAATCTACATTAGGGGCTTCCTCCCTAATCTAGCACATCGGATTCTACTTATTAGCTTCTCACCAGGACCTTGATCAGTAGAATCAGATGTGTTAAAACAGGGTGGGATCAAACGCCTGCATACCCAGGTGCTCTCCAGGAAGGCATTGGCCACCCTGTTGTAGATGGGGGATTTTATATCCTTCGTGGCTAGCTGCCATTGTCTTGGTACAATACAGTAGGTGTACAGAGTTGTTATAATGAAGTTGTATGATTTCAATCCACACCCTCTGGTTTGAGTCTTTGCCTTTTATCTCTAACGATTTACCTCCTCATTATGAAATACAAATGAACTCTAGCTGAGTGGGCCTCTACTCTGTTGCAGAAGCAGAGATCTGAAGCATATGTACTCTAGCTGAATGGGCCTCTACTCTGTGTTGCATACGCAGAGATCTGAAACATATGTACTCTAGCTGAATGGGCCTCTACTCTGTGTTGCATACGCAGAGATCTGAAACATATGCCATTAAAAAGTTGTTCAGACCACAGCCGGCCGTGACCGGGAGACCCATGAGGCAGTGCACAATTGGTCCAGCGTCGTCCGGGTTAGGGGAGGGTTTGGCCTTGTCCCATCGCGCTCTTGTGACTCCTTGTGGCAGGTCGGGCACCTGCAAGCTGACTTCAGTCGCCACATTGGTGAGGCTGGCTTCCGGGTTAAGTGTGCAGTGTGTCAGGAAACAGTGTGGCTTGGCAGGGTCGTGTTTCGGAGGACGCATGGCTCTCGACCTTCGCCTCTCCCGAGTCTGTACGGGAGTTGCAGGAATGGGACCAGACCAATTGGGGAGAAAAAGGGGTAAAAATAATAAAGTTGTTCAGAAAAGAATCAGTTGACTTTCCCAACTAATCCATATGGTCGGAAGCAAAGTTTTCGTACAACAAGCCAATATATATATTTTTTTATCCATCTTTTGAAGCGTTAGCAGCAGTTAGTTCCTCTCAATAAATCTGCTCTCAGTCAGGTACAGTATCAGAGTTGCTTAGGTAACAAAGGCTGTTGCTTATTGCTGGGCTTTGACTCAGTTAGGGACTGTGTAATTGTGTGGTAATTGCATATGTACTTCGACCATCGCTGATAATGGAGAGAGAGTTGTTGTTGTTGGCAGGGCAAGGCGGGAGCGCATGGATCATTGTGGTTATAGAGGACAGTCAGATGAGAGTAATGAGAATTCTAACTAGGCTGGTTGTGTAATAAGGGGCTCTCAATTGACCTGATATCTCTGAGAATGGGACTCGTAAATGTTTAATGTTCCAATGAAAGGCTGCCTCAGTAGGGGTCAATGATCCATGCATGATTACGTGGTATTATCTTTCGATTTCTATAGTAATGATTCACAAAACACAAAGTTATGCCCTACTGCGTACTACATAATTTCTTCTAAGTTCATTGGTCATACACAGTAGAGGATAATACAGTATGAACATAAGACAAAACAATCACTTTCGCAGCTGCTGTGTCAGGATTCTTCCTTGATGTTAGATAAGGAACTAATTCTTCAACACGTACAATATCCCACACAGAAACCATTTAGCCGAAGCACCACAGTACAAAACGTTCTGAAATGTACAGGAATAAATCAGGGTTTTATTTTGTTTTGGGGGGGGGGGACTCATTCATTTGACAAATATGAATTAATTTACATCGCTACTCTGTAGCATGACTATAATTAACTACTTTCCTCGCTGTAAAAACAGGACAAAGATCAATACCTGCCTATCATGTCCATATTTGAACTAACAGACTTTGTTTGAAGTAGTACTAGGCCCTGCGGATAAGGATTCTCAAAAGTGGATTTCTCTAGCAAGTTTTTGTCAAACACAAAAGTTGGTGTTTTTCTCCTAAATGTGTTTATACAGTGCATGACATCAAATTCTGCATGTGGTTTGTTCTACACTGAGTATACAAAATATTAAGAACACCTGCTCTTGGAATTGCTGTTATGATTTTTGTTGTCCTTGATGTCTTTTGTTTTGTTGTTTTCTGTTTTCCTATGTCTTTCTCAGCTGGCGGCTGATAGGTCGCTGGTTCGGGTCCCCATTTTTGACCTTGTGGGAGATGGTTGCTTCTGTGTGTCGCTCTGGATGGGAGTCTGTTAGATGACTGAATGTAATGTAAATTATGAGCGGCTTCACTGCAAGTAGATTGTATGTTTTAATACTGTATATATATATATATTTAAGTCTGGAGACAATTGACACATGGATTGTGTATGAGTGACATTCAGACAGGGAATGGGCAAGACAAAAGATTGAAGCCTTTGAAACGGGGTATGGTAGTAGGTGCCGTTAGTGTCAAACTACAACGTTGCTGGATTATTCACGCTCAACAGTTGTGTATCAAGAACGGTCCACCACCCAAAGGACATCCAGCCAACTTGACACTGTGGGAAGCATTGGAGTCAATATGGATCAGCATCCCTGTGGAACGCATTCGACACGAATTGAGGGCAAAAGGGTGAAGGTGTTCCTAATGTTTATTATAAAACTGGTTGTTTTGATCCTGGGTGCTGATTGGACAAACAACATTCCAAGCCGTGCTGTATTGGCCATCGCAGACACACCTTTGTCTGCTAACAGTTCCATCTGAAAATTATCACTCTACTTCCATAAGAATATCATATTCATGTTACTGTCCAAATCATCTCTTGTATTTATCTCGCCTCGCATTATTTCCCCTTGCTTCTAGCCTAGCATTTAGTTTGGTCCCGCATGGGTTAATATAAGCCTAGAGACAAAAGACAACGTTTTCACGCATCAACGTCATTATCATGGAAATATCCAAGTAAATGCCAGTAGAAAAAAAGCTCAAACAAACGGAAATGCAGCTAGTCATTGAATCTGTCATTCGTTATTCAGCCTGCATAGCAACCATTTTGTCTAGAACCGACCACTACCAGTCATTTTCCATAGCAACTATGCAAAAATAATTATCGACTGGCTCACGTTTGTAGCAACATGACCAAAAGAACTTAGACCAAGATTTCATAGCACTCTCATCTGAGTGTGCCAGAGTGCAGAATAACTCATGAATTTACAAACGTACAACAAAAAACAAAATGTAATTGTTGCCAGCAGTACATTTACAGTCACTAACACACAAGATAACACGTAAACAGCCTAACCATTTCTCTGCTAGGGCGAGTAAAATGGTCAGAGTGACCATTTGTGTCTGCTAGCCAGCTAACTTGGGTACTTGACGGCCATTAAGGTCAGAACGCTCAGATCAACCCTACTCCTTGGCCAGAGCGTCCAGTGTGCGCTCTGAACTCTCCGTTCTAATCTACAAACAGGCAATCTGACCACACTGGATGAAATTTAGGAACGCACACTAAATCTTCTGGTGGAAGAATGAAATTGTATGAATTGACATATCAAAATAACGTTTTTATGAAAATATGTCATTCATTGTAATATGTTGGTAACAGTAATATAAAAGCAATAAAGGCACGCCAGGCAGAATACAGACTCAGGTAAATGTGACTGTATTCATGATACAGCACTGCCTCTTGTGCCTTATTGCTTAAGTATACTCAGTGTATATCTCAATGCAACAGTGTTGTTTGTATTCTGTAACTCCATTTGATTGCTCTACAGTTCCAGGGGATCACCATTCAAACACCTGGTCTTGATATGTAGGCCTTCAGCTGTAGGCAGTGGGTGCTGAGCCAATAATATTTGCACATGGCAGTTGACTACAGCATTCATGAGGCCTATATAGGCCCAACCCGTACCAGAACACGCAGCAGTTCAGTCACACATCGACTTCCAACTACCGCAGCACTGCCAAGCCAAGCGCATAGGACCACAGCTACCCACAGAGCTAGGCCACAACTCAGGATGGCACCAAACTACACGGTTCACTGGTGATGAAACCTCCATCCACTCCCCATCACACAATAGACATGAATGTAAATGTACAGTAGATATGAAGATGAATGGCAAGAAGATAGAGACATTTAAAGGGTAGTCCACCAGCATCCTTCCATCCACTGATCACACCATCAATAAAAATATAGAAATAGTGAACTGAACACACAATCAATGGAGAGAGAACGAGTGAAGCCTGGCAGAGTTAGGCGCCACACAGCAGGACTGACCACCTGCAATTAGAGGTGACGTTATTAATATACATGAGCCGGTATCTTAAATGGCCAGATATTGACTCCAAGGCTGGCAGATAAGATAATAAATATTTTCTCTGAAAAGGAGGGCACTGTTTTCGTATTGAACTTAGGGCAGCCCAAGCGCACAGTGTAGCTTGGAGTCAATGCAGGGTGGTCAGCAGTCACTTCTCTGTAGGTAATAACTAAATAATAGTATCTATCAGAGGCTGTGGGCTGAAAGTCTAACAGGTACAGTAGCATGCCATTACTGGTGAATAATAATGGGAGTAAAAGAAAAAAAACAAACTGGTGAATGCAAAATAAACATTGTGGAGAAAGTGAAACTGACATTTTCTGGCAGAGGAGCCTTAACCTAAACTGTGACAATTCATAAAGGTTTTTGATTGTAAACATACACAATCATATGGAGAGCATACATTAAAGTGATCCCTTTTAAGTTTTGAAATTACCTTTATTTTCAAAGATACAGCACGCAGAAAATGACATTAAGAGGAGGCCTAATCAGTTCAAAGCCAATGACTGTTGTGAGTGAAGGATGTTTGACGCTGTCAAACATTAGGTAATTTCCAGACTTCCTCATGTTCACAGTGAAAGTGAAAACTAACTAGTCAGGGGATTTGCCGAGCTGTATTTATACTTCTCAATAAATTTTCAATCATCAGTTACGATTCTCTAAGCAGATTGTACTGGTGGTAAGTGGATTTTTTTATTTAAATATTGATTTAATGTTGAGGGGAACAGACAATGTACAGTATAATTTTTTTATTTAAATATTGATTTAATGTTGAGGGGAACAGACAATGTACAGTATAATTTTTTTATTTAAATATTGATTTAATGTTGAGGGGAACAGACAATGTACAGAATAAAATACTGCTTGTTTGTTTGTTTGTTTCTGTGAGAGAGAGAGAGAGAGAGAGAGAGAGAGAGTGTGATGAGGGAGCGGTAGACATGCCTCATCACTATTTTAAAAGGTCTTTATTATCTAAAATGTTTAAAGGTATGTATATACAGTACATATGTGGTTTGGATGAAGTGCACTAGTCCTGTGTCATAGATAGATAGATAGATAGATAGATAGATAGATAGATAGATAGATAGATAGATAGATAGATAGATAGATAGATAGATAGATAGATAGATAGATAGATAGATAGATAGATAGATAGATAGATAGATAGGTACTTTATTGATCCCCGGGGGGGAAATTTCATTGTCAAGCAGCTACAACAAAAACACAGGGCAGGTGCAAAATGCCACAACGAAAGTACACAAAAGACAGATACATGATACATAGAGCAGCAGTATGAAAAAGTATAGAAATACAAGATGCATTGCTATCTACCAGTTTAGGTGTTCCTGACCTTAAAATGTTTTTGCTATCGAGTTGGTTGCACAGGTTTAAGCCAGGTGTGGTGAGTTAGCTAATTAACGTGTATTTCACCCATGCTTTCAGTCTCCCGAGTAGTAGTTACAAATCATGTTCTATTTGACGTAGCTCTGTCTTTTAAAGTAAAATGTACATGACTAAATTTGGTAATTTAATTGAATGAATGAAATTAACTTCAATAAATGTTTTCCATAGTGTTACCTGGTCTAATTAACAAAGTAAAGTTATTCTAATTAAATGCTCATTCTCATTGGTTAATACATGTGGGCGGGGTTCAAGGAGCAAAGGGATTAATGTTGTTCTTTTCTGTCAGCTCAGGGTTGAACACCATTTTACAATGTGCTCCTCAGCAGTTTGTTTGTAGCATACATGCAGTTGATTTAGGCTGTTCTGTTAGACTCTCTAGTCCCAGTAAGGGGAGAATTGCGCTCTGTTTAGAGCTGGAAAAAGGGGTAATCCGTAGTTATGCTGTTTAGCATTTAGGCCCAGTCTTAGCTGCAGTAGGAACACTATTGAGGGGCTGAGCTTTTCACTCGCTGTCATTTTTGTTAGTTTTCATATCCTGAATGTTGCTGAGAGAGAGTGAACATTTTGTGGTCACATTCTAATGCAATGTTACTTCAACATGTCATAACACTGTGCCATTATGGTGTCTGGCACTTTCTGTAAAGTTTGGACACACCTACTCATTCAAGGGTTTTTCTTTATTTGAACTTTTTTTCTACATTGTAGCATAATAGTGAAGACATGACAACTATGAAATAACACATATAGAATCATGTTTCTTGGCCCAAGCAAGTCTCTTCTTATTATTGGTGTCCTTTAGTAGTGGTTTCTTTGCGGCATTTCGACCATGAAGTCCTGATTCACACAGTCTCCTCTGAACAGTTGATGTTGAGATGTGTCTGTTACTTGAACTCTGTGAAGCATTTATTTGGGCTGCAATTTCTGAGGCTGGTAACTCTAATGAACTTATCCTCTGCAGCAGAGATAACTCTGGGTCTTCCTTTCCTGTGGCAGCCAGTTTCATCATAGCGCTTGATGGTTTTTGCAACTGTTTTTGCGACTTTCAAAGTTCTTGAGATTCTCTGGATTTACTGACCTTCATGACTTAAAGTAATGATGGACTGTCATTTCTCTTTGTTTGAGCTGTTCTTGCCATAATATGGACTTTGTCTTTTATCAAATAGGGTTATCTTCAACCCTACCTTATTTCCACAAATTAACTTTTACCAAGGCACACCTGTTGATTGAAATGCATTCCAGGTGACTACCTCATGAAGCTGGTTGAGAGAATTCCAAGAGTGTACAAAGCTGTCATCAAGGCAAAGGGTGGCTACTTTGAAGAATCTCAAATATAAATTATATGAATTATTTGTTTAAATTTTTTGGGGTTACTACATGATTCCATATGTGTTATTTCATGATATTGATGTCTTCACTATTACTCTACAATGTAGAAAATTAGAAAAATAAAGAAAAATGAATGAGTTTGTTTTGACTGGTAGTGTAGGTCTGACTGTCAGAGAAAGCATAATGACTAGGTACATGTGTTTCAGAGATTGGTACTGTACATAGAGGACAATACAAATGTGATATTAACTCAAAGCTAATGAGGTAAAAACATGATTGAGAGGTTCTCTGTGCCCATACTTTTACAGTGCATTTACATGTATATGATTAGAGAGAAATTCAACTTGTCTCTGACTCCGTGGCAACTGTCTGTTATCCATTGTTGATCTGTTATGATGTAATCCTGATTGAATGCAAATAGTCTGGGTACACCTGGAATTGGTTAATATTTCACAGACCAGTAAGCTCTAAAGTCTAATATCATCCTGGTTGGGGACTTACAGTAAACAGGTGGTGGTTTCCTCCGCATTTTCTTCCTTCCAGAATGACAGAGTTGGGGTGAATGGGAAGTGTGTGTTCTTCATCAATGGAGCCTGTGGGAGCTATGAGTAATATTTGGGATAATGCAGAGGCATCGTTGGACAGCTGCTCAGAGGAGTGCTATGACTGTCCCATATGTCAGGATGTCCTGAAAACCCCCATCAGGACCAGGAACTGCAGACATGTGTAAATATACAAAACCATAACCCATAGTCAGGCCAAGGCGTTGCCCAAATATTTTAGGTCAAATAATCCTCTAAACGGCTGGCTCAGCTCAATACTTTAGTTGCCAGGTGTCTGTGATATGACAAAAAGAAGTATAAGCCAACTCATTAGGATATGTCCTATAGCCTACAATAAAACACAACCTTAACCATATCTGTCCTCCCAGATTCTGTAAAGACTGCTTCTGCCTGGCTGTGAGGGCACAGGGGCCACACTGTCCCCTGTGCAGGGGCCTCGTATCAGAGACTGAAAAGAGAGCAACAGATGTCCAGCAGCAGATGAGGGAGACGAAAGGACAGTGCAGGGCCTGTGGTACTACGGTAGGAGACACTATTTATTACACTTTGTTTATAATGAGTTTAAATGTTTACACTGAAATGTTTTACCTGTGGGGAGTACAGGACATTTCAGTGTTACCTAAATACTGAAGAGGGCGTTGTTTTTCATGTTCTTCCATTGTTTCATGCTAGGGGAATCCCAAAGCTAGTACATGTAGTTCTTCTCCATACCAACACTACAGTCAGGTCGCTGATCAAAGGAATAACACATACCCTCGCCTTATGCCCTTGGGGGAATCCCAGTCGCCATCTTGGAGGGCAGTCCAAATGATTAGCCAAACAAAGGAAGTTCACAACGTAAGCCCCTCAGCCCTCGTTTTTTATCGAGTTTGCGAGCATTGCATAAATCCACTCGAAGGTGGTTTAAATTGCATTCTAATGTTGACTGCTAATGTTGACTGCTTAAAGAAAAAGTCCTCAATGAAACTGACATTAGGCTAAATGTGGAGAATTATACATTTGCCTCTGTTGGCCATCAAGTAGCCTATTCATGTGTATGCCATTGTAGGCTACCATTTGATACAATAAATATGTTGAAATTACATATCACTGGAGTCATTGCCAATCAATTTGTACCACTTGTGTAACCTAGCTGCCAAACCAATTTAATAAATAGTCTATCATTTCAGTTTATTGTTGTTGTAGCCTTGAGTTATTATGAACGCATTAGATTGACGGTAACAGTAGTCAGATTAGGGTACAGGTAAAACAAATTCTAAAAAATTAACACTGGCTGTTGTTGACAAGAATATTCAGTTCATATACATATTATTAATATTTATTATGACCACATCCTCAGTAGCCTTTTCCAGCAGGCTATTTAGAAACACAATCACTTCTTATTGTGAAATCACCTCGCTATTCATGTTGAATAAATTAGTCTGTTAATTTGAACTAAGCAATCAGCTAAATCATTCAGTTTACATCTTGCCCGGATCTTGTCTAGGATTCTTCAAAGTAGCCACCCTTTGCCTTGATGACAGCTTTGCACACTCTTGGCAAAGTATGCCATTCCATAACTGATTTATTTTTGAACTCGTATCAATGAGTCCAATCAGTTCTCCAGGACAACAAAATCATAAACAACAGAGTAGGGCTGGCTAATAAGTCCTTAGTTTTGGGGTCAAGCTCAGGTAAAACAATTTGGCTAATCTGTACTTCCATATTTCCAAGTCCTATTCTTGAAGATCAAGGAGTATAACATTTATTGAAATGACTAGAATTCTGATAGATTTTGGTTTTTAATATAAAGATATAATTTAATCGTATTATTATATGTAGTAGAAAGTGATGGGTTAGAAGAAGCCTACAAAGTCCACAGACCTACTCATTCATTGCCAAAGTCATACCCTGGACATAGATTTTTCCTCATAATCCAGGATTATCGGACCACCATATTATTATGTTTGTAATCGCAACAAACAATCTGCTAAAACCCCAACCAAGGATCATCAAAAGCCTTGGTAAATATTCTCACTGCTGCTTGATCATCCTATTTTTCCAACCTAATTGAGAAGAATAAGAATGATCCACAATTTTTTTTGATACTAACTAAAAAACAGCATTCCCCAAGAGAGGATGGCTTTCACTTCAGCAGTGATGAATTCATGAACTTCTTCGACGAAAAGATCATGATCATTGGAAAGAAAAGTACGGACTTCTATTTGAATCTACGTATTTCTCCAAAACTCAGTTATCCTGGGTCTGCACAGAACTGCTAGGACCTAGGATCAATGGAGACAAGTTTTTCAATCCAGTATCACTTGACATATGAATGAAAATAGTCATGGCCTCTAAACATTCAAGCTGCATACTGGACCCTATTCCAACTAAACTACTGAATGAGCTACTTCCTGTGCTTGGCCCTCCTATGTTGAACATAATAAGCAGGGATGCAAACTGGTGAGGGCCCAAAAAGGTGACACATTCTTTTTGCACTGAAACACACAAGAAATGCCTTCTAGGGGGATTATTTTGTATTTGTTTTTATCAGCTTTAAAATCCAATATTATTTGTTGCCTAGTCTTTGCTGCAAATGACACTGAAGTCCACAGAATAAACAATACACTAATATTCAGTTAGCTATGACAGCCTTTATAATAGAAATCTAAATATTGCACTTGGGGAAAAAAACATCTTAAAGTAGAAATAGAATGAAACAAACAGGCATAATATGTTTTCTCTGTTATAGTGGCTACAAATATTGTGGCCACTATAGTAGACATTGATTAAGGCTACATGTGTGCAAAAATAACGTTCACTGAGTAAAAAATCTAATAATCCCCCCTCACTCACAAAAAAGTGTTACAGTATGTCATGTTCAACACAACAATAGCAATATCGTTTGGCTACACTGCGCGTTATTTCATTGTATACACTTTCTGACTGTGTACATCTGTTCTATGTGCCAGCAGCAGAGCATGAGACCCTGTGTTGGCCTAATTGATCTCTTTCAGTCATAGAGTACACCTGGCATAATCCTTTTTATCCACCGCATTGAAAAAGTGAGAAAGAGGGAAATTGTGTGGTGTTCATTTGACCTCTACTGTGGCATCCGGTTTAAGCCAGGCCCAGCTCCAGCTACACTTGATCCCTGAATCCACTTGTTTAACAAGCAACACCAAATTCTCTCATTCTGAAAATGAATCACATAGATGGAAAACATTAGTTAATAGCTAGTAGTTAGTTCATTAGCTAGCTAACTAGTTAATATTTCAGACAGATTGCCAGGGACCAGGGCAACTAACGTTATAGCTTGAGGAACGGCAAGGAGTTGTAGTAGTATACCAGTTAATACTATAGCTAATTGGTTCCTCGAGCTAACGTTACTAACGTTACCTCATCTGATGTTGTAACGTTAGCTAGCGAGCTGTCTGACTTTGTCAGCCAGCTAATCTTCACACCATAAACTCAATTATTTGATCAGCTAAGTTAGCTAATGTTGCTCAACATTTATCTAACGGAGAATTCGATCCAGTTAGCAAGATACTTAACAACAATGCTAACAATTATTGGTCCACGGGGCTCTGAGGTAGCGGAATAGTAGCCAAGTAGCCTACTCTATGGTGGTGAAACAAACAGCACTCTCCAAGATGCTAATTCATTCAAAGTATTTTAGACGTTACTGCAGTATGGCCACATACTTGAGTATAGCTGCGGGGCTTACACAATAGCCTAATTTTCGAGACATCAATGTACAGCAACATTTTTAGACAACAATGCGGCATATGCACACATACTCAGCTGTGGGGTTTACAAGAACCGAATTTCATATCATTTTCAAGACATTAATGTAGCAGTAGAACAAATATCACAATATCGGAATATACCTTCAAATAAAATAGATAAATGTAGGCTACAGCAGAACAAACATATGAGAATATATACAGTGGGGAGAACAAGTATTTGATACACTGCCGATTTTGCAGGTTTTCCCACTTACAAAGCATGTAGAAGTCTGTAATTTTTATCATAGGTACACTTCAACTGTGAGTGACGGAATCTTAAACAAAAATCCAGAAAATCACATTGTATGATTTTTAAGTAATTAGTAATTGCATGACATACGTATTTGATACATCAGAAAAGCAGAACTTAATATTTGATACAGAAACCTTTGTTTGCAATTACAGAGATCATACGTTTCCTGTAGTTCTTGACCAGGTTTGCACACACTGCAGCAGGGATTTTGGCCCACTCCTCCATACAGACCTTCTCCAGATCCTTCAGGTTTCGGGGCTGTCACTGGGCAATACGGACTTTCAGCTCCCTCCAAAGATTTTCTATTGGGTTCAGGTCTGGAGACTGGCTAGGCCATTCCAGGACCTTGAGATGCTTCTTACAGAGCCACTCCTTAGTTGCCCTGGCTGAGTGTTTCGGGTCGTTGTCATGCTGGAAGACCCAGCCACGACCCATCTTCAATGCTCTTACTGAGGGAAGGAGGTTGTTGGCCAAGATCTCGCGATACATGGCCCCATCCATCCTCCCCTCAATACGGTTGTCGTCCTGTCCCCTTTGCAGAAAAGCATCCCCAAAGAATGATGTTTCCACCTCCATGCTTCACGGTTGGGATGGTGTTCTTGGGGTTGTACTCATCCTTCTTCTTCCTCCAAACACGGCGAGTGGAGTTTAGACCAAAAAGCTCAATTTTTGTCTCATCAGACCACATGACCTTCTCCCATTCCTCCTCTGGATCATCCAGATGGTCATTGGCAAACTTCAGACGGGCCTGGACATGCGCTGGCTTGAGCAGGGGGACCTTACGTGCGCTGCAGGATTTTAATCCATGACGGCGTAGTGTGTTACTAATGGTTTTCTTTGAGACTGTGGTCCCAGCTCTCTTCAGGTCATTGGCCAGGTCCTGCCGTGTAGTTCTGGGCTGATCCCTCACCTTCCTCATGATCATTGATGCCCCACGAGGTGAGATCTTGCATGGTGCCCCAGACCGAGGGAGATTGACCGTCATCTTGAACTTCTTCCATTTTCTAATAATTGCGCCAACAGTTGTTGCCTTCTCACCAAGCTGCTTGCCTATTGTCCTGTAGCCCATCCCAACCTTGTGCAGGTCTACAATTTTATCCCTGATGTCCTTACACAGCTCTCTGGTCTTGGCCATTGTGGAGAGGTTGGAGTCTGTTTGATTGAGTGTGTGGACAGCTGTCTTTTATACAGGTAACGAGTTCAAACAGGTGCAGTTAATACAGGTAATGAGTGGAGAACAGGAGGGCTTCTTAAAGAAAAACTAACAGGTCTGTGAGAGACGGAATTCTTATAGTTTGGTAGGTGTCATGCAATAAAATGCAAATTCATTATTTAAAAATCATACAATGTGATTTTCTGGATTTTTGACCTCTAAATTACAGACCTCTACATGCTTTGTAAGTAGGAAAACCTGCAAAATCGGCAGTGTATCAAATACTTGTTCTCCCCACTGTAGGCCTCCTGCCTATGTGATAATATGAAGCACTTATTCAGATTACAAACGTGTTCTGTGCTGTGAAGGTAAAGGGAAAAACATTTAAAAACCTCCCACACTGACTCTCCCCAAGTCCATTTAACACCTGAGAGTCAACTTCTTGCTCATAGCCATCAGCGGGCATGTGGCTGTGATGTTTAGCTTCCTTCTAAGGCTTTTCTGAAGACTGGCTCTAGTGTCTATTTTTTTTTATTATTTTGAGTATTAACCTTGGTGTCGTCTTTAGCCTTGTCTACAAGGCTTGCTGCCACCAGATGCTCCTTGGTTCAGGCATGTTCAAAAACCTTTTTTCTGAGTTTTAGGTCTGATGCATAGGATGTTAATTTACTGTACATTCCACCCACTCTTTTGCTAGTTTAATACCTCCAGTCATTTCTAGACCCAAGCTCTCTACCTTTTTTTATGTCGTACAGCCCAATTATGAATTCAGCATGACAAGCCACGTTTGCTTGTTCTTGCACCTGCTTTGAGCACTTCGTCGGTGGATGCACTGCCCCCCTCCCCACCAGCTCCATGTCTCCCTCTCCCACTGAGTCTGACGGTCTAGTAGGCCTACTAGCTAGTGGAGATGCCGGTGGTGATATTGAACTGGCGGGATTAGCATTGCCATCAGAAACATTTTGCCCCTCATTCCTTTCCTCCGGCACTGACAGTTCTCTGGCTCATTCTGGGTTCGATTGCCTTTTCCTATAAATTTTTTATTTGGCTTTCCCACGATTCAAGTTCAGTAGGGAGACGACTATAAGGCT
Source organism: Thymallus thymallus (assembly GCA_023634145.1). Taxonomy (NCBI): domain Eukaryota; kingdom Metazoa; phylum Chordata; class Actinopteri; order Salmoniformes; family Salmonidae; genus Thymallus; species Thymallus thymallus. Next base: position 26,548,806 of record CM042382.1, on the reverse strand, counting down.
ACGTGACGTGATTATGTAGGGACCTCTTCACTAGCTGACCACCACTACCAAGACCTGTGTCAAGATCAGTTACTTACCCCACTGGCCCTCCCCATAACCTCTATGTACAAATAAGAAAATCAGTGTGGCAGGATAGGATGATTACATAGAAGGATAACCACGCTTTTACATGATGGTCTTTCTGGGGGGCGGGAGAAATAACCAGGAGGCAACTTGATTTAATGCTGATCGCTTTTATTAGAATGTCTGCAGTGCGAACAGTGATATAATTAATAAATCATGCTGCGAGTGGTACCGGAAATAGGTGCCGGAACAAACAAAGTCAAATCTGAGAGGTGCCGGATCCTTTATTAAGCACTGCGCTACCTCTTCATTGTCGTTCAAGGGACGCGCTACAGCTGTAACTGGCAAACTGCCTTTCTACTCACTACTGTCTTTCGAGAGCGCGCACTGATGATGTAACTCGCGAGTTGGTTGTCTCTTCACTCTTCAGTCGCCATGTGCTGCATTCTGTTTTTATGTGAACGATTGGCTGAGCCCAGGCTTGGTCAGTATTGCTCCAAACGAGCATCACTCGTTCGCTTAAAGCCAGTAGTGACCTAAAGGTGCATATTAGACAAGCCTCTCTTGAAAAAGCCAAACCTTGACCCAGAAAATGTCAATAACTATCGGCCTATATCGAATCTCCCATTCCATAGAATTGTTTTTGAAAAAGCTGTTGTGCAACTCACTGCCTTCCTGAAGACAATGATGTATACGAAACGCTTTAGTCTGGTTTTTCGGCCCCATCATAGCACTGAGACTGCACTCATGGCGGCAGACCAAGGTTCTGCATCTGTCTTCGTGCTCCTAGACCATTGATCACCACATTCTTTTGGAGAGATTGGAAACCCTAATTGGTCTACACAGACAAGTTCTTGCCTGGTTTAGATCTTATCTGTTGGAAAGATATCAGTTCTTCTCTGTGGATGGTTTGTCCTCTGACAAATCAATTGTACATTTCGGTGTTCCTCAAGGTTCTGTTTTAGGACCACTATTGATTTCACTATATTTTCATTTGGAAACACAATGTCAACTTTCACTGCTACATGGACAACACACAGCTATACATTTTGATGAAACATGGTGAAGCCCCAAAATTGCCTACCCTGGAAGCCTGTGTTTCAGACATAAGGAAGAGGATGGCGGCAAATGTTTTAGTTTAAAACTCTGACAAAACAGAGATGCTAAACAGAGATTCTAGGTCCCAAGAAACAAAGAGTTCTGCTGTTGCATCTGACAATTAATCTTGATGGTTGTACAGTCGTCTCAAATAAAACTGTTAAGGACCTCAGGGTTACTCTGGAGCCCGATCTCTCTTTTGACAAACATATCAAGAATATTTCAAGGAAAGCTTTTTTCCATTTTCGTAACATTGCAAAAGGCTGAAACGTTTTGTCCAAAAATGAAGCAGAAAAACTAATCCATGCTTTTGTCACTTCTAGATTAGACTACTGCAATGCTCTACTCTCCAGCTACCCGGATAAAGCACTAAATACACTTCAGTCTTGACTAGAACCCAAAAATGTGATATTACCCCATTGCTAGCATCTCTACACTGGCGTCCTGTTAAGGCTAGGAATGATTTCAAGGTTTTACTGCTAACCTAGAAAGCATTACATTGGCTTGCTCCTACCTATCTCTCCGATTGGTCCTGCCGTACATACCTACACGTACGCAGGTCTCCATATTGTCTCTAGAATTTCTAAGCAAACAGCTGGAGGCAGGGCTTTCTCCTACAGAGCTACATTTTTATGGAATGGTCTGCCTACCCATGTGAGAGATGCAGACTCTCGTGGGCCTTGTCTCAGGGTAGTATGTTGGTGGTCTGTTGATCCTGCTAGTGGCGTGGGGGTCTGTGTTTTGGCAAAGTGGGTGGGGTTATACCCTGCCTGGTTGGCCCTGTCCGGGTGTATCGTCGGACGGGGCCCTCTCTCAGCCTCCAGTATCTATGCTGCAATAGTCTATGTGCCAGGGGGCTAGTCTGTTATATCGGGTGTAATTCTCCCTTCTTATCTGGTGTCCTGTGTGAATTTAATTATGCTCCCTCTATTTCTCTCTCTCTCTCCCTCCCCTCCCGGACTGGACTGATGACTGTCCCCAGTCCACCTGGTCATACTGCTGCTCGAGTTTAAACTCTTCTGCCTGTGGCTATGGAACCCTGCTACAACCACTGTGCTTATTATTTGACCCTGCTGGTCATCTATGAACGTCTGAACATCTTGAAGAACAATCTGGCCTTAATGGCCATGTACTCTTATAATCTCCACCCGGCACAGCCAGAAGAGGACTTGCCACCCCTCAGAGCCTGGTTCCTCTCTAGGTTTCTTTCTAGGTTCCTGCATTTCTAGGGAGTTTTTCCTAGCCACCGTGCTTCTACATCTGCATTGCTTGCTGTTTCGGGTTTTAGGCTGGGTTTCTGAATAGCAGTTTGCCACATCTGCTGATGTAAAAAGGGCTTTAAAAAATACATTTGATTTGATTTAGCAACACCACCGGCGGATTAGATCATTTTGTATCAATTTAGCTAAGTATGGTTGCTAACTGAATAGACCTATGTGATTTCACTTCTCAGAAGTTTCTCAGCAAGATGAGGGTTCACTACAAAAGCTGCAGAAAGTACCTTGAGGAGTATGGCACACCTCTTGATGTACCACCCCCACCAGTCACACCAACGACTCAGGAAGTCAGCCGTACACCTGTGGATACGATCCACATCACTGAGCAAGTATACAGACACTGAATCCACCGAATCATAGGATTAGTACTACTAGTAGTACTTTTAATAATACTGGAGTAGCAGAAGTAGCCTATCAGAACTGGAAATACTAGTATTAGTACTGTAGTGTGGTACTAATAATAGTAGCAGAGGGAGTAGTAGTGCTTCTGGTTATTTTAATAGTAGAAGTATAGGCCTAGTACCTGACTATGTTGGAAGCATTCTAGAGGCCATAGTGCTGTTGCTATCCATACATTTTCATGGTCAATGAAGGTGAATGCATGGCCAGAGCTGAGACCGAATCAGTTCTGCATCATTAGGCATCTACCTAAGATCCAATCTTGTTAAGTAAAATAAGGCAGCATCCTAGGAATATCAATAACCAGTCCTAGATAAGACAACACTGAAACTACTCAGTCTGCATTAAGCTGACAGCTTGGTTTGATTGGTTGATCTTTCTTTTGTCCCAGTTACAACCTATAATCAAGGACAGGACACACTGGACCGTAGCATCAGCAAAAGGACACAAACTTTCTCATCATAATGTCCTCTTTGATGATACAGTGAATACATTTGTGAATAACTCATGTTTTAAATAGCTAGATAGGCTGTGACATATGGTATATAAGCCACAGACTTAATGCTGATTTACAGTTATGGATGCAATGTTATCATGACTTTAATCAGCTTTCTCTTCCTCTTTCAATAAACATGATCTGTTTAGAGGTCACAGAGATGAATAATTATTAAAACATATTTGTTTGAGAGTTTTTCTGATAGTTGAGATTGGATCTTTTGATCATTGATCATAGAATTCTACTCTCAAAGTGGTGTATATTTGACTATTCTCATTATGTTTTCCTCTAGGATTCTACCAGGACAGCCCACACGAACACAGATATCTGAGTTGGGAAGGTATGTATGATCTTACTGTCAAAATGGATCCATGTTGTTGTTGTGTTCATGTTGTCTTTTTGTGCATGTGTTAATGATTGTGACTTGTTTCTCAGGCCCAGAGAGTTGACGTTGGGCCTCCTGGGAGAAAGGGTGTACTCCTGCCCATACTGCCCCCTGCAGGGGCTCACAGACATGACACTGGTACAGCACTGTTTCAGCAGCCACACAGGAGAGAATGCTACAGCTGTGAGTGAGCCTATTCTAACTTTCACCTAACTTTCAAACATGAACCTCAATAGTAAGAGCAGCAACATGTCTTGAACAGTAATTAATGCTAGATATTATATCTATACTAATCAAAAATATAAATGCAGCATGTAAATTGTTGGTCTCATGTTTCGTGAGCTGAAATAAAAGATCCCAAACATTTTCCATACACACAAAAATATATTATTTATCTCAAATGTTGTGCACAAATTTGTTTACATCCCTCAGTGAGCAATTCTCCTTTGCCAAGATAATCCATCCTGCATCCACCTGACATCAATAAGCTGATTAAACGGCATGATCATTACACAGGTGCACCTTGTGCCTGTGACAATACAATCCCACTCTAAAATGTGCAGTTTTGTCACAGAACACAATGTCACAGATGTCTCAAGTTTTGAGGGAGCATGCAATTGGCATGCTGACTGCAGTAATGTCGACTAGAGCTATTGCCATAGAATTTAATGTTAGTTTCTCTAATTTCCAACATAGTTTGAGGATTTGTCAGTACGTCCAACCGGCCTCACAACTGCAGACCACGTGTAACCACGCCAGTCCAGGACCTCCACTTCCGGCTTCTGCACCTACGGGATCGTCTAAGACCAGCCACCCAGACAGCTGATGAAAGTGTAGGTTTGCACAACCAAAGAATTTCTGCACAAACTGTCAGAAACCATCTGAGGGAAGCTCATCTGCGTGGTCGTCGTCCTCACCAGTTGGACACCAACTTCAGTGGGCAAATGCTCACCTTCAATGGCCACTGGCATACTGGAGAAGTGTACTTTTTACTGATTCATCCCGGTTTCAACTGTACCGGGGAGATGCTGATGTCAACGTTGTGAACAGAGTGCCCCATGGTGGTATGGGGTTATTGTATGGGCAGGCATAAACTATGGACAACGAACACAATTGCATTTTATCAACGGCAATTTCAATGCACCGAGACGAGGTTCTTAGGCCCATTGTGGTGCCATTCATCCGCCGCCCTCACCTCATGTTTAAGCACGATAATGCATGGCCCCATGTCGCAAGGATCTGTACACAATTCCTGGAAGCTGAAAATGGCACCAATATTTTCTGGATCGACGTGTGTTTCTGTACGACTTCGTGTTTCAGTTCCTGACAATATCCAGCAACTTCGCACAGCCATTGAAGAAGAGTGTGACAACATTCCACAGGCCACAACCAACAGCCTGATCAACTCTATGCGAAGGAGCTGTGTGGCGCTGAATGAGGCAAATAGTGGTCACACCAGATGCACAAGTATTTATACCCTCCTTTTTTGGCGGAGTCTCCTCGCACCTCTAAACACTAGATCTATGTTGCTAGGCAGAACCCAACAGGCCTCATGAATTAATTTCAATCAATTAAAATCATTTGAAGTTGTTGCATGTTGCGTTTTATATTTTTGATCAGTGTACAAATCATTAGGATGTGCAGTTTGTTCTTTTTGGGAAGTCACCCGCTCTCTCCTCTAGGTGTGTCCCATCTGTGCTGCCACTGCATGGGGCAACGGTAGTTACTGCAGCCGAAACCTCATCGGTCACCTGGCTATCAGGCATCGTTTCAGCTATGACACCTACATGGTGAGTGTCTCATTATTTTTCTCTGAAGATATGCCAAAGACTTCCATAGATTCTTCAGAGGAAAATCATCATGTCCTGTTTTTCTTGATAGCACTGTAACTCAATGCATTTTCAAAAGCAATATTCTCACATACAGTACATCCAGACTGTATCACAATAAACAAATTCAAAATACCATCACGCCTACTCTAGATGGCAGCCTAAAACACGACGGTCCATTTCCCTTCTTATTATTATTATTGACGTGTATTTTGGACATTCCATAAACAAAGATGGTTCATGTTCGTTTGTGTTCTCTGCTTGCCGTCCTCCTTTCCACAAAATCCTCCTGCATGTTCCCAGAATGTAGCGGAGGACGAATACACCCAACTCTGCCTCGCCATTCAGCAGTCACTGCAACAGGGCACCGGCATCACAGAGTGACAACAAGGCCCTAAGAGAGCTACATGATGTTTCAACACAATACACACCTCTTCAACCGCTCCTTGCCACATCAATCACATCTGATGTTACTTATTGTATTGTGAGTTCCTGGAAAGCAATTGTATATCCCTTTTGCGTCTTTGTGAGTTATTTTTCTGTATCCCACTTTCATTCCACTTTCACACAATGTGCACATTAGAGTAGGTCTAGTCCTTCGTGGGTTCTTCAAGTTAACAACGTTGGAGTGAAATCACTTTCCCAGCAACGTGTTTTATACACATAATGGGTGTGCTTTGAAAAGATATTGAGAATTCAAGGCAATTTTAAAGTAAATTGAAGATGAACAACATGTAGTAGACAATGATGCATTTTCTCACCATAACCCTTAACAATTCCAAGTTGGTTAGGAAATCGAGTGTGTGATTATGTACAGTACAGTTAGTCAGGCAGCTCTATGTAAAGGTTCTACTCATGAAATGATGTTCACGGACAAGTTTAGCTGTGGGGCATCCGATGCTCATAGAACATGGATCTACACTGAGTGGACAAAACCTTGGGAACATCTGCTCTTTCCATGACATAGACTGACCAGGTGAATACAGGTGGAAGCTATAATCCCTTATTGATGTCACCTGTTAAATCCACTGCAATCAGTGTAGATGAAGGGGTGTCGAAAGGTTAGAACCTTAAGACAATTGAGACATGGATTGTGTATGTGCAATTGACGGTGAATGGGCAAGACAAAATACCTACTACGATACCCCTTTGAACGGGGTATGGTAGTAGGTGCCAGGTGCACCCGTTTGAGTGTGTCAAGAACTGCAACGCTGCTGGATTTTTCACACTCAACAGTTTCCCGTGTGTATCAAGAATGGTCCACCACCCAAAGGACATCCAGCCGACTTGACACAACTGTGGGAAGCTTTGAAGTCAACATGGGCCAGCATACATGTGGAACGGTTTCAACACCTTGTAGAGTCCATGCTCCGACGAATTGACGCTGTTCTGAGGGCAAAATGGTGCAACTCAATATTAGGAAGGTGTTCCTAATGTTTTGTACACAAAGTGTATAAAAAAAGAGGCTATTGCAGCACTTATCAACCAAAAAGACTGTTATCACAAGCACTTTCTCTCACTTGAGGTTCCCAATAACTACCAGTGTGATATGCTTGTTAGCAATTGTCCTGCCATACTTTATTTATTTATGTCTGTCTGGTATCTGCTAGACAAATCATATAGCTAAATCGGCATACTATTACTAATGCTGTCAATCTGGTGGTGAAGGTCATAAAGAATAGAAGTAGACATTTTCATATCTTCTTGTCACAGTCAGTATGAATATGAGTAGTGATAATTACAATGTCGTTTTTTTTTAAGATAGTCAAACGCCCGTTTTAATGACTAGACACGATTAAGCTAAATGATACCCTGTTTTAGCTCATAAAACACATAACGGTTTGAGCTTTGTGAACAATAATACTGCAGTCTGATTCCAAATGTGATTTTTCAAGTGTGTTTTGATCATTTTGCATTAAACACTTACTTTCCTCTAAACTGTTCTCTTTAAGTAGTCTGTCACCTAGTTCATCTGCATATACAGTAAGATCCAAAATGATTGGCCCCATTAATAAAGACAGGCAAAAAAAGACTATAAAATAAATAATACAAATATTGAACTATAGTGTATGCTAAAACAAATGGGAAAATTATATTGGTTACTAATAAGGAAAACATTTAAAGATCTCTAAAAGATAGGGGTCATTAAAAATGTTCAGTAACTTTCAATACCTCACCTTGCGACGATAATGGCACTGAGCCGTTTCATCAAACGTTTTATGAGAATAGAGGTCTTTGGCCATGTACGCCAATAGTGGGTTTGGCATCGAAAAAACGGAAGCAAATGCAGAAAAGTACCTCATACCTACTGTAAAATATTGTTGTGGAACTTTGATATCATGGAGCTATTTTGCTTCCACTGGTCCTGTGGCCTTTAAGGTCAACGGCATCATGAACTTGACCCAGTACCAGGACATTTTCACCAAAAACCTGGTGCCTCTGCCAGGAGGCTGAAACTTGCCAGCGAGTGGATCTTCCAGCGAGACAATAACCCCAAACATATAACCCCAAACCACAAACATACATCAAAATCCACAAAGAAATGGTTCATTGACAATAAAATCAACATTTTGCAATGGCCATCTCAGTCTCCGGACTTAAACCCCATTGAAAATCTGTGGTTTGAATCAAAGAGAACCATAAGCGCTGACAATATTAAGGATCTGGAAAGATTCTGTATGGAGGAATGGTCCCAATGTGTTCTCCAATCTAATCAAACATTTTAGAAAAACGTAGTGCCGTTATCCTTGCAAGGTGAGGTATTGAAAATGGGTGGCAATAATTTTAACCCCTATCTTTTGAGAAGAAAAGTATTACTTGTTAAGCAAATCGTTTTTCTCTGGGCTATATATATATATATATATATATATATATATATATATATATATATATATATATATATATATATATATATATATATATATATATATATATATTTCAATTTGAGCATTCAATATATCTCAGTATTTGTATTAGGTATTTTTTACAGCCTTTATTAATCACCTTTATCAAGGGTGACAATAATTCTGGACCTGACTGTACATGTGTGGATGTAGCTGTGTTTGTGTGTTTATTTGTGTGAGGGTGCGCGTGCGCGTGTGTGTGAAGAGGTGTGTAGACAAGTCGCCTGAGTCGACTACAGGTAAATTGTGAAATATCGTTTACAGCTCTGTCAATTATTGATCTTGTAATCACAGGTACTTTTATCTGGTCCATCGAACTAGCATAGCGCCTTTCACAAGTCTGTCTGAGAGGCCAAGGCTACTCATTCTTAATGTTCCAAACTAAGGGACACTTTGACTGAGGAGTTAACATGGGGAAGAAAACTGCATACTTATTCATCCTCCATATTTCATGGATCTTATGTGAAAATGTATTATCTTTGGTAAGTTTATGTTGTATTTCTATATTGGTGAAAATTAAATAAATGTCTCAAAGAAACATCAATATAGTTTTAGTCCTGGTATTGAATGGTTTGCTTTGTTATCGAGATATTGTAATATGATGATTATGTTGGCCTAATTTGCATATTCATTTTATATTAGTATAAGAATTGCATAATTTGCATTGTTACAATGGTCACTCACTTTCTCGAAACAATGATACGTTTTTCCTCTGTTGCTCGTCAGCCTACACCAAGAGTTTTAGGCAAGTGGAGTTTCTTATTTTCTTTTCAATATTTAAAATGGAATGCCACCCATTCAAAGCTGTCGTTTACTGTGTGTCCTTTACATCTACAGAATACGATGTGGATGGTGGAAGGGACCTGGACATCTTTGACATCAATGAAGGTTTGTCAGTTAGGATGTTACTTTAGAATGGCCACATTTAATCTCATTACTAATAAATCAATGGGGGTTTCATAGCAAAGTGCTGTGCGTGTGTGTACTTGGTCCTTACAGAGGCTGGGTTAAACCTGGTGGAGGGGGATATTGAGCTTGATGAGGTGAGTTAATAAGTAGTTCTGCTGGTCTTCACTTTAACAATGACATGTTATATCAAGCATAGAAATAGAACGACGAGAATGGGGAAGTTCCATTGATTGCAGACCCCAGTAATTTAACCGCACCCTCAGGTGCTTGAATAATTATATTTCTATGATATCAACTCACTGCCCAGGCTTAAAAGAACTAATAATGATTTATTCTCTCTTTTTTTTGTCAAATGTAATCAATGGCTGACTCAGAAACAAGGCCGGAATTCTATAATAGGGGACCAATACAGATGGCCGAAGACTGTTCCCTACTACTTTGAGGATGATTTGGGTAAAACCATATAGATACAGTATAATTCATGCAGTGCATTCGGAAAGTATTCAGACCCCTTGACTTTTTCCACATTTTGTTACGTTACAGCCTTATTCGAAAATAGATTAAATTACTTTTTTTCCCTCGTCAGTCTACACACAATACCGCATAATGACAGATTATTTTGCAATTTTATAAGAAATACAAAACAGAAATACATTATTTACATAAGTATGCTATGCTATGAGACTCGATATTGAGCTCAGGTGCATCCTGTTTCCATTGATCATCCTTGAGATGTTGCTACAACTTGACTGGAGTCCACCTGTGGTAAATTACATTTGAGGCACAGATCTGGCGAAGGGTAACAAAATATTTCAGCAGCATTGAATGTCCCCAATAACAAAGTGGCCTCCATCATTCTTAAATGGAAGAAGTTTGGAACCACCAAGACTCTTCCTTGAGCTGGCCGCCCGGCCAAACTGAGCAATCGGCAGAGAAGGGCCTTGGTCAGGGAGGTGACCAAGAACCCGATGGTCACTCTGACAGTGCTCCAGAGTTCCTCTGTGGAGATGGGAGAACCTTCCGGAAGGATAACTATCTCTGCAGCACTCCACCAATCATGCCTTTATGGTACAGTGGCCAGACGGGAAACCTCTCCTCAGTAAAAGGCACATGACAGCCCGCTTGGAGTCAGACTCTCAGACCATGAGAAACAAGATTCTCTGGTATGATGAAACCAAGTTAAACTTTGCCCTGAATGCCAAGCATCACATCTGGAGGAAACCTGGCACCATCCCTACGGTGAAGCATGGTGGTGGCAACATCATGCTGTGGGGATGTTTTTCAGTAGCAGGGACTGGGAGACTAGTCAGGATCGCGCGAAAGATGAACAGAGCAAAGTACAGAGAGATCCTTGATGAAAACCGTCTCCAGAGCGCTCAGGACCTCAGACTGAGGCGAAGGTTACTCTTCCAATAGGACAACGACCCTAAACACACAGCCAAGACAACGCAGGAGTGGCTTCGGGACAAGTCTCTGAATGTCCTTGAGTGGCCCAGCCAGAGCCCGGGCTTGAACCCGATCTAACATCTCTGGAGAGACCTGAAAATAGCTGTGCAGCGACGCCATCCAACCTGACAGAGCTTGCAGAGGATCTGCAGAGAAGAAATGGGAGAAACTCCCCAAATACGGGTGTGCCAAGCTTGTAGTGTCATGCCCAAGAAGACTTGAGGCTGTAATCGCTGCCAAAGGTGCTTAACCAAGTACTGAGTAAAGGGTCTTAATACTTATGTAAATGTCATATTTCAGTTTTATATTTTTAATACATTTGCTAAAAAATCTAAAAACCTGTTTTTGCTTTGTCATCATGAGGTATTGTGTGTAGATTGATGAGGGCAATTTTTTTCCGAATCAATTTTAGAATAAGGCTGTAACGTAACAAAATGTGGAAAAATTCAAGGGGTCTGAATACTTTCCGAATGCACCATACATCTCCAGTACACTGAACAAAAATATAAACACAACAAGTACAGTGTTGGTCCCAGAAATGTTCCATATGCACAAATAGCTTATTTCTATAAAATTTTGTTCACAAATTTGTTTACATCCCTGTTAGTGAGCATTTCTCCTTTGCCAATAAAATCCATCCACCTGACAGGTTTGGTATATCAAGAACCTGATTAAACAGCCTGATCATTACACAGGTGCTGGGGACAGCAAACGGCCACTCTAAAAGTTTTGTCTCACATGTCAATGCCACAGATTACTCCAGTTTTGAGGGTGCGTGCAATTGGCATGCTGACTGCAGCAATGTTCACCAGAGCTGTTGCTAGAGAATTTCATTTTAATTTCTCTACCATAAGCCGCCTCCAACGTCGTATTAGAGAATTTGGCAGTACGTCCAACCGGCCTCACAACCACAGACCCCTTGTATGGCGTTGTGTGGGCGAGCGGTTTGCTGATATCAATGTTGTGAACAGAGTGGCGGTGGGGTTATGATATGGGCAGTTATAAGCTACAGACAACAAACACAATTGCATTTTATCAAAGGCAATTTGAATGCACAGAGATACCGTGAAAAGATCCTGAGGGGCCATTGTCATGCCATTCATCCGCCGCAATCACTTCGTGTTTCAGCATGATTCACGACCCCATGTCGCAAGATCTGTACACAATTCCTGGAAGCTGAAAATGGCCTGCATACTCAGCAGACAAGTCACCCATTGAGCATGTTTGGGATGCTCTGGATCGACGTGTACTACAGAGTGTTCTAGTTCCCACCAATATCGAGCAACCTCGCACAGCCATTGAAGAGGAGTGGAACAACATTCCACAGGCCACAATCACAATCAACAGCCTGAACTCAATGCCAAGGAGATGTGTCACGCTGCATGAGGTAAATGGTGGTCACACCAGATACTGACTGGTTATCACTACCTTTTTTAAGGTATCTGTGACCAACAGATGCATATCTGTCTTCCCAGTCATGTGAAATCCATAGATTATTGCCCAAATTTATTTTTAAATTGACAGATTTCCTTATATGAACTGTAACTAAAATCTTTGAAATTGTTGCATGTTGCGTTGATATTTTTGTTCAGTATAATACAGAGTGTATCTTCCTGAAACTTGTTTTTGGTTCAAAAGGTTGACCATTTAAGACGGGCAATACATGCATTTACACAATTATACTATTTTTATGGTCCATTACTCAAAATGGTCCATGTGGCGTAGCCTTCGATTAAATGTGTAATATTCATATCTTCTATTCACACCACAGAGATCAATGCAAAAGGTGTTATCCTGAAGGCCTTTGAACAGTACCGGCTGAAGACCTGTATCGACTTCAACCCTTGGGAGGGAGAGCAGAACTACATTTCCATTTTTAAAGGGAGCGGGTACTGTAAGCTGTTATGAACAGCACTGTTTTTTATGTGTTTATGTTGATTTATAACACTTCTACATAATGTGTTTTCAAGATACTGAACATACATGACTGCATAAAATATATACAATATACAGTCATGTGAAAAAGTAAGTACACGCCGTGGAAAGTGGTCTTTTTTTTTTTTTTTTTACATATTTGGACACATGGATACTTGAGCTAAATTCCAACCACATTCATTGATAAAGGAAACCCAATTTAACAAATAAAAAAAAATGTTTACTTAATATTTAATTAACAAAAATGCCTTTTCCTTATGCAGAAAAAGTTAGTACAACCCTACCTTTACCATCACATAAAATGGCTAAAATTAGAATCAGGTGTAACAAAACAGCTGCAAATGATTAGCAAATCATTATTAAGTACCTTGGGAGGGTCCAGCCTTCCATAGAGATTAGAAATTGGTCTGGTTTGGTCTTAACCATATGTGTGTGTGGTAACACATCATTCAAAGATCAAAAGACCTACCGAGGCCCTCAGAATAAAGATTATTGATGCCCATGAGTCTGGGAGGTGTTACAAATCAATTTCCAAGCAATTCAAAGTACATAATTCCAATGTCCGACGGCACATCTACAAATGGAGAAAATTCCAGGCCACTGGCAAACTACCTAGGACAGGTCTTCCCACCAAATTCAGACCAAGAGCTGACCGAAAGATGCTCATAGAAGTCTCTAAGAACCCCAGAGTAACATCAAGTGATCTACAGGCCTCTCTTGCCACAATCAATGTCGAAGTGCATGGGTACACTGTCAGAAAGAGACTGCACAAACTTGGCCTACATGGGAGGTTAGGAAGGAAGAAGCCTCTGCTCTCAAAAAAGAATATCAAGACACGACTGACGTTTGCCAGACAACACCTGGGTAAAGACCAAACTACTGGAACAATGTGCTCTGGACAGATGAGTCAAAGGTGGAGTTGTTTGGCCGCAATGCCAGACGCCATGTTTGGCGAAAACGAAACGCTGCCTTTGAACAGAAGACCCTCATACTAACAGTAAAGCATGGAGGCGGTGGCATTATGGTTTGGGGCTGCTTTGCTGCCTCACGGCCTGGCCAACATGCCATCATTGACTCAACCATGAATTCTATATTGTACCAGAGAATTCTTGAGGAGAATGTGAGGCCATCTGTCAGAAAGCTGAAGCTGAACCGAACATGGATCTTGCCACAGGACAATGATCCAAAACACAAAAGCAAAGCTACAACAGAATGGCTCAAAAAGAAGAAATGGAGGGTTATGGAATGGCAGTCAAAGCCCAGATCTCAATCCTATTGAAATGCTGTGGGGAGACTTGAAGCGGACTGTGCATTCAAGAAATCCCTCAAACATGACACATTGAAGCAGTACTGTAAAGAAGAGTGGGCAAAAATTCCTCCCAGTCGATGTAAGAGACTGATAGACAGTTACAAGAAACGTCTACATTAAGTTATTTCAGCCAAAGGGAGAAACACCAGCTATTGAAGCTAGGGGTTGTACTTATTTTTTCCGCACCATGGAATTGCATTTCTGTAGATTTTTGATGAACAAATGATTGCAAAGTATAATCTTTCAATGTCATTTGTTGAATTAGGTTACCTTTATCTGTCAATAGTGTTAAAGTGAATATTACATATCCATCTTTCCAAATATGTTTAAAAAATGACAACTTTCCAGGGGGGTGTACTTACTTTTTCACATGACTGTATGTTATTTTTTTATATTGGAAGGATGTGCCCTTGGGAAAAGAAGTTAGGCTATAGTATAGCCTTTGAGTTTGTATTATATTAACGCTCAACAAAGTTTTCTGGTTGTCTCTCTGTCAGTTGTTTCTCCTCTGTGGGTAACCAACATGTGGGGAAACAGAGGTTGTCCATTGGGACCAACTGTGACCGCATTGCAACCATCGAACACGAATTCCTCCATGCACTGGGTTTCTGGCATGAGCAGTCACGTTCGGACCGCAATGACTACGTCACCATCATGTGGGACCGCATCTCTGAGGGTACTGAACCTCTAAACGTATTGGTTACCCTAACCTTAATGCTTACCCCTAACCCTCTGACCCCAAAATGTAGGGGTTAGGGTTATGGCTAAGGTTAGGGTTAAGGCTAGGGTTAGGGTTGTACCAGGTGAGAGCTATTAAATACCTAAATCTACACCTTGATTGTATAGTTAAATGTTCTATATAAATTTCTATATAGCCTACATTTTCTCGTTCTGAACTTCTAGGACGGGTGTGGCTTCGTGACAATAACCACACGAGCAGCAGCTCTGATTTGATAGCTCTAACGCCGGTTAGCGCTTGATCTGATTAAATCTAGGCCTTTTCCACTGGGTACAAACTGGTTAAATCAACATTATTTCCACGTAATTATGTTGAATCAATGTGGAAAAGGTATTGAATTTGCAAAAAGTTATCAAGGTACGTTCACTTTTTTTTTACCCAACTTTTAACCTAAAACTAATGACATGGTGACGTTTTTTGGTGATTTCACTTAGAATTCACGGCAGTTGAAAATGTAAATCCAAACTAGACGTTGAGCTGACATCTGTTCCCAGTGGGTTGTTTCTTACTGTAGAGGCCTGCATGTATTTGTCTTTAGAAACATGGTGATTGGATTTCTCGGAACAACATAACCTCTAATCGTCCGAACAAACAGTAATCTGTTTTCTTCCCACAAGCATATTTCAATATGTCAACATGACAACCAAAAGTCAGATTAGTGCTAGCCTGACCAGAAAGGCCCACTCACAGTGTACACTAGTTGTTTCACATGCAACACACAGTTCATCAATCTTCACCTTTTCCCAAGAGCTATAAACTATGTGATCAGGACAAACAAATGTATTATTGTGCGTATCGCCTTCCTAATCCTCTCAGACAAACAGGCAAAGGGCACCATATAAGCATCAACGGAAATGTAAAGTGATATTTAAGATTTGGACAAGGTCTATCAAGTCATTAATACCAAGTGATTCATTTAATGTAATTGAAGGTCAAAAAGTAGCAACGTGATTAATACGATTCCAGTCAGCATCTTGTCATCCAAATGAAGCCCTAACCCTACAGATCTGCCATTGGAGAGGTTCTTTGTCTCGCTGACCTTTAGGGGTTGATGTCTTATTACAGTACATGTCAACTCCGAATTGAAAATCCAAGGCTAGATTTGAAGAAGTGAGTAAACTGGCTAATTTGAAATGGAATTAAACCCTTCAACCATCCAACACAGCTGAACTCTCTCTCTCTCCCTCACTCCCCCTCTAACCCCTCTCTCTCTCCCTTCCCCCTCTCTCTCCATCCCTCCATCCCCAGGTAAGGAACACAACTTCAACACGTACAATGACACCACGTCCAGTTCTCTGGGTGTCCCCTACGACTACGGTTCCATGATGCACTACAGTAAGACTGCGTTCAGGAACGGTACCGAGCCCACAATCGTCACCAAGATCCCTGCCTTCGCCGATGTTATCGGCCAGCGCATGGAGTTCAGTGATAATGACCTGCTCAAGCTCCGGCGCCTCTACAACTGCAGTAAGATTCTTGTGTCCGCAGAAGGGTTGAAATAAAGTGCCTCGTTCTGAACCTCATCCATGATCTGGATCGTGTTAGTTGTTACCACCGACGAGCCAAAGCTAGGCTAAGCGAGCTAGCTACACGCAAGAGGTCTCTTTAGTACAGCTGGTGAAGGAACAACAGTTACCGACGGAGGATCGAGCCTTCGTTGCCTCCGTCATGGTGCAAATTAGCGGGTTCACCCATGTGTGACGTTCACATCAATACCGATCGGAGGTGAAGCCGATAAATATCGGGTGTTAGTGGGTTTACATAGGTTTTTTGGGGCAGTGTGAAAGGGGCTATACAGCGGGTGAAATAAGTATTGACCACAAGACACATCTCATGATGGGTAAAAGCAAAGAGCTGTCTCAAGACCTTCACAACCTAATTGTTGCAAAACATAATGATGGCATTGGTTATAGGCGCATTTCTAAGCTTCTGAATGTTCCAGTGAGCACTGTTGGGGCCATAATACGGAAGTGGAAAGATAATCATTTCACCATAAATTTGCCTCGACCAGGTGCTCCTCGCAAGATTTCTGACAGAGGAGTGAAAATAATAATCAGAAGAGTTGTCCAAGAGCCAAGGACCACTTGTGGAGAGCTTCAAAAAGACCTGCAATTAGCAGGTACTGTTGTCTCAAAGAAAACAGTAAGTAATGCACTCCACCGCCATGGCCTGTATGCACGCTCACCACGCAAGACTCCATTGCTGAAAAAAAAGCATGTTGAAGCTCGTTTAAAGTTTGCTGCACAACATTTGGAAAAGCCAGTGAAATACTGGGAGAATATAGTGTGGTCAGATGAGAGCAAAATTGAACTGTTTGGATGTCATCCTACACACCATGTTTGGAGGAGAAATGGCACTGCACATCACCCTAAAAACACCATACCAACAGTGAAGTTTGGAGGTGGGAACATCATGGTGTGGGGCTGCTTTTCAGCAAATGGTACTGGCAAACTTCACATAATTGAAGGAAGGATGAATGGTCAAATTTACGAGGAGCACCTGGTCGAGGCAAATTTATGGTGAAATGATTGTCTTTCCACTTCCGTATTATGGCCCCAACAGTGCTCACTGGAACATTCAGAAGCTTAGAAATGCGCCTATAACCAATGCCATCATTATGTTTTGCAACAATTAGGTTGCGAATGTATTGAGACAGCTCTTTGCTTTTACCCATCATGAGATATGTCTTGTGTGACACCTTGGCAATGTAGGCCATCAGTTGGGACTGAACCAGCTGATATTAATTTGCACTGACAGGGGGCTGGATTGCTTTTTAATTACTGATAGTTTTCAGCTGTTGTCTTGGCTTTCCTGCCTTTTTGAACCTCCCTTTCTTCATGTGTTCAATACTTTTTCCCTGTGTCATTTCACATTATTACACATAACTTAATTTCTGAACTTATTTGTTTTGGTTTCTTTGTATGTATGGATTACTTGGGTTGTTACCAACATCTGGTGATACTTTCATGTCAATAGCACCTTTGGAAATATATTTACTGAGAAAAATGTTGACGTGTTCAATACTTATTTCACCCGCTGTATACACACAACACAAAATTTGATATGAATGTAAGAGCCGCATGAAACCAGGCAAAGAGCTGCAGGCAGCTTGGGAGCCGCGGGTTGGCCAGGCCTGTTCTAGAGCATGAGTCTGCTCAGTCAGTAGGACATATTCACATTGAACTGCTGATCTACCAATCTATTTGATAGTGGCTGTAATTCAGTCAAACCCACAGTGCAGGAGACCTCCTTTGCTGGAATGTCACATTCATGTTATAAAACGTACAGTGATTAGTTAGGTGATATGTTCAAAGCAAAACTCCTGTTGATTTGAATGAAAGGAGGTATTTTGGAAAAACAGGAACAGCAGTATATTTCTGCAGTGTGTATTTGATTGAGAACCCTAGTGGATTATCGAACGTGGTTTGAGAGAATGGATGTCCTAACTGCATGGGTACATGTTAAACCTAGATAAAAAGGTTTACAGCAGGTCAAAGATTTTCTGTGATTGCTGTTTAGCTGATGGCGATTGTATGTATGTATGTGTGTGTGTGTCCTTTGATCCAGCACGCTCCTCCACTTTCCTCGACACCTGTGACTTTGAGAGGGAGAACATCTGTGGTATGATCCAGGGGCATGGGGACCAGGCAGAATGGACCAGGGTGACTCAGGCGCCCGGCGGGCCCAACATGGACTACTCCAACATGGGCAAATGCACCGGTGAGCACCCCCCCAGTACACACCAACCACAAAACAACCCTATCAGCCTTCCATCCTCAGTACCTGACAGGGCAGATCACTATCAGCTCTATTCTTATTTTACAATCCAAATGGCGGTCGAAGGTCCTGACGAGTACATGTTTTCCCTGACTACTTCACCTGGTCAGGAGAACTCCGAGCCATAGTTATAGGCTCAGAGTTATAGGCTGGCCCTTCTTAACAATCCAAAGGAAAATGTATACTGATGTCCAATGTCCACAGGCTCAGGCTACTTCATGCACTTTAGCACTGCCACAGGCAAACCAGCAGACA
Organism: Thymallus thymallus; assembly: GCA_023634145.1. NCBI lineage: Eukaryota > Metazoa > Chordata > Actinopteri > Salmoniformes > Salmonidae > Thymallus > Thymallus thymallus. The sequence goes on along the minus strand of CM042382.1, from coordinate 26,529,986 downwards.
CAGCCAGGCTGGAGAGCAGACTGCTCTACCCCAAGAGAGGTTACCAGTGCCTGCAGTTCTTCCTCTACAACAGTGGTGGCGCCAACGATCAGCTGGTGATCCTTGTCCGAGAGTACGACGAAGCCCACCCCAATGGGACCCTGCGTGTCATTCAGCCCATAGTCGGTAACATCTCTAACATACCGTATCTAACATAGCTAAAATCTCTAACATCAACCTGTTGACATTCAAATCAATAATCTGTTATTAGTTTAGACCCTTCATATTGGTTTATCATAACCTGTATAATGTGTGTAACATATACGTAATATACTGTAAATTCTACAAAACAATATTCTCTGTACTGTATTTATAAACCTAATGGTTTCCCCTTTCTCGCAGCACCACCTCAGGACCTATGGCAACTGCACCACGTGAGCCTGAACGCGGCCAAGAAGTTCCGGGTGGTGTTCGAGGGCATTAAGGGTGACGCCCCCTCCACAGGTGGTCTCTCTCTGGATGACATCAACCTCTCGGAGACTACCTGCCCCGACCACGTGTGGCGGGTGAAGAACTTCAGCCACGTCATGGAGACCACTCCTAACAACAAACCCATCTACAGCCCCCCGTTCAAGTCCAGAGAGGGATACACCTTCCAGATGGGGCTCTACCCCAGTGGGAAGGAGGGCTACCCGGGGGAGCTTTCTGCCTACGCCCACCTGGTGACCATGACCGATGACACAGAGATGCAAAAGTGGCCGTGCCCATGGAAACAGATGACCATGATGCTGTTTGACCAGAACCCAGACATCATGAGGCGTATGAACAACCAGCGCAGTGTCACCACCGATCCTACTAAGAAACTCAGTGGTCAGTCCAGGGCCAGTATTCATTAAGCATCTTATAGTGGGAGTGTTGATATTGGATCAGATTCCCCCAATCCATGTAATCTTTTTCATTATTATCTGAAAGGCTAAACTGATCCTAGGTCAGTACCCTCTGAAATGCCTAATTAATATGGGCCAAGAAAAGTGCAGAACAGGGGATGTCCTTAATGTCAATTACATTGCTAAATTAATGGAATTACCATTATTTTCTGAGATGTTCCACCTAGTTTTGCATTGACCTAAAGTAGCAGTATTCTAATTTCATAGATGAAGTCATGTACAGTATATTGAGAAAGATCTGTGTTTTTACCTTTCAGATACTTCAGAGCTGTTCTTCTGGGATGACCCTCGTAAGGTGGGCGTTGAAGTGTCAGAGGCGGACGGGACCAAATATTTTCGTGGGCCGGGTGCCGGGACAACCGCGTACCTCACCCATGGCAGGGCCAAGAGCAGGGACTTCATCAAGGGGGGAGACGCCATCTTCCTGCTTACCATGGAGGGTAAGAAGTTCTGAAAAGTTACCCTGGTCCCAGATCTGTTCGTGCTGTATTGCCAACTCCTATGGTCAGTCATGACAAAAGTTGGCCTGGTTGACACAATCACGCAAACCGATCTGGGACCAGGCTACTGAAAATACCCTTTAATCAAAAACATGCTAAAAACATTCTCTACATTCTCTAAAAGCATGATACATTGTCTCTATGTTTTGCATAACCATGTTCAAATATACTCATCTGTATGATCCCATCAGAGGAGGCTGCTGAGGGGAGGGCGGCTCATAATAACGGCTGGAACGGAGCGAATGGAATGGCATGTTTTGATACAATTCCGCTAAAGCCATAACCACAAGCCGGTCCTCCCCAATTAAGGTGCCACCAACCTCCTGTGGATCCCACCATTCATATCCCATTAAGGCCTATATTCAATCAGATCAAGTGTTAGTGCGCGATAGCCGACACCCGCATAGCCGGTGTTTCGGCGGTGTCAGAAGTGTAACTGGGTTAGAGCTGTCAAATTGTGAGCGGCTGCTCGTGTGGTCATTGTCACAAAGCCACACCCGTCCCATTTGCGTTAGAAGTTCAGAATGAGATACTGTAGACCAGGGCTGTCCAACTTTGTTCCTGGAGAGCTACCCTCCTGTAAGTTTTCACTCTAACCCCAGTTGTAACGAACCTGATTCAGCTTTTCAAGCAGCTAATTATTAAGATCAGGTGCGCTAGATGAGGGTTGGAGTGGTAGCTGGTAGCTCTCCAGGAACAGGGTTGGAGAGCCCTGCTGTAGACCATGTAGAAATAATGACACTCAAATTGAAAATAATTTAACAAAATAAAGAGGATTTCTATCAGCCTAATCAAGGTTTAGATCAAATCTCACATTCTAGAGCAAACTTGTAAATAAAGCTGCAGGGGATTTCGACTCCGTCCAGCCAATGACAATGTCCGGTTGAGTTGGTCAGATAGTCCTTACACTTCCTTGTTGGTTATCATCACACTCATTCAAATACAGTGATGGGTTGTGGTTTTCCATCTATTTAAAGGTCGACTTTGGGCAAAAACGCAAAAATAATGGCTTTAAACTGTATAACTTTTAGGGCTCCCAAGCATCTCAGCGCTAGAGGCGTCACTACAGACACCCTGGTTCGAATCCAGGCTATCACAACCAGCCATGATTGGGAGTCCCATAGGGCGGCACACAACTGGCCCAGCGTCGTCCTAGTTTGGCTGGTGGAAGCCGTCGTTGTAAATAAGAATTTGTTCTGACTTGCCTAGTTAAATAAAGGTAATAAATAAATAAAAAATAACTGATCAATCCACCGTCATACCAGGACATTTTGGCCGGGCAGCCAGCTCTAGGAAGAGTCTAGGGGGTTCCAAATTTCTTCCATTTAAGAAAGATGTTGGCCACTTTGTTTTTGGGGATCTTCAAAAAGTCAACCGTGATGTCCACATCACGTGATTCATTACCAATTCGCACCTATTCGACATTTATATAATCAGTCATGCAATCCAATCCGATCTGTAGGCCAACATTCATGTATATGTTAGTACTGTATGTGTACCTCCCACTATCTCTGTAACTGTCATCAGATGTTTCACATCTTACGGTGACCCAGCCCGTACCCTCCTCCACCATGCCACCAGTCACCACGGTTACCACCGCCATATTGCCACCTACTGACCCGTGCACTAAGGTCACATGTGGGAATGAGGGAGTCTGTGTGGAGGATGCTGGAAATGCTGTTTGCAGGTGAGGACACTTTTGAGTATCGAGGCTTGTGGCTCACACAATACAATGGTCTGAAATCCAATCATCCATACTGAATCCTATTTATCTCGACGTTTCTCTCTCTGTTCTTCTCTTTCTGCATTGATAACCACAGCTGGTTTCTCTCTCTGTTCTTCTCTTTCTGCATTGATAACCACAGCTGGTTTCTCTATCTTCTTCTCTTTCTGCATTGATAACTACAGCTGGTTTCTCTCTCTTCTTCTCTTTCTGCATTGATAACCACAGCTGGTTTCTCTCTCTTCTTCTCTTTCTGCATTGATAACCACAGCTGGTTTCTCTCTCTTCTTCTCTTTCTGCATTGATAACCACAGCTGGTTTCTCTCTCTTCTTTTCTTTCTGCATTGATAACCACAGCTGGTTTCTCTCTCTGTTCTTCTCTTTCTGCATTGATAACCACAGCTGGTTTCTCTCTCTGTTCTTCTCTTTCTGCATTGATAACCACAGCTGGTTTCTCTCTCTGTTCTTCTCTTTCTGCATTGATAACTACAGCTGGTTTCTCTCTCTTCTTCTCTTTCTGCATTGATAACCACAGCTGCTTTATCTCTCTGTTCTTCTCTTTCTGCAGTGATAACCACAGCTGGTTTCTCTCTCTGTTCTCTTTCTGCATTGATAACCACAGCTGGTTTCTCTCTCTGTTCTTCTCTTTCTGCAGTGATAACCACAGCTGGTTTCTCTCTCTGTTCTTCTCTTTCTGCATTGATAACCACAGCTGGTTTCTCTCTCTGTTCTTCTCTTTCTGCAGTGATAACCACAGCTGGTTTATCTCTCTGTTCTTCTCTTTCTGCAGTGATAACCACAGCTGGTTTCTCTCTCTTCTTCTCTTTCTGCATTGATAACTACAGCTGGTTTCGCTCTCTTCTTCTCTTTCTGCATTGATAACTACAGCTGGTTTCTCTCTCTTCTTCTCTTTCTGCATTGATAACCACAGCTGGTTTCTCTCTTCTTCTCTTTCTGCATTGATAACCACAGCTGGTTTCTCTCTCTTCTTCTCTTTCTGCATTGATAACCACAGCTGGTTTCTCTCTCTGTTCTTCTCTTTCTGCATTGATAACCACAGCTGGTTTCTCTCTCTGTTCTTCTCTTTCTGCATTGATAACCACAGCTGGTTTCTCTCTCTTCTTCTCTTTCTGCATTGATAACCACAGCTGGTTTCTCTCTCTCTTCTTCTCTTTCTGCATTGATAACCACAGCTGGTTTCTCTCTCTCTTCTTCTCTTTCTGCATTGATAACCACAGCTGGTTTCTCTCTCTCTTCTTCTCTTTCTGCATTGATAACCACAGCTGGTTTCTCTCTCTGTTCTTCTCTTTCTGCATTGATAACCACAGCTGGTTTCTCTCTCTGTTCTTCTCTTTCTGCATTGATAACCACAGCTGGTTTCTCTCCTCCTTGTATTATCGTGCTCCAGCTGTGCAGATAAAATGATTCCCTCTGTTTCATCAGAATGCTCGGTCTTACCCTTTTACACATATACAGTACACAGCCCAGCAGGCGAAACTGGTTGGAAAAGACAAGTTTGTGGTTATAACGGTTTGTGGTCATTACAACCAGCGTGGCCAGTGTATTGACTCCCTCTTTCTCCCACCTCTAACTAGGTGTGCAGTGTTAGAGCTCTCTTTCTCTCTCCCGATCCAGATGTGCAGTGGGTCGATTGGTGACTCTTTCTCTCTTGCTCGCCCTCTCTAGGTGTGCAGTTGGTGATGACTGGTGGTACTATGGAGAGAATTGTCAGTATCTGGGATCCACCCAGGACACGATGACCACAGCGCTTATAGCCTCTTTCTCTGTGCTGGCTGGCATGTTGGTGGTGACTGCGGTCAGTGTGGTGTGTGTGAAGAGGAAGTACAAGAACAGCGGAGGTGGAGGAGACATGGGCATCACCATGTCCAATGTCAGCGTCACAGGGATGTAATGTTTTTTTCCCTGCCAGCATCAAAACTACCCACGGACAGCATTAAGTAGATGAAGAAGTGTACGGCAAAAGCTACCACTCCTTCAAATATAAAATTACAAAATATCTACTGAAAATTCCCCTTAATGTCTCATCCCAATAATTCTCTGCCTATCAGCCATGTATTTTGATTGAATTGTACGTTTTCTTTGTATAAAAGTAACTCTCCAATTATTTGTTTATCTGTCTTAAAAATCATATTTTCTTGGGTGCAAATAAAAAAAATATATACAAGTTTAGAGAGATAAATATGCTACGTTAGTGTTGCTGTCATGTCATTTTTATCATACCAGACTCTTAATAGTTTTAAATGGAGATAATTATATCTGAAATATGTTTAGTACTATTTTTCTTTAGTTTTTTCAAACATGGAATGGAAGGCGTTAAGGGGCATAACTATAATAATAGTGGTTCTATGGTTAGTCTGATAAGAAATTCATAAGACGCTAACATAAAAATGTAACAATATCGACCTCTTCTGGTCATAAAGTGCACATACACTTGTATGATTTTAGAATTAAGTCTCCATTCAATCCGTAGCTTTGAAGTTCCGTGTTGTAGCCCGATTGACATTTAAAAGCAACGTTCCCGCGTTAGCAGAGATTGCATTTACAGTAAACGCTACATATGTCAGCTAAATTGGAAATGACCTTTAAATGTCAAACGTGCTATAGCGCCGGACTTCAGCTGTACAGATTGAATAAAGCCTTTACTAACTATAGCATGACAGCGGCGCAACAATAAAGGGATTATTATCCAGCATTTCTTGATAACAGTAATGTTGTAAAAATGTTACATTTTAAAATGTATAGTAAAGTCTAATTGAATGCTATCAGTTGCACTTCTGGCTATTTTTTGGTTTATATTCACTTCAAATTGTTTGGCCTTTGCAGTTACATTTGCAACAGCAAAATACGAGAGGGCCATACATTGAAAATGGGGGGAATACTGAGAGAAACGATTGTATATCAGTCATATAGTGTCAAAAGCACACAGAAGAGAGAATTACAATTTTGACCTCAAAATAGAAAATACCACTAGAACAACAAAGCTTACAAATGTAAGATTTATTATACCAAAGACAGGAACGTTTGTGTGGTTTCCTTTCCATGTGGATATAGCATTTGTTTGCATTACAGAACTGGACACAGTCGTGCCGGTGGTAAGAGTTAGGTGAGCAGAGGAACGGACTACTCTGTGTATGTATCGTGTGTGTGTTGTGAGCACACTGGAAGGAGTGCTGACTAACCAATATGCAAGTAACAACAGAACTGAATGAGAAGAACCATGATGAATTGTGTAGAATAATAGGGTGGGTGTACTGTGTATGTATGTATCTGTGTGTGTGTGTGTGTATTGAACATGCCTCTGAGTGTATCTGTGTGTCTACGAGAGAAAGGAAGGTGAGATCTCCAAAACGGTGAAACCAGGTCTGACCCACACCCCCTCCACACCACTAAATCTATCCACAGACATATGGGTACACAGTTACTTTAAAAGCATCAGTATACATTTATCTTATTTACAATCATTGGGGGAAAAAAATCACCATTTCTCTCAGAGAAGATTAGTAAAAGTGACTAGGTCACCATAAAGAGTATGCAACTCCTAGGAGTTAGTCTTTCAAATTTCTACAAAAATGTCTATGTCTTTTGTACAGGCCAAGAGCCATGATTTACTGAAGAAATACAGTCTCATTAAGTGCCCCATCTACAACAGTTAAGCGTGGTATTATTGGTGTGTACCATTCGAATGTGTTTCATTGATAATAAAAAAGCTTGTGTTCTCCATGTTTCATTTAACAAAGTTTTTTCAGCAACTTCATTTTCTTTACATTAAAAGATATGGTAAGTAAAAAAAAACAAAAAAAAAACAACAACGACGACGGAATCATGTTATCCATAACTGTGTGTTGTGATAGGCTAAACCTATTGCAGAGAGACTAGTGTTGATTACATAGGTACTCATGGGTTTGTTGTCTAATGTTAAAACAACGTTCCGTACAGTCTGTCTGTGAGTAGTAATGGAACTACTTTGGACCATAAAAGGTGTGTCCATAAGTAGGATACCCAATAGGGTTGGGTTATTTTAAAGGGCTCATTTGCATGTCATATTCTATAGGCCACTTTGGGGAAAGGGGTGGAGCAGGTTACAGTGCTTGGTACTCCAGTGATGTGGTCTCAGAAAAGGGGTTGAGTGCTTGTAGTCAGTAGACATCTCAACAAGGTGCTGTTTTTCAGATACATAGGTTACTTAGCTAGTCCGAAGACTCTGTCCCTACAGGGGTGTGGCCTAGTAGTCTGCAGAAACATAGTGGTGAGTTGTAGTAGACTGCAGTAGGGGGTGTGTCCTAGTAGACTGCAGTAGGGGGTGTGTCTGCTCAGAGGGGCTGGGTGGTTTCTGTTGTTCCTGTTGATGCTGCTTCATGATCTCCTTGACTTCCTCCTCCAGCTCTGGAGGGATGATGAACTGGTCGTCCGGGTCGGGCTGGGCGGGGGCCGTGAAGTACCCCCCTCCCTTCTTAGATGGGGCGTCTGCTGCCACCTCGATCAGGTTGTGGCTCTTCTCCTGAAGGGCCACAGAGCCGTTCCCCCTCCGCTTCCCCAGGGTCTTCCCGTCATCACCCGGTCTGCCGCAGCCGCCTGACCAGCCCTCCTCTCTATCCTCCCTCATTTCCGCCTTCCCCAGGCTCAACTCCACCCCTTCCTCCAGGGGTTCCGGGGTGCAGGGTGGAGGAGGTGGAGGAGGTGCCAGCAAGCGTTCCGGTCCTGACAATGATGATGATGAAGAGGCCTCAGTCCTAAGGCAGTGGATGTCGGCCTCCACCTCCACTCTGCTCCCATTGGAGAAGACCCCGGCGATGGGCTCCTCGTCCTCACTGTCCAGCCCGTTGTCAGACAGTGCGCTGGAGAAGGTGGCGCTAGACAGCTGCCTCTGGAAGGACCCGGTCAGACAGGCAGGGTGGAGAGCACAGCAGCCCCGGGCGGGGAGCTCCGAGCCTGGGTGAGGGTAGGGGCAGGGCTGGGCGGCGTGCTGGGCCTGGAGTGAGAGCTGGTGGGCCTGGTGGTGCAGGTGGAGCTGGTGGTGGTGGGGTTGTTCATGCAGCAGCACCACAGAGCTCTGGGGAGGCTCGTCAGAGGAGGCTGTGGATCCCACCTCACTGCTCATCTCACTAGTACTGATCTCACTGCTGATCTCACTGCAGGAGGACGGGGGGACGGGGAGGGAGCCATCCCCAGTAGGACGCTCCTTCATCGATGAACCCCCCGAGGACGGGTAGACGCCTATGCCGGGGCTGGGGGGCGGCTGGGGATGGTCTCTGCAGAAGCAGGAGCAGCAGTCCTCACTCACAGAGAGCTGGACCACCACGGCACAGAGACTGTCGGTGCAGCCGTAGCCCTGGGCCAGCGTGCACAGCTTCTTGGCTGCGGCCAGGCCGTCTGGGACGTTGCGCACCGCCTCCACCGCCTCCGACGGTGACACAGCATCCCACAAGCCCCGGCTGCCCAGGATGAAGAACTCGTCCTGCGGGGTGAGGGTTACCGTGCAGACGTAGGGCCGTGGAATCACCGCCGGGTACAGAAAGGAATATCCCATGATGCGGGTGGAGTCTGTCACTCCATTCACCTTGTTGTCCTAGAGGAGGAGAAGGAGAAGATTACTTAAATGTCCAACAGAAACCTGTATTCTGCCCAAGCCCTCCCAGAAACACTTACACACACAGTATGTTTAGAGTGGGAGCAGTTAGTCATTTGAACACATACCCCAATCATCACACATACAGATTAAAGCCCAGGTAAAAATTATATTAAAAGAGTAATTAAGTGTGGTATCAATGATGAACTTGACTTGACTTCAAAATCCCATAACCTTCGAGGTTATAGAATTTAACATGAAATGGAATTGTGATAATAGCACATTTCATATCAGTACCATTTCATTCATGTCCCCACAAGGGACAATTGCCCTTGTTTTACTGTCCTTGTGGAGACTTTGGGGGATTTCAGGTCCTCACGAGGATAGAACACCACCACACACACACACACACACCCCTCCCTGTGTACCTCAGTGATGATGGCGTTGTGTTGTCTGATGCGTTGGTACTCTTCCTCCAGGCCTACGTTGTGCAGCAGAGAGAGGGGCAGTGGCTTGCCGTCCCGACACAGGATGGCCTGACACTTGCCCACGTTGGCAGCGGTGAGGGTGAAGCAGCCGCCCGGGTAGGTGGGGTCGTGTCTGATGTGGCACAGGGCCGCCGAGCCACCCAGCTTCTGCCCTGCTGTACCCAGCTTCCTGTGGCACAGAGAAAGGTTGAATATCTGATACAGTCTAAATAAGAAGTTGTGCGTGCGTGTGTGTGTGTGTGTGTCCATACTAACCTCTGCATGACGAGGAAGGTGTTGGTCATGTAGTCTTCTTCACTCTTGGTCTTGTGTAGCTCCTCGGCCAGCACATCGTTCATGGTACACTGCAGCAGGTATGGCACTTCCACGTTCCTATCTCCATCAAATACCCCATAGAGGGCCTCACGACTCCCACCAAAACTGTTCACTGACAGGGCGGCCACACACAGCCTGAGAGAGAGAGAGAAAGGAACACGCGCAAAGGGTTAATAATATTCCCTTGAGGATGTTGAGAGTTGCATCTCTGTCTTACATCTGTCACACGCACAAACAGATGGACATATGCATGCACCCACCCCCTCATGTTTCACACACTCAACTCAACTGCCCCCACATTGACCTCACCGACTGACGTAGTGGTCTTAGTCGTCATGGTAACAGTGCTTGTTTTTCACACATGAAAGCTTGCCCATGGTGACCTGTATGGTTCACACATGATGTGTATGTATCATTTAGCCTAGTGTATGTTACTCACTTGTTCTTGACGCCCGAGGCCTCTGTGTAACCATGGCTCCACACAGCCGGCCCACCTGACACCTCATTGGCTGAGTAGGTCGGGGGCGGGTCGATGCGGAAACAGCGGATGTTACTGCAACAAAGAGGAGAGAGGATACTTACTAAAAAGATCCCAGTGCAGGAACATGTACACAGACAAATACAGGTACACAGACAAACACATGTACACAGACAAATACAGGTACACAGACAAATACAGGTACACAGACAAACACAGGTACACAGACAAACACAGGTACACAGACAAACACAGGTACACAGACAAACACATGTACACAGACAAACATATGTACACAGACAAATACAGGTACACAGACAAACACATGTACACAGACAAACACATGTACACAGACAAACTAAATAATTAAAATCCGTTCATCTTTACTCCCAATTTGTCTACACTAATAGAAGACTTACTTGAGTTGTTCCAGGGTTTTGTGGTCCAGGTTGAGGCGAGGGTTGCCAGTCAGGTCCAGCTCCTGGAGTTTAGGAGGCAGGATCTCAGGCAGGCTGATCTCACTCAGCTCATTACAGCTCAGATCTACACACTGTGGAGAGAGGAGAGGGTCAACACACACATAAATATACAACCATCCTCACACACACACACACACACACACACACACACACACACACATAAATATACAACCATCCTCATGCACGCGCGCACCCACACACACAAACACACACACACACACATAAATATACAACCATCCTCACACACGCACGCACGCATGCACGCGCGCACCCACACACACACACACACACACACACACACACACACACACAAACATAAATATACAACCATCCTCACACACGCACGCATGCACGCGCGCACCCACACACACACACACACACACACATAAATATACAACCATCCTCACACACGCACGCATGCATGCGCGCACCCACACACACACACACACACACACACACACATAAATATACAACCATCCTCACACACGCACGCACGCACACACGCACACATTTATGTCATAGCTGCCTGACTGTCCTACCTTCATCTCCATAAGCTGCATGACCTCAGGGAAGACCTCTATGGTATTTGAGTGGGCCATGAGTGTGTGCATGCGTTTGCAGTTCATGATGGTGGTGGGCACCGTCTTCAGCCTGTTCCCACTCAGGTCCACCTCCTCCAGCTCCTCCAACTTTGCCATTTTACTACAGAGGAGGAAAAGGGAGAGTGATTGAGTATGTCTGTAGAAGAGACAGTATATTGTAAGTGTGGTTGACAAAGAAAAAAAGAGAGTTACAACAGTTCTATATCGTGGAGCTCCGCCCAATAGGGGAGCTCTGCTCCTAGTGGTTAACCCCGCTGCCTAGGCAGTGAACAGCCTGAGAGTAAATTATGCACACACCTACAACCAATAGGAGTACAGGTGTCCCTATATAAGGGGATGCATCCCCTCAATCAGCCTCCCATTATCTTCAGCGAATGGACGAAGACTGAAGAAGGCCTTTGAAGAAAAGAAGATGATTCCAGTCGCTGGTTTCCAGATCCCGGTGTCGTCTTGGTATGTATACACCCTAAGGCTCTTTTAAGAGCCTACTATCGCGGCTCCTCCTTGGCGGCTTCAGACCCCCCCACGAGCTTGCTGTGTGTGTGTTGGGTTTGGAGCACGCAGACTGCGCCCTCCTTTCTTCAAAGGAGAGAGCCAGTCTGTGGGCATTTTGGGGGGATGAAACTCTGGAGGACGCCATGTCGATGCTGGCCTCATATTCTGAGGCATCAGATGACGAAGGCGCCTTTAAGGAAGACGAGGAAGTGTGCCTTTCAACGCACCGACCAAGTTAGATTGGGAAGTGTGTGAAAGAGCCTCCTGCACTGACTGAGTTAGATTGGGAAGAGTGTGAAAGAGCCTCCTGCACTGACTGAGTTAGATTGGGAAGAGTGTGAAAGAGCCTCCTGCACTGACTGAGTTAGATTGGGAAGTGTGTGAAAGAGCCTCCTGCACTGACTGAGTTAGATTGGGAAGTGTGTGAAAGAGCCTCCTGCACTGACTGAGTTAGATTGGGAAGTGTGTGAAAGAGCCTCCGTGCCTTTCAACACACTGACTGAGATATAAAAACCGGTCAGAGATACCGCTGCCCCATATCCCCTCCAACCCTGAGGAGGATAGGATAGAGGGCGGACTCAATCTAACTACTCGGCCAATTTAGTATTAGCACGTCGTGGGTCAACGTGTTGCTTGTCTATAAAGAATGGATCCCATTGACTGTGTCAAAAGATAACCTTTTTTTTTTCTCCATGATAACTCTAAGACCGTTCTGGCCTCTCTCTCTCTCTCTCTCTCTCTCTCTCTCTCTCTCTCTCTCTCTCTCTCTCTCTCTCTCTCTCTCTCTCTCTCTTCTCTCTCTCTCTCTCTCTCTCTCCTCTCTCTCTCTCTCTCTCTCTCTCTCTCTCTCTCTCTCTCTCTCTCTCTCTCCTCTCTCTCTCTCTCTCTCTCTCTCTCTCTCTCTCCTCTCTCTCTCTCTCTCTCTCCTCTCTCTCTCTCTCTCTCCTCTCTCTCTCTCTCTCTCTCTCTCTCCTCCTCTCTCTCTCTCTCTCTCTCTCGTCTCTCCTCTCTCTCCTCTCTCTCACCACGCTGAGTGTAGCACAGCCCACCTAGAGTGCGTATAGCTGAGCACACACATAGACCGGTTTGAGTAGGGTTTTTAAGATATGGTGGCAGGGTGGACATGAGCCCCCAGCTACACCTTATCAAAAAACCTCACACCACAGTCTCCTATGAGTAATGTGGTTCAGTTTTCACATAAGCAGACTGCATACACAGCCTGCTTTGGAGCTGATCACGCAATCGCTATGTGAGGACGGTGGGAATGATAAGAGGGCGGATTAAGCGACCGCGCTAAAAGGAGCCGCCCTGCTGCACCTCATGAGGACCCCACCCCACAGAGTAGCGTGGTGCCGAGGTCTGAGAACAGTGTGCAGTCACAACCCCAAGTTGGATCGATGACGCAATCACCGCATGAAGGCGGCGCTCTGATTAAGGCTGGTGCCTCAGTTAATGCGACGTTGACAAGTGATGCTTTCACGGAGGGCGAGAACTATGAGGTTATGGACATAACCAGCGGTCTGGTGCCCCCGAGTCCCGCAGAACATGCCGAAATCTCCTCTCCCTTTAAGGGAGGGGGGGGTGGGTTCCCCTTGGACTGTTCCATCGCTTCAATGTCGAGGATCAGTGGTGGCGAGGGTCATAGAGGAATACAGGTCTTTCCTATTACACACACCACAACATCGCACCCCCCTTCATATCTGTGTGCCCATCTCATGGATAAGCACCCCCCCCCCCCCCCACAGTAGTGACCTCACTACTGTAGGTCGTTCTGGATAACAGCGTCTGCCAAATGGCTAAAATGTAAAACATTTAAATGTGTGTATACAGTATGTAGCCTACACCTATCCACTCACCTGGCAGGGAAGGTGTGTAGGTAGTTGTAGGCCATGTGTAGTACTCGGAGGTGTGTGTGTCCCGTCAGTAAGGAAACACACTTATCAGTCAGCCGGTTGTTGGTGAGGTACAGTTCCTGGAGGATGCTGTTGCTCTCCTCTGATAGGCTGGAGGGAGGCAGGTGCTCCAGCTTATTGGCAGAGGCATTTAGGCACCGCAAACTGAAACGGGAAGTGAGACCTAACGTCAGTCTTTCAACCATTACACATATTCTACCAGTGTAATAACTTGTCATAGCCTGTATTAACATGTTTAGTAAATAACTGGGTAATCATTTAAGCTCACCCCTTGTATTGATACAAACAATATGGATCATATTTTATTTCAACAATACCGGCATATAATTCATTTATTTCTGAACACACTGAATGAGTTTCATTCACTACCATGTAATCACATTCATAGTTTGTTTTAACATCCTATATTATAGTGTACAAAACATTAGGCTCTTCCATGACATAGACTGACCAGGTGAATCCAGTTGAAAGCTATGATCCCTTATTGATGTCACCTGTTAAATCCACTTAAATCAGTGTAGATGAAGGGGAGGAGACAGGTTAAAGAAGGATTGTTAAGCCTTGAGACAATTGAGACATGGATTGTGTATGTGTGACATTCAGAAGGTGAATGGGCAAGACAAAAGACTTAAGTGCCTTTTGAACAGGGTATGGTAGTAGGTGCCAGGCGCACCGGTTTGAATGTGTCAAGAACTGCAACGCTGCTGGGTTTTTCACACTCAACAGTTTCCCGTACGTATCAAGAATGGTCCACCACCCAAAGGACATCCAGCCAACTTTACACGACTGTGGGAAGCATTAGAGTCAACATGGGCCAGCATCCCTGTGAAACACTTTCGACACCTCGAAAGTAGTGTCCATGCTACGATGAATTGACGCTGTTCTGAGGGCAAAAGGGCGTGCAACTCAATATTAGGAAGGTGTACCTAATGTTTTGTGCACTCAGGTAGGTTTATAATGTTGTGTTACCTGTCAGATTTGAGGAAGAGGTTGCAGGGCAGCTCTGTTAGCTGGTTGTGTTGTACGTCCAACACCTCCAGCAGTTGGCGCTCTACTCTCTCAGGCAGCTTCTGCAGGTGGTTGTGTCCTGCACTCAGCTTCCTCAGACTGCTGCTACACAGCAACCTGCCAGTAGGGGGGAGTGGAGAGACGTCAGTATCACAATCAGTAGCAACATCACTGTCACAATGGGCTGCATCTCAATAGTCAGAGTCAGACAGGGAGTTAAACAATGGGCTGCATCTCAATAGTCAGAGTCAGACAAGGAGTTAAACAATGGGCTGCATCTCAATAGCCTAAAGTGGCTTCCTTTTCTCCTTTCCGCCATCTGCACTAATAAAGAAGAACAGGAGGGTAGTGCTCTTATTTCCCTGGTTTACATTCACCCTTTTTCAGGTTTTACTATTTAATGTCCTCATCTGCTTGCATGTGCCTCCACTATATCAAAGTGTTTTGCTTGTTCCCTTCTGCACTACACTTTTCTGCGCGCTAACTATCCCACAGGCCAATATAGTCTAGCAGTCTAACTGTCTATCCTGCCCTCTATCCACCATTCATAGTGACATTAGTGGTAGGTGGATTGTTTGTCCAGATCTGCAATATGTTAACTAGCAATCCTACAAAGCTGCACCAATTTTCAATATAAGCGGAGAGACCAGGTGCGTCATTGAGCATGAAAGAACAGTAAAGACATGAGACACGCAGGTGGGTATGGATGTGGGTACGCAGACCCGCAAGCAACTACGGCCCCTCATGATTAGTTTAGATTTTTTGGTGAGGGATAGAAGACTATCCATGAGATGGGCACACAGATATGCAATATTCCATTCACTTTCATTGTTCAACACTCAATGCTATGTGCCCGGAGGGAGTCAATGAGAGCACTGGCTGGAAACAAGGATGAACTAGCATCCTTGTTTCCTTTCCTTGTGTCCTTCCCTCCATGATCACTGATCTGGCAGGACAAGAGGTGGAATAAACATGGTGGTATACCCTTCCAAATTAATGTTACATTTTTTTTTATTTTTTTTTATTATTATTAACCCATCCACCCCCCCACACTCCCCTTTTCGGAGGACACATATCTTGTTTATTTACTGTATTACAGATTTTCCGCACATATACATACTTTTTACATACACATTTTGCATATACATTTTACATACATGGAACTCTTATATAAAGCAATCACATAACAATGAAAAATTACCAAACAAACTCTTTAGTCCCGCCCCTCAGCCACTCAGCCCATCCCACCTATCACCATAGACTACCCTTGTTTGGTTTCCATGTGCCATATATTTTTCAATTGTGCTGTGATGTTTTACATACATTTTTAACCTTTCTAATCGCATAGTGTCCACAGATTGTGAGCTAAATATGAAAACCTTCCCTACAAGTATTATTATATTATTTATTGACTATGGCTTTCCAAATCACCCAACACTGCTATTTGTAAGGTTAATTTTAAGTGAATATTGTGATTATTTAACCATTCCTGAACCTGTGACCATAAACAATCTACGTAGGAGCAACACCAGAATAAATGATCTAGTGATTCGCACTCAAGCTGAGATTGTTACAGCCTTATTCTAAAATTAATTAAATTGTTTTTTTCCCCTCATCAATCTACACACAATACCCCATAATGACAAAGCAAAAATTGTTTTTTATGAATTTTTACAAATAATAATAATTAAAAACTAAAATATCACATTTAGATAAGTATTCAGACCCTTTAGTCAATACTTTGTTGAAGCACCTTTGGCAGCGATTACAGCCTCGAATCTTCGAAGTTTGGCACACCCGTATTTGGGGAGTTTCTCCCATTCTTCTCTGCAGATCCTCTCCAGCTCTGTCAGGTTGGATGGGGAGTGTCGCTGCAGAGCTATTTTCAGGTCTCTCCAGAAATGTTAGGTTCAAGTACGGGCTCTGGCTGGGCCACTTAAGGACATTCAGAGACTTGTCCCGAAGCCGCACCTGCGTTGTCTTGGCTGTGTGCTTAGGGTTGTTGTCCTGTTGGAAGGTGAACCTTTGCCCCAGTCTGAGGTCCTGAGTGCTCTGGAGCAGGTTTTCATCAAGGATCTCTGTGTATCTCTGTGCTCCTCTCATCTTTGCCTCCTGCCGCTGAAAAACATCCCCACAGCATGATGCTGCCACCACCATGCTTCACCCTAGGGATCGTGCCAGGTTTCCTCCAGATGTGACGCTTGGCATTCAGGCCAAATAGACCAGAGAATCTTGTTTCTCATGGTCTGAGAGTCTTTAGGTGCCTTTTGGTAAACTCCAAGCGGGCTGTCATGTGCCTTTTACTGAGAAGTGGCTTCCGTCTGTCCACTCTACCATAAAGGCCCTGCTCCGGGGGCGGAGTCTCCACCTGACCCGGTGCCCAGTCCTGCTCCGGGGGCAGAGCCTCCACCTAACCCAGTGCCACTTCCTGTTCCAGGGCCGGAGCCTCCTCCGGACTGGGTGCCACGTCCTGCGCCGGGCCAGGAGCCTCTGCCTGTCACGGAGCCTCCACCGACGCCGGCGTCCTGCCCTTCCCCCCCTGGGGTGTTCCTGGCCTTGCGGTCGGGAGCCTGTGCCTTGCGAAGGGGGTACTGTCAGGTCCTGACTGTAGAGAGGCCTCTAGGCTTCTCTATGGTTGTCACAGTCAGGGCTTGACAGTAGAGTTCTAGAGAACTCTATGTTTGGATTTTTGTTTTGGTCCCTATTAGAGGCAGCTGCATTACGTTGTCTCTAATCGGGGATCCTATTTAAGTTAATGATTTCCCCACCAGTGTTGTGGATCTTTGTTTTGTGCATGGTGCACATCGGTTCATGGTTGCTTTCTCTCCTTTGTTATTTTGTGATATTAGCTCTGCGTCTCGTGTCCTGCCTTCTCGCCGTGACAGGTGGAGTGCTGCAGAGATGGTTGTCCTTCTGGAAGATTCTCCAATCTCCACAGAGGAACTCTGAAGCTCTGTCAGAGTAATCAGCTGGTTCTTGGTCACCTCCCTGACCAAGGCCCTTCTCCCCGATTGCTCAGTTTGGCCGGGCAGCCAGCTCTAGGAAGAGTCTAGGGGGTTCCAAATTTCTTCCATTTAAGAAAGATGGAAGGCCACTTTGTTTTTGGGGATCTTGCTGCAGACATTTTGTAGTACCCTTCCCCAGATCTGTGCCTCGACACAATCCTGTCTCAGAGTTCTACGGACAATTCCTTCGACCTCATGGCTTGGTTTTTGTTCTGACATGCACTGTCAACTGTGGGACCTTATATACAGTGGGGAGAACAAGTATTTGATACACTGACGATTTTGCAGGTTTTCCTACTTACAAAGCATGTAGAGGTCTGTAATTTTTATCATAGGTACACTTCAACTGTGAGAGACGGAATCTAAAACAAAAATTCAGAAAATCACATTGTACGATTTTTAAGTAATTAATTTGCATTTTATTGCATGACATAAGTATTTGATACATCAGAAAAGCAGAGCTTAATATTTGGTACAATTAATATTTGGTACAATTACAGAGATACGTTTCCTGTAGTTCTATACCAGGTTTGCACACACTGCAGCAGGGATTTTGGCCCACTCCTCCATACAGATCCTTCAGGTTTCGGGGCTGTCGCTGGGCAATACGGATTTTCAGCTCCCTCCAAAGATTTTCTATTGGGTTCAGGTCTGGAGACTGGCTAGGCCACTCCAGGACCTTGAGATGCTTCTTACGGAGCCACTCCTTAGTTGCCCTGGCTGTGTGTTTCGGGTCGTTGTCATGCTGGAAGACCCAGCCACGACCCATCTTCAATGCTCTTACTGAGGGAAGGAGGTTGTTGGCCAAGATCTCGCAATACATGGCCCCATACATCCTCCCCTCAATACGGTGCAGTCGTCCTGTCCCCTTTGCAGAAAAGCATCCCCAAAGAATGATGTTTCCACTTCCATGCTTCACGGTTGGGATGGTGTTCTTGGGGTTGTACTCATCCTTCTTCTTCCTCCAAACACAGCGAGTGGAGTTTAGACCAAAAAGCTCTATTTTTGTCTCATCAGACCACATGACCTTCTCCCATTCCTCCTCTGGATCATCCAGATGGTCATTGGCAAACTTCAGACGGGCCTGGACATGCGCTGGCTTGAGCAGGGGGACCTTGCGTGCGCTGCAGGATTTTAATCCATGACGGCATAGTGTGTTACTAATGGTTTTCTTTGAGACTGTGGTCCCAGCTCTCTTCAGGTCATTGGCCAGGTCCTGCCGTGTAGTTCTGGGCTGATCCCTCACCTTCCTCATGATCATTGATGCCCCACGAGGTGAGATCTTGCATGGTGTCCTAGACCGAGGGAGATTGACCGTCATCTTGAACTTCTTCCATTTTCTAATAATTGCACCAACAGTTTTTGCCTTCTCACCAAGCTGCTTGCCTATTGTCCTGTAGCCCATCCCAGCCTTGTGCAGGTCTACAATTTTATCCCTGATGTCCTTACACAGCTCTCTGGTCTTGGACATTGTGGAGAGGTTGGAGTCTGTTTGATTGAGTGTGTGGACAGGTGTCTTTTATACAGGTAACGAGTTCAAACAGGTGCAGTTAATACAGGTAATGAGTGGAGAACAGGAGGGCTTCTTAAAGAAAAACTAACAGGTCTGTGAGAGCCGGAATTCTTACTGGTTGGTAGGTGATCAAATACTTATGTTTATATTTAAAAATTATTAAAAAAGATTTTTGTTATTAAAAACTGGATTTTTGTTTTAGATTCCGTCTCTCACAGTTGAAGTGTACCTATGATAAAAATTACAGACCTCTACATGCTTTGTAAGTAGGAAAACCTGCAAAATCGGCAGTGTATCAGATACTTGTTCTCCCCACTGTAGACAGGTGTGTGCCTTTCCAAATCATGTCCAATCAATTGAATTTACCACAGGTGGACTCCAATCAAGTTGTAGAAACTTCTCAAGGATGATCAATGGAAACAGGATGCAGCGGAGCTCAATTTCGAGTCTCATAGCAAAGGGTCTGAATACTTATGTAACTAAGGTATTTCTGTTTTTTAGGTTTAATACATTTGCAAAAATGTCTACAAACGCTTTGGCATTATGGTGTACTGTGTGTAGATTGATGAGGAAAACAAATAATTTAATACATTTTAGAATAAGGCTGTAACGTTAAACAATGTGGAATAAGTCAAGGGGTCCGAATACTGTATATAGCATTCTATATAATAATTTTAATTGAAAAACTCGGAAGTGTTGAATCAAGTGTTGTTTTTATGTACCAGTTCATAAACCATGTGCCATGGAATCCGTACATTGAAAATCTCTTCCCATTTATTTTGCAACCTGTATGGCGCAGCTGTCAATATTTTTGTCCTCAAATGAAACGGGTATATTTTTCTATTTATAGCAATTCCTTTCAGCCAATTTGTATCTTTAATATATGGCAGGCAAACCAGTTCCCGACCTTCTCCCTTTTCCACTTGCCTCCTCCATTTCTGTGGTAATGCTGCAATTAGTTGGTTAGAAGTTTGGATTGAGCAGACATTCACATATATTTTCGATCGCTGCATATGTGCTCAGTGAAACGATCTGTCCTGATTTGTCATAGACGCTTGCTAAAAAACCTTAATGAGCAAGCCTTCCTTCATGAACTGGCTTCTGTAAAATGGAATAGAATTAGCATGATCCCCTCTGTCGAAGACACTTGGACCTTCTTTTTTTATATTTTCAGTGGTATTGTCAACAAACACGCCCCCATAGAGAAAATTAGAATTAAAAACAGGTTCAGCCCCTGGTTCGACCGTGATCTTGCGGAGTTACTCAACCTCAAGAATTGCAGTTGGTGAAAGGCCCGGCACACGCTTACTCAGGCTGACTGGCTCTCATTCAGGCAAATGTGAAATAAGTGCACTCAGGCTATCCAAAGTTAGTTACTTTAAGGAAAAGTCCTCTCTCTGTGGGTCTAACCCCAAGAAGTTCTGGAAAACAATTAAAGACCTGGAGAATAAACCCTCCTCCTCACAGCTGCCCATGTCCCTTAAATCAACACTTCATTAAGTCAGGATTCCTATTTGGCTCAGCCATGCCTCCTTGCCCGTCCAACATTTCCTCATCTGCCACCCCTTCTAATGCAACTATCCCCGATGCTTCTCCCTCTTTTCCCCTGCCCTGCTACAAAGTTTTTCCCTGGAGGCAGTTACTCAGTCCAAGGTACTAAAGGAGCTCCTGAAACTTGACCCCAAAAAACCATCTGGGTCAGATGGTTTAGACCCTTTCTTCTTTAAGGTTGCTGCCCCTATATTTGCCAAGCCTATCTCCGACCTTTTTAACCTGTCTCTCCGTTCTGGGGAGGTTCCCATTGCTTGGAAGGCAGCCACGGTTAGTCCTTTATTTAAAGGGGGAGATCAAGCTGATCCTAAATGTTATAGGCCTATTTCTATTTTGCCCTGTTTATCAAAAGTGTTGAAAAAACTGACTGTCTTTCTTGATGTCTATATTAATCTCTCTGGTATGCAATCTGGTTTCCGCTCAGGTTATGGATGTGCCACTGCAACCTTAAAGGTCCTCAATGATGTCACCACTGCCCTTGATTCTAAGCAATGTTGTGCTGCTATTTTTATTGACTTGGCCAAAGCTTTTGATATGGTAGACCATTCCATTCTTGTGGGCCGGCTAAAGAGTATTGGTGTCTCTGAGGGGTCTTTGGTCTGGTTTGCTAACTACCTCTCAAAAAAGTGCAGTGTATTTAGTCAGAACATCTGCTGTCTCAGCCACTGCCTGTCACCGAGGGAGTACCCCAAGGCTCAATCCTAGGCCCCACGCTCTTCTCAATTTACATCAACAAAATAGCTCAGGCAGCAGGAAGCTCTCATCCATTTATATGCATATGATACAGTCTTATACTCAGCTGGCCCCTCCCCAGATTTTGTGTTAAATGCTCTACAAAGCTTTCTTAGTGTCCAACAAGCTTTCTCTACCCTTAACCTTGTCTGAACACCTCCAAAACAAAGGTCATGTGGTTTGGTAAGAAGAATGCCCCTCTCCCCACAGGTGTGATTACTACCTCTGAGGGTTTAGAGCTTGAGGTAGTCACCTCATACAAGTACTTGGGAGTATGGCTAGACGGTACACTGTCCTTCTCTCAGCACATATCAAAGATGCAGGCTAAAGTTAAATCTATACTTGGTTTCCTCTATCGAAATCGCACCCCAGCTGCCAAACTAACCATGATTCACATGACCATCCTACCCATGCTAGAATACGGAGACATAATTTATAGATTGGCAGGTAAGGGTGTTCTAGATGTTCTTTACCATTCAGGCCATCAGATTTGCCACCAATGCTCCTTATAGGACACATCACTGCACTCTAAACTCCTCTGTAAACTGGTCATCTCTGTATACCCATCGCAAGACCCATTGGTTGATGCTTATTTATAAAACCCTCTTAGTCCTCACTCCCCCCTATCTGAAATATCTACTGCAGCCCTCATCCTCCACATACAACACCTGTTCTGCCAGTCACATTCTGGTCCCTAAAACACACACATCCCTGGGTTGCTCGTCTTTTCAGTTCGCTGCACCTAGCGACTGGAACGAGCTGCAACAAACACTGAAACTGGACCGTTTTATCTCAATCTCTTCATTCAAAGACTCAATCATGGACACCCTTACTGACAGTTGTGGCTGCTTTGCGTGATGTATTGTCATCTCTACCTTCTTGCCCTTTGTGTTGTTGTCTGTGCCCAATAATGTTTGTACCATGTTTTGTGCTGCTACCATGTTGTGTTGCTACCATGTTGTTGTCATGTTACGTTGCTACCATGCTGTGTTGTCATGTGTTGCTGTCTTTCTAGGTTGTTGTCTTAGGTATCTCTTTTGGTAGTGTTGTTTTGTCTCTCTTGACGTGATGTGTGTTTGGTCCTATATTTATATTTTATTTATTTGTATTTATTTGTATTTTTAATCCCAGCCCCCGTCCCTGCAGGAGGTCTTTTGCCTTTTGGTAGGCCGTCATTGTAAATAAGAATTTGTTCTTAACTGACTTGCCTAGTTAAATAAAGGTTAAATAATAAAACAAATAACATTAATATGTGACATAATTCCACCATTTATATTCATAATATCATTAATAAATATAATAAAATATTCATAATTATTTTCCATAAATAATGTTTTTTATTAATCAGTATATTTGAGTTTAACCATAACATTTGTTCTTTTCTCGAGGATAGAACTTAAATTGTAACCACCTTTGTACGGTTTGTTTAAGAAAGGGTGATACTTTAAACAAAATGCAATTTTCAATTAGTCGGAAAATGAGAAGTTGTAATCTGTATAAAGGCAAAAAGGCAATTTTTGAACAAAGGATGAGCCATTCTTAATAATCTACCGGAGAACCATTTTGGGTTTAAGTATAAGTTATGAATGAGTGAAGCTTTTAGTGAGAGCTTTAAAGCTTTAATATTTAATCATTTTAGCCTCATATTCATTATGCAAATAGGATGGTTTAATTTTGTCTTGTTTAGCATTCCAAATAAAATGTTATTATATAAATATATATTTTTATTTAAATAAATATTTTCTGCTCATATGATTTAAAAAACGAGTCGTCTGGAGTAGGCAACGCCATTAGCAAGTAAGTAAACTGTGATAGGACCAAAGAGTTCATCGACGTCCAGTTCTTAAAGCCCTTAGCCGAATACTGATTCTACTACTCCTCTGTTCCTCTGGTGATGTAGAGGTAAACCCAGGTCCTGTAGCTCCCAGTACTACACCTATTCCCCAGGCGCTCTCATTTGTTGATTTCTGTAACCGTAAAAGCCTTGGTTTCATGCATGTTAACATTAGAAGCCTCCTCCCTAAGTTTGATTTATTCACTGCTCACTGCTTTAGCACACAACCCGGATGTCCTAGCTGTGTCTGAATCCTGGCTTAGGAAGGCCACCAAAAATTCGGAAATTTCCATCCCCAACTACAACATTTCCTGTCAAGATAGAACTGCCAAAGGTGGCGGAGTTGCAATCTACTGCAGAGATAACCTGCAGAGTTCTGTCATACTGTCCAGGTCTGTGCCCAGAGCTTCTACTCTTAAAAATCCACCTTTCCAGAAATAAGTCTCTCACTGTTGCCGCCTGTTACAGACCCTCCTCAGCCCCCAGTTGTGCCCTGGACTCCATATGTGAATTGATTGCCCCCCATCTATCTTCAGAGTTTGTACTGTTAGGTGACTTAAACTGGGATATGCTTAACACCCCGGCTGTCCTTCAATCTAAGATAGATGCCCCCAATCTCACACAAATTATCAAGGAACCCACCAGGTACAACCCAAAATCCGTAAACATGGGTACCATTATTGATATCATCCTGACTAACTTGCCCTCCAAATACACCTCCTCTGTTTTCAACCAGGATCTCAGCGATCACTGCCTCATCGCCTGCGTTCGCAATGGGTCAGCGGTCAAACGACCACCCCTTATCACTGTCAAACGCTCCCTAAAACACTTTTGCGAGCAGGCCTTTCTATTCGACCTGGCCCAGGTATCCTGGAAGGATATTGACCTCATCCCGTCAGTAGAGGACTCCTGGTTGTTCTTTAAAAGTGCTTTCCTCACCATCCTAAACAAGCATGCCCCTTTCAAAAAACTTAGAACTAAGAATATATATAGCCCTTGGTTCACCCCAGATTTGACTGCACTAGACCAACACAAAAACATCCTGTGGCGCACTGCATTAGCATCGAATAGCCCCCGCGATATGCAGCTATTCAGGGAAGTCAGGAACAAGTACACACAGTCAGTTAGAAAAGCAAAAGCTTTTTCAAACAGAAATTTGCTTCCTGTAGTACTAACTCCAAAATGTTCTGGGACACTGTAAAGTCCATGGAGAATAAGAGCACCTCCTCCCAGTTGCCCACTGCATTGAGGCTCAGAAACACTGTTACCACCGATAAATCCACGATTATCGAAAATTTCAATAAGCATTTTGCTACGGCTGGCCATGC
This sequence comes from Thymallus thymallus, assembly GCA_023634145.1. Lineage (NCBI taxonomy): Eukaryota > Metazoa > Chordata > Actinopteri > Salmoniformes > Salmonidae > Thymallus > Thymallus thymallus. The sequence continues at coordinate 26,505,509 of CM042382.1, read as the reverse complement.
TTTCCACCTGGCTACCCCTACCCCGGCCAACAGCTCTGTACCCCCGGCAGCTACTTGCCCAAGCCCCCCCCCCCCGCTTCTCCTTCACCCAAATCCAGACGGCTGATGTTCTGAAAGAGCTGCTAAGTCTGGACCCCTACAAATCTGCTGGGCTAGACAATCTGGACCCTCTCTTTCTGAAATTATCAGCCAAAATTGTTGCAACACCTATCACTAGCCTGTTCAACCTCTCTTTCGTATCGTCTGAGATCCCTAGAGATTGGAAAGCTGCCGCGGTCATCCCCCTCTTCAAAGGAGGAGACACTCTAGACCCAAACTGTTATAGACCAATATCCATCCTGCCCTGCCTTTCGAAAGTCTTCGAAAGCCAAGTTAACAAACAGATAACTGACCACTTCGAATCCCATCGTACCTTCTCTGCTATGCAATCTGGTTTCCGAGCTGGTCGTGGGTGCACCTCAGCTACGCTCAAGGTACTGAACGATATCATAACCGCCATCGATAAAAGACAGTACTGTGCAGCCGTCTTCATCGACCTGGCCAAGGCTTTCGACTCTGTCAATCACCGCATTCTTATTGGCAGACTCAACAGCCTTGGTTTCTCAAGTGACTGCCTTGCCTGGTTCTCTAACTACTTTGCAGACAGAGTTCAGTGTGTCAAATCGGAGGGCCTATTGTCCGATCCTCTGGCAGTCTCTATGGGGGTGCCACAGGGTTCAATTCTTGGGCCAACCCTTTTCTCTTTATACATCAACGATGTCGCTCTCGCTGCTGGTGATTCTCTGATCCTCTACGCAGATGACACCATTCTGTATACATCTGGCCCCTCTTTGGACACTGTGTTTACTAACCTTCAAACAAGCTTCAATGCCATACAACACTCCTTCCGTGGCCTCCAACTGCTCTTAAACGCTAGTAAAACTAAGTGCATGCTTTTCTATCGAACGCTGCCAGCACCCGCCCACCGGACTATCATCACTACTCTCGACTGGTCCGACTTAGAATACGTGGACACCTACAAATACCTAGGCATCTGGTTAGACTGTAAACTCAACTTCCAGACTCACATCAACCATCTCCAATCCAAAATTAAATCCAGAATTGGCTTCCTATTTCGCAACAAAGCCTCCTTCACTCATGCTGCCAAACATGCCCTTGTAAAACTGACTATCCTACCGATCCTTGATTTCGGCGATGTCATTTACAAACTAGCCTCCAACACTCTGCTTAGCAAATTGGATGTAGTCTATCACAGTGCCATCCGTTTTGTTACCAAAGCCCCATACACTACCCATCACTGCGACCTGTATGCTCTCGTTGGCTGGCCTTCATTATATATCCGTCGCCAAACCCACTGGCTCCAGGTCATCTATAAGTCTTTATTAGGTAAATCCCCGTCCTATCTCAGCTCACTGGTCACCATAGCAACACCCACCCGTAGCATGCGCTCCAGCAGGTATATCTCACTGGTCACCCCCAAAGCCAACACCTCCTTTGGCCGCCATTCCTTCCATTCCTTCCTTCCATTCCTTCGCTGCTGCCAATGACTGGAACGAATTGCAAAAATCATTGAAGCTAGAGGTTCCTATCTCCCTCACTAACTTTAAGCATCAGCTGTCAAAGCTGCTTATCGATCACTGCACCTGTATATAGCCCTTCTGTAAATAGCCCACACTACTACCTCATCCCCATATTGCACTCCAGTATCTCTATTTGCACATCATAATTTGCACATCCTTCATTCCTGTGTTAATGATGATAATCTGTAATTTATTTCACCACTATGGGCTATTTATTGTCCTACCTCCTTACCTTACTGCATTTTGCACTACATTTTGCACTCTGTATATAGATTTCTATTGTGTTTTTGACTGTTTGTTTACTGTGTAACTCTGTGTTGTTTTTGTCGCACTGCTTTGCTTTGTCTTGGCCAGGTCGCAGTTGCAAATGAGAACTTGTTCTCAACTGACCTACCTGGTTAAATAAAGGTGAAAAAAAAAAAATGTCTACTTCACCATTTTATTGGTAAACTACAAGGTAGTGTTTTGACATCCCTGATTATGAAGGGAAGCAGATGAGGAAATTAAGCTATTTTATTGAGACCAAGACATTGGGAGAAGAGAAAGAGATTTGACAGAAGTGAGCCATTGGGAGCAGGGAACATGGAGAGAGACTGACCATGCTGAGATATAAAGAGATAGAGAGAGAGACTGACCGTGCTGGGAGCTCAGTAATGAGGTTGTGGCTGAGGTCCAGAACTTCTAATTTCTTAATCTCACACAGCCACTCTGGGACGGCCTCCATACGATTCCTACAGAAAGAGAGAGGGAGAGGTAGAGAGGTCAGGTTTGAGGAGGCTTTGTGAGTATAGGTTTAAGAGAGTTTTTGTATTTTCAGCAATGAAGAGTGGGTTTATACGAGGGCATTGGCCTCACCTGGAGATGTCCATGTAGGTGAGGTTGGAGGGCACTGGGCTGACATCTAGCTCCCGTAGATCTGTAGAAGAGAACACATGAGACAGCACTAAACCACCAGTGTGTGTGACATGACAAATGGAACCAGATACCATAGCTAGGTAGCGACAGAGAAATGCAGTGATGGAGATTGAGAATGACACTGGCTATAATGGAGAAATCCCAGATGCAGCAGGCATGGATGTGTTCCGGGGTGAAGTTTCCCCTATTTACAGATCTAGGATCAGATTCAACTCACCCAATCCTAACTGTAATCATTGGTGTGGAAAATGCTAAATTAACCCAAGATCAGTGTCTAGGGGAAACTTCACCCTACACTATTACAAGCACAGAAGGCATAGAACTCTAACTGGGGAATCACCGTTGTTCTGTGCGTAGACAGCCTTGAGCATAGAGCCCTTGGCCTTGAGGGTGGCGATGTGGTTCCTCTCACAGTGGAGGACCTCCAGGCGGGGGAACAGGGAGGCATCCAGCTCCTCCAGCCCGTTGTCACGCACGTCCAGCTGGGTCACGTGTCTAAGCAGGTCTGGCTCGTCTGGAACCACCACACGGATCTTATTCAGCCTGATGGCACAGAGGTCAGAGGTTAGAGGTCTCATAAGTGTACAGTAGGAAATATGGTCCGGACACAGAAATCAGATTAAAATCAATGTCAGTATGGATGGATATTTGATTGAGTTGTCAACTAAAGGGAATTCTATTTGATGGCCTGTTGTTATTTTATTTAAATAGGCAAGTCAGTTAAGAACAAATTCTTATTCACAATGACAGCCTACACCAGCCAAACTCGGACAACGTTGGGCCAATTGTGTGCCACCCTATGGGACTCCCAATTACAGCCGGTTGTGATACAGTCTGGATTCAAACCAGGTTTTTCTGTAGTGACACCTCTAGAACTGAGATGCAGTGTCTTAGACCGCTGCACCACTTGGGAGCCCACATTGTTTTGTGGTTGACACCTGAGTTTTATTGAAATGAACACATTGATTCAATATCAACAATCTCCAACAGATGGCCTGATATCTCATATAAGAGGTGTGACTTAACAAAGGTACTGAGGTCTCCTCTCCTATACTTTATGTCTAAGGTCTGACCTCAATGGCCCTATCACTGCGTATTCACCATCAGTGTTACTCATTAACTGTTATAGGTGCCAGCTGACCTGACACTTGGCACATTTATAAGTATTTTTGCACAAGACTGGAAAAAGCTGCACCCAGAGGCAAAAAGAACAGAACAGGCCACACCTCACCATCTCGATCTACACTCGTGTGATCTTTGGTCTTGAGCTTGAGAACATGATGTATTAACTAGGAGTGATGTATTAACTAGGAGTGATGTATTAACTAGACAAATAATGCTAAGTCACTCAAGGCCTGCTCTAGAGAGCCGAGAACACCGCTCTAGTAATAATTACGAGACTTTCCAAGCTGACTCTGTTTAGCCTGGTTCCAAGCTGACTCTCTGTTTAGCCTGGTTCCAAGCTGACTCTCTGTTTAGCCTGGTTCCAAGCTAACGGTCTGTTTAGCCTGGTTCTTTTCCAAGCTAACGGTCTGCTTAGCGTGGTTCTTCTTCCATACAGTATAGTTTCCTCTCATTGTTTTAGTTTTGCAGAGATACTGTAACTCCAGTCAAACATGTGTCTACACATGGATGGGATTATAAACATTGTGTGATTGGATTGTCAGTGAGTTTAAATGTTTCCCACCAGGTGTTCAGACGTGATTCCGACTAGGTGTACATTGTGATCAGATCATAAGAATAGACAAAAGACACTTGCTTGTCTTGTGAACAAGTCTCCATGCATCTGCCATTACTGTACATGCAATGGGGAAAAATGGGACACCAGATGGTTTGGGATGGGTGCAAAGCCTGTTATCTGCTTGTTACTAGGAAACACTGTGACTGGAAATAGGATCTGTATAAAGAGTGCAAGAGTGTCTCTGCCTGCCTGTCCGTCTGTTTGTCCATCTGTCTATCTAGCTAGCCGCATACCGTAGGTCAACATGTTTGAACCGGAGCAGTCTGAAGCTCTGTAGCACCAGTGTGTCCAGGCTGTTTCCAGCCATACACAGTCTCTCCATGGAGGTCAGCCGCTCCAGCACCTGGGGCACGTGGGTAAACTGGTTGAAGGACAGGCCCAGGTAGCCCAGTCTCTGGAGAGAGCCCAGCTCACTGGGTAACTCACTCAGACAGTTACCGTCCAGAAGAAACGTCTGCAGACTGAAGAGAGAGAGAGAGAGAGAGAGAGAGAGAGAGAGAGAGAGAGAGAGAGAGAGAGAGAGAGAGAGAGAGAGAGAGAGAGAGAGAGAGAGAGAGAGAGAGAGAGAGAGAGACAGAGACAGAGAGACAGAGAGACAGAGAGAGAGAGAGAGAGAGAGAGGGGATGGAGAGCATCATGTGAGTAGACTACTTCTACTGCATCACATCTGCACATAGAAGAAGCCTTATATAGTTCAGACAGGGTGCTGATGCCCCCAACTTTATAAAGTTAGGAGCACAACATAAAATTTAGGAGCATCAGAAAATAATAATATATTTTTTGATTTGAATGCATGTAGCCTCTATTAGGCTTTTACTGTATGGATTCAAGCTACTTTTGAAGCACATGTAGTACCCTAGAATCGAATATGTAACCCCGTAAAGACATTTGTGTATTATAAAAACCTCACATTTTTATACAAAAACCTGTAATTGAAATGACAAATTCATCAGTGGAATATGTCCCGTGTAGCTCAGATGGTAGAGCATGGCGCTTGCAACGCTAGGGTTGTGGGTTCGATTCCCACGGGGGACCAGTACGATTTATAAAGTATGAACATGAATGCACTAACTGTACTAACTAACTGTAAGTCGCTCTGGATAAGAGCATCTACTGAAATGTAAATGTATTATTAGGTTTCTACATCGTGTACAAGCACTATTCATAAATTGAGATGCATTACATTGAACATTTAAGTCTCTTTAAGAAAGTCAAGTTTGTGAGTGAGAATATCCAAGAGATCTGTCATTCATTAATTTGCTATGACAGAGAGGAAGAAGCAAAGCGAGAGGGTTTACTCTGCCCAAAATCTGTCCATGAAAATAAGTCCACGAAGTGAAGCGTTTTTCTATGGAGGTCCATGAGTGTTGAATTTTGTCAACAAAAAATGTAATTGCTAATTTGCTACGTGAACCTTATTTGAGCAAATATACATTTCATAATGGTTAGGTTGTTACGAATGCACTGATATAAGGGGACACCTGCTATTTCAGAAACTTGAGTTCTGCTGGTTGTTCACACGCGTATCTGCCCTCTCATTGGCTAGAATGGTCCCCGACAAAAAAAACTCTTGGTCGACCGAGAATCGTCTGTTCTTTCGACCAATCGATTGGTTGAAATTTACAAAGTGTATTTTTCCATATATAGACACATCCAATGTGTTTTAATCAAATCAACTATATGCACTGAGCTTGTATGATGCTTTATTCGCACTGTTTGATGAAATAAATACTTCTCTCCTTCATGCTGCAGCGACCACCACAGAACATCAACAGTGTTCATTGCGCTGTCCGTCATGAATGACTCGTATGCTGTGTGATGACATGAATGAATGATTGATTGATTGATACAGTAGCCTATATAGCTATAGGCTATAGATATAGGCCTAAGTAAGTTACAGTATTAAGACTAAACAGGACGTGCTCTTAGGCCTACAGCTCGATGGTGGTTATACAAGGCTGCTATACAAAGCCTACTAATGATAACGACATTACTTATTATTATAATGTGGATCATAATAAAAATAAAAATAAGAAGGAGATCAAGAAAAAGGAGGGTTAGTATTATTATAAATACATTTTTACTGACTATTTGGAACAGTGTAAACATCACTAAATTAATTATAAATAATACCTGAGAGGCTATTCTAACAAAAAAAGTGTAAAGCCTTTATTACAACATAGCAAAGATTAAAAACAGAATTTGTCAAATTGTTTATCCAAAATGTTGTGTTCACGGAATCAGTAGGCTATTAAACAAATGTTCAAACAGTCAACAGAAGCAGGATCTGTCTTATTTCTGCAGATATCTATGGATGAATTATAAAGCCAGGCACATTTAACAGTCAGGCTATTGATTATAGATCTAATTAAGTTGGTTTCCTCTCTCCTCACCTTTCTTAGACAATTAAGGCAAGGGCTGTTTTCTCGTCTCCTAACTCTGCTGCTGCCTCCACCGCATTGTTCTCAACACTAATATGCTAGTTAACTTTGCTATTATGCACATAGCAACATGGTCCAGGAAAAGGCGCTAATTCAACAGCACACTGATGTGTTTCAGAACTGTGGACAGCGACCCCTATCCAACACGGAGAAAGCGCATTTGTTATAAAATAATACTATTTTTATTATTTGCAGCATTGCTCTTATGTAATATAACCATATATAACTTTAGTAGCACGTCTTAGAGTGATGGACTGCGCCATCCCCACGACTTCCACAATGGACTAGTCCACTCAGACAGGAGCCAATCAGACAGGAGCCAATCAGACAGGTGTCTTGAACACTTTATTATAATTTTTTTGTTGCTACTGCTTGACTAAAGAAATGTTGGTCGACCAACAGCCTATCGACCAAACAATCGACCAGTTTGCTAACATGCTGACTACACCACTCGCGTTGCGTGCACGAGTATTGAAAAATGTATGTACACATGCATGTTATTCAATCATTTCATCCAAACTGCTCGCGGGCATCAACGAGCATCTGCGTAGCCAGGGGATAAAATACAACTTGGCTTTATTTTAGACGCTTGACGCGCTGCAATTCCCACCTCTCTCACCTCCTCATTGGTTTTTAGGAGCATATACCAATGTGGGGGATTGAAAGATGAATTGAGGTCTTCATTCCAGTCCAGTTGGTGGGGGTAATGCACCTTAAAGTTGGTTGCCAACTGCCATATAAAGAAGAAGAAGAAGAAGCCTGAAGGAGGAGAGATTAGTGCAGTCGTGGCCAAAAGTTTTGAGAATGACAGAAGTATTGGTCTCCACAAAGTTTGCTGCCTCAGTGTTGATGGTGGCAATTTGCATATACTCCAGAATGTCATGAAGAGTGATCAGATGAATTGCAATTAATTGCAAAGTCCCTCTTTGCCATGAAAATGTACTTAATCCCCCCAAAACATTTCCATTGCATTTCAGCTCTGCCACAAAAGGACCAGCTGCCATCATGTCAGTGATTGTCTCGTTAACACAGGTGAGAGTGTTGACGAGGATAAGGCTGGAGATCACTCTGTCATGCTGATTGAGTCAGAATAACAGACTGGAAGCTTTAAAAGGAGGGTGGTGCTTGAAATCATTGTTCTTCCTCTGCCAACCATGGTTACCTCCTAAAGTTGATTAAGCTGCGGGATCGAGGCACCACCAGTGCAGAGCTTGCTCAGGAATGGCAGCAGGCAGATGTGAGTGCATCTGCACACACAGTGAGGCGAAGACTTTTGGAGGATGGCCTGGTGTCAAGAAGGGCAGCAAAGAAGCCACTTCTCTCCAGGAAAAACATCAGGGACAGACTGATATTCTGCAAAAGGTACAGGGATTGGACTGCTGAGGACTGGGGTAGAGTCATTTTCACTGATGAATCTCCTTTCCGATTGTTTGGGCCATCCGGAAAACACCTTGAAGACACCAGAAGACAAGGTAAGCGCTACCATCAGTCCTGTGTCATGCCAACAGTAAAGCATCCTCAGACCATTCATGTGTGGGGTTGCTTCTCAGTCAAGGGAGTGGGCTCACTCAAAATTTTGCCTAAGAACACAGCCATGAATAAAGAATGGTACCAACACATCCTCAAAGAGAAACTTCTCCCAACCATCAAAGAACAGTTTGGTGACGACCAATGCCTTTTCCAGCATGATGGAGCATAACTAAGTGGCTTGGGGAACAAAACATCAACATTTTGGGTCCATGGCCAGGAAACTCCCCAGACCTTAATCCCAGACCATCCAATCCCAGTTGCAAATGAGAACTTGTTCTCAACTGACCTACCTGGTTAAATAAAGGTGAAATAAAAAAATTTAATAAATAAATTGAGAAAGTGTGGTCGATCCTCAAGAGGCGGGTGGACAAACAAAATCCCACAACTTCTGACAAACTCCAAGCATTGATTATGCAAGAATGTCCTGCCATCAGTCAGGATGTGGTCCAGAAGTTAATTGACAGCATGCCAGGGCGGATTGCAGAGGTCTTGAAAAAGAAGGGTCAACACTGCAAATATTGACTCTGCATAAACTGAATGTCATTGTCAATGAAAGTCTTTGACACTTATGGAATACTTGTAATTATACTTCAGTGTACCATAGTAACTACTGACATAAAGATCTAAGAACACTGAAGCAGCAAACTTTGTGGAGACCAATACATTCTCAAAACGTTTGGCCACGACTGTAGAAACTAACTAGGTTTCCCCTTTTATCTGTGGATTAATTGTTGGAGTAGAGAACACACAATGTTGTGTGATTCAAAATAGGTAACAATTCTACAAAGACACAGAAAAAAAGGACCTTGTACATTTCAAGTAAAATAACAACCCAATGTTTATATCCCGGGGCAAATTAGCTAGCAACAGCAAGCTATCTAAATGTCTATGAATGTTTTATATGTGTTTTGACCTGTCCCCAAAGGAATATAGTTGATTCAGAGTTCGTTTTGATATTTCAACCTGTGTGTCCTGATCATGTCTGGTGTGGATGGTCAAAATCAAGCATTATACCCGATGACGTGTTTCTGCGCATGAGCTTAGCTAGCCAACGTCGCCATGACACCGCCTACAAGCGTTATCAGGGATTTCTATTGGAGAAGCAGTTTCTGCTTATCTTCATACTGTACTGTCTTTGCTATCAATTTTCCTTTCTTTCTGTGCCCCCACATGTTTGGATGTACTGGTGAAGTAACCAGGTTGTTAACTAGGAAGCTAATGAAATGTTTGGGCTAGTTTGTCAGTTTTCTCTGTGGTAATGGTGCAGCCGTCAAAGTAACAAATATTGTTTTCTCTAGGGCACTCTGGAACAACGGTACAGAAAAGCCGAATCATTACAATTATTATATGGGTAAAATAATGTTTTTACGCATTGGTGCTCCCAAAATGTCAGGCCGCACAGCAAAATATATAGGATTATATGTGACCAAAATGGTTGCACTTTAGAGCCCTGAGTACAAATCAGTTTCTCTGTTCTTTCAATAATTCCTGTCCAATGCATGGTGATCATGTACAATCAAAAGAGCTTCATTACAAAAAGATGAGTCCCTTTTGAACAACGTTCTTCACCAGATTCTGATACTAAGGTCGATCTGGTTACAGCCAGTAGGTGGCAGCATTAGCATTGAGGCTGAGAGGGCTTACTGGGGAAGCCACAGGCTGTTTTCCAGATCCTTCCATCATATGAGAGGAGAGGAGAGGTGCTCAGATATGCTGCTGCTGAGAGGAAACACGCATCACCTTTATCACATCTTCTCTCCCCTGTCCTAGATTAACGGCCCACTAAGAACTACTATCAGTTTTCCTCTGTCAGATCATCAGACGATAACGTCTTAAATATTTAATGTATTTCATATATTCATGACATTTCAGATAGCCTACTGACTGTGTCTGGAGTAGGTAGAAACAGCCTCCAACCACTGATACAGGGTAAGATATTCTGTCCTCTTCTTTATGTCGGAGGTTAGTGTTGGGGGTGAGGTCATCTGATCCTAGAACTGTGGTTAAGAGTGACATCTACCTCGACCTCTCTGTGTCTGTATATTACCTCTGACCCCTTGTATGCGCCCCAAATATCACCCTATGAAGTTCACTACTATGAATTGCACTACTTTTCACCAGAGTTCCGTAAGCTCTGGTCAAAAGCAGCACACACTATAGTGAATAGGGTGCCATGGGAAGCAGCCTGTGTCTCTGTATATGCCCCCTGACCACTGACCCCTAGACACTTCCTGCTTCTTACTTGGTCATGGATCCCACAGCTTGGTCCACATTGGTCAGGTAGTTACAGCTGAGGTTGACCTCGGTGAGGGTGGAGATGTCACAGATGGCCATGGGGAACTGACCCAGCTGGTTATTAGACAAGTTGAGGCTACGCAAACGAGAGAACCTGTCAGAAAGAAAGGGATATATAGAAGAGAGGGGTGGAGGTGAGAGAAGAGAGAGAGATAGAGAAAGAGAGAAAGAGAGAGGGGTGGGTAGAGAGAAAGATAGAAGAGAGAGTCAGTGGTCTGGCTCAATGTTAGTGGTCTGACTCAACAGTTGAAAAGAAAATACAAACATACCTTACATAACTTTCAGCACATCACATAGCGGAAATGTTGAGAAAACAAGCAGAGCACGTGTTGTCAGTAGCAACATCAGAGGCAAGTGCCATTTGGCTTTGTGTCCTATAGTACATCAGTGACCTTCAGTCAAGTCATCCCTAGGGGAAAGGGGACAGGGGATGGGTACATAAACCACCCCTCATGGGCCGTTTGCCATGTTAGCATCAAAGCTGATAACCTCACAGACAAGTCTGCTGCCTTTTAGTCTGGTAATGCTTTGAATTGCTCTCACACACACACCCACAAACAAATATACACGCACGCTTGCAGGCAGGCAGGCGCACACACACGTGCACACACAGACACGCTCGCAGGCAGGCAGGCAGACACACAGACAGTGACACAGACACACACGCTCGCAGGCAGGCAGGCAGGCAGGAAGGCACACCCTTCATCATTTGTTAGGAGGAAAAAGGAAGCTAGATGACAGGGTACTGATTTACATGGCCATTTAATTCTAGCTAGGGGAGGGAGGCATCCTCTTGGAGGACCTGAATGAGACCAGAAGGCTGGGACAGCGAGAGAGAGAGGAAGAGCGAGAGAGAAAGGGAGCTAGAGCGAGGAGGGACACTACCTGTGTTGTATCCTCTCTCTCTCTCTCTCTCTCTCTCTCTCTCTCTCTCTCTCTCTCTCTCTCTCTCTCCTAATGTACAGTTGAAGTCAGAAGTTTACATACACTCATTTTTCAACCACTCCACAGATTTCATGTTAACAAACTAGTGCAAGACAAGTATTTCTTACAACAATTGACATAATTTAGGCTAATTGACATAATTGGAGTCAATTGGAGGTGTACCTGTGGATGTATTTCAAAGCCTACCTTCAAACTCAGTGCCTCTTTGCTCGACATCATGGGAAAATAAAAAGAAATCAGCAAAGAGAAAAGAAAGACCTCAGAAAAAATATAGTAGACCTCCACAAGTCTGGTTCATCCTCGTGAGCAATTTCCAAATGCCTGAAGGTACCACATTCATCTGTACAAACAATAGTACGCAAGTATAAACACCATGGGACAACGCAGCCATCATACCGCTCAGGAAGGAGATACGTTCTGTCTCCTAGAAAAGTCAACCCCAGAACAACAGCAAAGGACCTTGTGAAGATGCTGCAGGCCGCTCAGCAAGGAAGAAGCCACTGCTCCAAAACTGCCATAAAAAAGCCAGACTACGGTTTGCAACTGCACAAAGATCGTACTTTTTGGAGAAATGTCCTCTGATCTGATGAAACAAAATTAGAACTGTTTGGCCATAATGACCATCGTTATGTTTGGAGGAAAAAGGGGGAGGCTTGCAAGCAGAAGAACACCATCCCAACCGTGAAGCACGGGGGTGGCAGCATCATGTTGTGGGGGTGCTTTGCTGCAGGAGTGACTGGTGCACTTCACAAAATAGATGGTATCATGAGGAAGGAAAATTATGTGGATATATTGAAGCAACATCTCAAGACATCAGTCAGGAAGTTAAAGCTTGGTAGCAAATGGGTCTTCCAAATGGACAATGACCCAAAGCATACTTCTAAAGTTGTGGCAAAATGGCTTAAGGACAACAAAGTCAAGGTATTGGCGTGGCCATCACAAAGCCCTGACCTCAATCCTATAGAAACTTTGTGGGCAAAACTGAAAAAGAGTGTGCGAGCAGGGAGGCCTACAAACCTGGCTCAGTTACACCAGTCCTGTCAGAAGGAATGGGCCAAAATGTACCCAACTTATTGTAGAAAGCTTGTGGAAGGTCTCTACTATTATTCTGACATTTCACATTCTTAAAATAAAGTGGTGATCCTAACTGACCTAAGACAGGGAATTTTTACTAGGATTAAATGTCAGGAATTGTGAGAAACTGAGTTTAAATGGTGTATGTACATTTCCGACTTCAACTGTATATGACATATTCATTAGTACACAACATCGTCTGTGTCTGATGACCAGCAGGGATGCTCTGTAGCAATTAAACCCTTATACAAAAACAACCACATATCGTTTTTAGCTCCAAACTAGCAGCTTTTCATCTGTCATGTCTTTTAAATGGTAATTATCCCCAGAATTTGAAACCGCAGATAATTATGACTTGCCAGAGCCTCGTTTTAATCTTGAACCTGTTGGTCCTGGCACATACATATATTCTTTCTTAATTTGATCACTCCACTGCGCACCAGGAAATGCAAACTTCTAGTGTATTTAAGGTTCAAAAAGGCTTCAAGTCAGACTTCAGTTGCCCTAAATAAATAAAAATGTATCAACCCCTACAAAAATGATCATTAATTATTATCCACATAATAATTCACATTTCCTCCAGTGAGAAGAGAAAACATCTGTATTCACAGAGTCGGGAGGACACATGTACACACTACTCTAATCTGCAATGATCAAACAGGAACCCACTGTTTCAAGATTCTCCATGCCCCAATTCTGCAGCCTTCAACCAACCTCATTATCTCTTTCACACACACACACACTCTTTCTTTCTCACACACACAACCCAATATACTCTCTCACACACACATACAATGTCCCATTCTGCTCATCTCTCATAGAGTACAAGGATACAAACATACACACTTGCACGTGCAGTTAAATGGCAAATCATCTTCTGGCTAGCATCCGAAGACAGGCTGTGACTGGTGTGCTCATGTATACACACACACACACACACACACACACACACACACACACACACACACACACACACTGCACAGTACGTCTTTGCTGTGTGCTGCAGAGTCCAAATGGAAAGAGAGTCTGTGACGAGACTTCAGCTTTTGGACGTTAACAAGGTGACACTCCATCTCAACTCCTCCTTCACATTTACTGGATTGGATGAACAGTGCAGAAGAGGACCTTCTATAGGGAGGATCTAGTTGTAGGTGTTTATTTCACGCCTGCTACGTTAATCTGGGTCCAGATGGTGCCCACTGAGCACTACTGACAAGGAGAGAGGAGGAGGGAGGCAGGCCATATTAAAAGCCTCCCTGCAGAGGCAGACAGGTCTGGGCTACTCTACTAGACAGGCCAACCCAACTAGGCCCTGTCCTGCCCAACTCAGTCTGTCTGTCTGACTAAGCCAGCTCAGACCAGCCTTACCCTGCCCAGCTCTACTAGGCCTTGACCTAAGCAACTCAAGTATGCACAACCCAAGCCAACTGACACTTCCCTGCTCACTGACTGACACTACCCTGTTCATTCTTCTTAAAACCCAGCACTATTCTGCCACTATTCCCATATAATTCCAGCCCAGCCCAGCCCTTTGCCCTGGATCGTACCACCTACCTCTGTAGATGGTGTAGACGGTGGTCTGTGGGGAGGAAGTTGTGTTTGAGGTTGAGGTGGGTGAGATCCTGGCTGTAGAAGAGGTTGGGAGGCAGCTGCTCCAGACTGCAGAAGGACAAGTCCACAGAGTTGATCCTCTGGGACACCATCTGACCCACCGGGGGATGGGAGGGAAAGAAAGGGAAACCTGGTGTCAAACATGATTATCTCGACTCTGCTGGGATGTGTGTGTGTGTGTGTGTGTGTGTGTGTGTGTGTGTGTGTGTGTGTGTGTGTGTGTGTACGTGTGTACATGTGTGTGTGTGTGCGGCTTGTAAACAGGTCATCACCAGGTCATGCTTTTTAAAATGAGAAAGTCAGGAAGTCAACCGTGAGTGAGACAGGACAGAACAGACCACATACTATCTACTGTACATCTACTGCTATCTGTCATACTGGCCAGTCCTACACCTACTGAACATTTAGTCCATTAACTAGCTACTCTACAGTCCGTGATTTGTGCTCGTGGCACTCCTCATCCTAGTCCCAGGTTCTATTCTGAATGTTCTCCTGGACTTCCATGACACGCTTGTCCCTGATCATATTTAGAAAATAGGTTTGCTGGCTTTGGCCTACATCACTTTGGATGAGGGAGAGGAGAGATCATAGGAGAGAGGGAGGGAGGGAGGGGGAGAGAGAGAGAGAGAGAGACAGAGACAGAGAGACAGGAGACAGATAGAGAGAGACAGAGAGAGAGAGAACTGTACTCCTCTGCACACTGTACGAATGTACCTTGGCTGCGTGTCTGTGCCAGCGCAGGTGTTCAGTGAAGCTGTCAAAGCTGACATAGTATGTCTGGCTCTGGGGCCCTGCTGAGCTGAATGCCAGGGAGTGGCTGTGCTTCTTCACCTCCTCCACCTGCAGACACACACACACACCTTCAGGGTAAAACACACTCAATGTAAGATAAACAGAAGATAAACAGACATTTGTATAACGATTGGCTGAAAACAATGAGCGAGGTAGACAAGAAATAAGACAACGTACACAACTTTAGGGTTATACACACAAGATGAACACATCTTTAAGGCCATTGACTGAACAAATATCTCTGGCATAACAAAAACACACAAACATCAACACTTCCAGGTAGAGATCTTTTGTGTGACCCTTCTTGTCTATCAGTGTTTTTATTTTGTTACTTGTCATGTTCTGTGTTTTTTTTGGGGTGGATCCCAGGAAGAGTAGCTGCTGTTTCGGCAAAAGCTAACGAATAAAGAAATAAAACCCAGTAGACAAGACCAGACAATCCCTATTTTTGAATCTCTTCTATGTTACAGATCATGGTTCAGTTTAGTGACATCAGCAGCAGAGATTAAGAAGTTCATATTAAATGGCCTTGGGCTGCAATGTCACGTCCAGCGTAAATATAGACACACACAAACATGTATGCACATAGGATTATAATTGCACGCACACACACACACACACACACACACACACACACACACACACACACACACACACACACACACACACACTGTGGAGGTGAATGGTGATCAAGAGGTTGTGTCTTGTGCATGACATGATGTTTGAGCTGTGGATGTGGTGGGATGTCGAGTCACAGTCATTGAATAGCTAGCTACAGTGTGAGACGGGCTGATAGAAAGATAATTTCAGGAGGGCCTTCAGGGCTTATTTAATGGGCCCGTCTATCCTTCCCTGCTGCCGATACACAGCCATAAAGCCATAAAGGGAAAACAGTCATTAACCAAAGGCTCCCGCCCTAACTTCCTTTTTGGAATGAGAAATGCCAACCCAGAAAAAATGTATTTATAGGGATCCAGCCTAAACTAGGCAGAACCAAGATAAGACTTTTAAATTGGAAGACAAGGTGAATAAAGGCTGAGAATCCATTTAGGGTATAGAGTACTTAATCATGTGAGGAAAGCAGATAGGAAATTATGGCTTATTGGCCCTCCACCAGGATTCTGTCACTGAGTTGATTAAAAACTGTTGATGTATCTCTATGATTGCACACTGATGAGACACGAGTCAAGAATGAAGACAAATGGGAATGGAATAGGAAAGTTGGTGATGTCACAGTAAAGGGAGGTTTGTGGAAACTTTGTGTCAGCCAAAAGGTTGCTGGATCGAATCCCCGAGCCGACAAGGTGAAAACCTGTCGGTGTCCTTGAGCAAGGCACTTAACCCTAATTTGCTCCAGGGGCGCCGTACTACTATGGCGGTCCCTGTAGGTAGGCCGTCATTGTAAATAAGAATTTGTTCTTAACTGACTTGCCTAGTTAAATAAAGGTAAAATAAAAAAAATAAAAAAATAAAAATACTTCCTGGCATGAGTACATTCAAATTAGCTGCCGGTCCACCCGTCACAGAACATTGACTTGAATGGGTATGTCTATTCTAGTCATTCCATTTCTATGGCGTCAGTAACAGCAGTCCTGTGTCTTACTATACCTTTCCTCCGATGAGGGGCAGGATGTGCATCTTGCCCGTGTGGCTGTCTTTGACGGAGGAGACGATGAGGCAGGTTCCACACAGGATGACCTGGCGTCTGGTCCACCGGTTGACTGGCAGCTGGAGTTTCCCTTTGCGGACGTTATAGGTCCCCGACAGCTGCACGCGCTCCGAGCTCTCGATGCTATGGGGCTTCCCTGGAACACACACGGAGAGGGAGTTAGCATCCAGCTAACTGAACACACAGGTGAGGGGGATACAGTTAGCATTGTTAGCATCCAGCTAACTGAACACACAGGTGAGGGGGATACAGTTAGCATTATTAGCATCCAACTAAAGCAACACAGGGCCAGTAGCACAGAGACCTGAGTAATGCCTCAATATGTAGAGTATCTACTAGCCTGAAGCTAATAAGGTGACATAGTAATGATTTATTACTGTAAAGCAAATAATAATGATAATTATTGTGTACAAAAACAGACCTGCCAACCCTGTCCAACTTTTTAAGAGTACCAGACGCGCGCGGCAAATTGGAGATGTTAAAGCTTAAATAAAGGTGTGATTACGAAAACATTGTAACTTTAAGGGTTTCCAAACTGTCTATATGATGTCTACATTCGTTACGTTTGGTAAGAAATATCCAGATTAAAGAGAATGTTTTTGTAACGATAAAACTGTGATTTTATCTGTTCACACGAGATCATAGTTAATTCTAATGCCTTGCTTGCCCAAGCTAAGCTCAGGGGAATCAGAAAAAAAGGTTGTAAACGACAGAAAACGCCTTTTCCGCCCAAAAAGGTATAAAATCTTTGAGACGCGAATAAACTTTCTTGACTCGAGGACATTCACGCTGCAGCCGGAGGTCTACTTTAATTCACGACCCCCACAAGAGACAACACGTGGTTCCCACAGAGGAACTCTGAAACAATCAACGCTACGGTCATTCTCTCAAAAGTCATTGCTTGTCTACACTGACCACATCCAAAAGCTGTGGGGATATCGACACGGCTGATTAGCCGTCTCCAGGAACGAGTCCTGGAGATTTACACCAGAGACCGGTACACATCAGAGGGAATCAGCGCACAAGTAAATACATGCATTATATTCTGACCCATGAGCACGGAAATGCGGGCAAGGTATTAAGGCTAGGCTCAGCGTAGTTTCCAAATGTATTACATTTTGTTGCTCTGTCTATTTCTACCTACAACGCTCTCACTCTCTAAATCTCCATCGGGTGTAGACCATGTAATATTGAGCAGATCCGCTAGGGACCTGTTATCCTATTAAGTGCATTGTATTAGAATCATTTTTCTATAACCATTACTGTGTATCCTGTATTATCATTTAGTTAGGAAATAAATCATTAAACCAATTTGTGCATACGGAAGGATCAGTTTGCGCTGGGGTTTGTGCAGATTGACGGACTCATGACCCTTCTAGGACGAGACTGATGAGGCAACATTCATTAAATAAGGCGCTGTTATATATCGGAAGATAAGACAAACATTTGAGTTAAATTCGGAGTAGCAACTCAGTAGAATACATTTATCTCCGTGGTGTCCCAGGAATCCTAATGAGCTAATTATTGCAGGATTAATTTAATCCAATAATTAGACTGGTAGGTAATTATTCGATAAATAGCAGTCACCACTTTAATGATAAGACAAAGTTACAACAGGGCCTTTATTCTAGGAGTTTATTTATTTTATTAAGCAAATAATAACAAGTTATTTGTTTAGGTACAAAATGTATACACGTCTTATCCACAATAAGATATTTTGTTAACTTTTTTTAACGAACAGGCTATGACAGGAAACAGTGGGTGAGAACAAATCTTCTGGAGACCATCAAATGTTCAGGAAATCATTTCCTAGACAGATTTTCCTGGTAGCTAGCAGATTTATCCTTACGCAGCAGGGCATCAGGGTAGATTTCTCTGTGGCAAACAGTTCCTCTGGCAATCATTGAAACCTTCTTGGTAACGAGGGCACTCAGCATGTCTGTACTGAGGGAGGTTCTGTACTGGGTTTTGTTCTTGGAAACGAGACTGAATATTCGTTCGCAGTCAACATTGCTGTGGAATATGACCAATATCCCCAGCATCACTGCCGAAAGGTGGGAGTAGACCAGGCCGATGTTGGAGGCTTGGAGGTACAAGGTGAGGGCTTGGAGGAGCCCGGTGGGGGCTTAGAGGAGCCCTGTGGAGGCTTGAAGGTACCAGGTGGGGGCTTGGAGGAGCCAGGTGAGGGCTTCTTAGAGTCAGCTGGGGGCTTGAGCAGCGGCATTGGCAGTGTGGTGGTGGAGGAGGAGGAGGAGGAAGAGGAGGAGGTTGAGGACGAGAAAACATTAAGGACACCTGCTCTTTCCATGACATAAACTGACCAGGTGAATCCATGTAAAAGCTATGATCCCTTATTGATGTCACCTGTTAAATCCACTTAAATCAGTGTAGATGAAGGGGAGGAGACAGGTTAAAGAAGGATTTTTAAGCCTTGAGACAATTGAGACATGGATTGTGTGTGTGCCATTCAGAGGGTAAATGGGCTAGATTAATATTTAAGTGCCTTTGAACGGGGTTTGGTAGTAGGTTCACTGGTTTGTCTCAAGAACTGCAACGCTGCTGGGTTTTTCATGCTCAACAGTTTCCCGTGTGTATCAATAATGGTCCACCACCCAAAGGACATCCAGCCAACTTGACACAACTGTGGGAAGCATTGGAGTCAACATGGGCCAGCATCCCTGTGGAATGCTGTGGACACCTTGTAGTGTCCATGCCCCAACGAATTGAGGCTGCAAAAAATATGAGGTATCCTTAGTGTGTGGTACACTCAGTATATATTCTCTCACTCTGAGTGCTTTTTGTACTCTCTAAGCACACAGTCAACACTGAGAGATATGAATTGTTGAATAGTGTAGAAGCCTAGAACTAAGCTCACAGTCAACACAGTTAAATAAATAAATAAATAAATAAATAAATAAATAAACACAATGCTGTGTTAGCATAAGCACTAAACATAGTCACAGTCAGCAGCATAAAGACTCTGTCTGAGGCCCCACTCTGTTAGCATTTGGCACTGAATAGCTTTTAGCGTAGCATTCAACACAACAGTCAACAGTGATAGAGTCAGATTATAGATTGGATGATGTCAGGTGCTCTCCTCTACTTCAACACTAATCAGTCATTGAGCTGTCTTTGTTCCCTTCATTGATCCATCCATCTGTTCCTCTTCCCCCTGTGATGTGTTCCCTCGTTCTCTCTGTTACCCTGCCAAACCTGCCAATCGGCCTGTTTATCAGGTTGTTCTGTCCATCAGTCTGCCCATCCGTCTCTCCGTTCAACCAAAACATTCACCTGCTCTATGTCTTGCAATCTGTCCCCAAACTAGCCTGCCATCTCTCTCTATTTACAATGGTGTTTATTATTCCCTCTCTCTCCCTCTCTCTCTCTCTCCCTTTGCATGTGCCTTTCTATCTGTCTTTATCCTAGGTCTGTCTGTCTTTATCCTAGGTATATCGATCTGTCTGTGTCTGTACAGTATCTCTGCCTTGTTTGTGTGCTAGACCAAGAGGCTAGGTCAAGGTATCTAGTGGACTGTACATGACCCCAGTGGGTAATAATGTGTTGTGTTGTACATATGTTATGGTAGAGTAGTGTGTAATAATGTGTTGTATTGTACATACAGTAGGGAGAACAAGTATTTGATACACTGCCGTTTTTGCAGGTTTTCCCACTTACAAAGCATGTAGAAGTCTGTAATTTGTATCATAGGTACTCTTCAACTGTGAGTGACGGAATCTAAAACAAAAATCCAGAAAATCACATTATATGATTTTTAAGTAATTAATTTGCATTTTATTGCATGACATAAGTATTTGATACATCAGAAAAGCAGAACTTAATATTTGGTACAGAAACCTTTGTCAGAGATCATACGTTTCCTGTAGTTCTTGACCAGGTTTGCACACATTGCAGCAGGGATTTTGGCCCACTCCTCCATACAGACCTTTTCCAGATCCTTCAGGTTTCGGGGCTGTCGCTGGGCAATACGGACTTTCAAAGATTTTCAATTGGGTTCAGGTCTGGAGACTGGCTAGGCCACTCCAGGACCTTGAAATGCTTCTTACGGAGCCACTCCTTAGTTGCCCTGGCTGTGTGTTTCGGGTTGTTGTCATGCTGGAAGACCCAGCCACGACCCATCTTCAATGCTCTTACTGAGGGAAGGAGGTTGTTGGCCAAGATCTCGCGATACATGGCCCCATCCATCCTCCCCTCAATACGGTGCAGTCGTCCTGTCCCCTTTGCAGAAAAGCATCCCCAAAGAATGATGTTTCCACCTCCATGCTTCACGGTTGGGATGGTGTTCTTGGGGTTGTACTCATCCTTCTTCTTCCTTCAAACACGGCGAGTGGAGTTTAGACCAAAAATATCTATTTTTGTCTCATCAGACCACATGACCTTCTCCCATTCCTCCTCTGGATCATCCATATGGTCATTGGCAAACTTCAGACGGGCCTGGACATGCGCTGGCTTGAGCAGGGGGGCCTTGCGTGCGCTGCAGGATTTTAATCCATGACGGCGTAGTGTGTTACTAATGGTTTTCTTTGAGACTGTGGTCCCAGCTCTCTTCAGGTCATTGACCAGGTCCTGCCGTGAAGTTCTGGGCTGATCCCTCACCTTCCTCATGATCATTGATGCCCCACGAGGTGAGATCTTGCATGGTGCCCCAGACCGACGGAGAATGACCGTCATCTTGAACTTCTTCCATTTTCTAATAATTGTGCCAACAGTTGTTGCCTTCTCACCAAGCTGCTTGCCTATTGTCCTGTAGCTCATCCCAGCCTTGTGCAGGTCTACAATTTTATCCCTGATGTCCTTACACAGCTCTCTGGTCTTGGACATTGTGGAGAGGTTGGAGTCTGTTTGATTGAGTATGTGGACAGGTGTCTTTTATACAGGTAACGAGTTCAAACAGGTGCAGTTAATACAGGTAATGAGTGGAGAACAGGAGGGCTTCTTAAAGAAAAACTAACAGGTCTGTGAGAGCCGGAATTCTTACTGGTTTGTAGGTGATCAAATACTTATGTCATGCAATAAAATGCAAATTAATTATTTAAAAATCATCATTTTTGTTTTAGATTCCGTCTCTCACAGTTGAAGTGTACCTATGATCAAAATTACAGACCTCTACAGGCTTTGTAAGTAGGAAAACCTGCAAAATCGGCAGTGTATCAAATACTTGTTCTCCCCACTGTATGTTATGGTAGAGTAGTGTGTAATAATGTGTTGTATTGTACATATGTTATGGTAGAGTAGTCTGTAATAATGTGTTGTATTGTACATATGTTATGGTAGAGTAGTGTGTAATAATGTGTTATGTATTGTTTTATTGTATGAATAAAATACAAATACAAAAATACTGTGAAGTAAGCTTGATATTGTCTGATATCAAATGGAACTTAAAGGGATTAGAATATTCAAACTATGGTTGAAAAATGCATTCGTTGAGGAAGAGCTCATGTTCTGAAAAACTAACTATGAATATTGAGCTACTGTGATGAGTATTCTTTTCCTCCGCATCATTACAATGAGTGACCTCTACTCCATTCTTTGGTCTCGTTTTCAGGCTGAAATCAAATCAATAACCTATTTTGCAAATGGACATCTGCCCGGTTAAATACAGAGCTTGAGGTGAAGTACAGTACAGAGGCAGTGTTACAGTAACTGACTAGTTGGGGTCTACAGGTCAGAAGAGAGACGCTGTGAGCTTTCCGAGTTGGATGAGACATTTTTGGAATAAACAAATGATTTATCATCTTAACCTTCAATATGTCACACTGGCAATCTCACTATATTTAGGGCTTTATTGGAAAACATTCTCTTCCACATACGCGAAAACACAAACAAACAACCCAAACCTCAAACACACCCTAAACACACAACCCCCACCAACTGACGCAAGCACACGCACACGCGCACACACACACACACACACACACACACACACACACACACTCACTCTCTCTGATTCAGTGACAGTGGTAAACTGCCTCCATGTCCATCAAAGCTTTATTGTCCCCCTGGATGATAAGAGACCATAACAGGAACAAACGTTTTAAAAGGGAGACAATATGGAGTGATGCCGTAGGAAGCCCTAATGATATCAGTGAGCCTAAAACAGTCTCTGTCTCCCTGGGCGTTGGTTTGACCTGGTGGTGGTGTCCCTCTCTCTCCCTCCCAACCCAGTCACATGGACACAGTGGGTCTGTCTGTGTGTAGACGAGCCCACTACTCTGGCTGGGTTAGTTGAACGGAAGGAGAAGAGTGGGTGTGTGGGACTGTTTACATGGGGTCCAGCATCCTGTTTACATGGGGTCCAGGAGTGGACACAACTCCTTGACATCACTATTGGTGGAGGATAATATGCTAACTCAGTGGTCACTTGTAGTCTCATGCTGAAATCAAACTCACCGAGCCATCGGAACAAGGACCACTGCTTCACATGGACTGTGAGTTGCATTTGTCGTTCTAGGCCAGGAGATTATTCAACTGAAAGGTAGACCTTTGGGATGGAAGCAATGCAGAGGATGTGTAGGGTTCAGATCAAAGGCCTTGGTTAGTTTGTGTGTGTGTGTGTGTGTGTGTGTGTGTATCTGTGTTAGAATGTGTTTCTAGGAGTCTGTTGAAGTGCTTTAGGGCACGTAAGTGTGAGAGAGTAGGGTGTGGTGTGTGTTTAGGGTGTTCGTTGACGGTTTCTCAGGATGGCTTCCTCCCAAGCTCAGGAAAGGCCTTGGTTTCCCCTCTCCACCCCAACGCACACGCACACACGCAAAGAGGAACTGACGTCAAGACCCATGACCAAACCCTACCTCCACTCACAATACGACAAATTCAGACACATATTCATGCCTTGAATGGAACAAAGCATGGTAATGCAGAAGGTTTTAACTGATCCTAGATCTGAGGTGGTAACCTCTCCTCATCTTTAATGGAGTGTAAGCCCCTCCCCCCCTATGTGATAACCAGGACACTTCCCTTTACCACCGCTCCTCTTCACTACACACGTATAATCAGGCTGACCTGCTAATGAAACAAGACCCTGCAGCACACACACCTCCACCACTGGGCCTGGGCACGCCGTACCGCAGGGTTCTGGCCCACATTACACACACACACACACACACACACACACACACACACCTGGCTGGGAATGAGAACAAGCCCCACTTACTTACAATGGAGGCTATGGTGAGGTGGACTGCGACAGATGAGACAGATGTATTGGTGAAGTAGTGTAGAGGAGGGATCGTGTCCAGGCTATAACTGGCTCTTGCTGCCTGGTCTTGGCTGCCTCTTACAGCTGGTTAGCATCCCAAATGGCACCCTATTCCCTATAGCGTGCACTACTTTTGACCAGGGCCCATAGTAGTGCACTACTTTTGACCAGGGCCCATAGTAGTGCACTACTTTTGACCAGGGCCCATAGTAGTGCACTACTTTTGACCAGGGCCCATAGTAGTGCACTACTTTGGGAATAGGGTGCCATTTGAGACGCAGCCTCTTTCTGTTCTCCTGTATGAGATTGATATGATCTGAGGTGTTATATATCAAGGCCTTTCTCACTACTGAGGAGCTGTAGAGACATATCACTGTCAAAGAGCGTTCAAAATTACACAGCTACTGTAGTGCATCCTTCAGAGGCTTTTTATTATCATCAATGAAAAGGAGTAATGAGATATTGAAGAAGGTAAGAAAGACAGAGGAAGTGAGTAAGAGCTAACACATAAGGCGGGATGTGAGAGAGCGAGAGAGAGAGAGAGAGAGAGAGAGAGAGAGAGAGAGAGAGAGAGCAACCAGTGAAGAACAAACACCATTGTAAATACAACCTATAGTTTGGTTTATTTATTTTCCCTTTTGTACTTTGACAATTTTCAGATCTTTGCAACACTGTATATAGCCATAATATGACATTTGAAATGTCTCTATTCCTTTGGAACATTTGTGAGTGTAATGTTTCACTTTTGTTTATTATCTATTTCACTTGCTTTGGCAAAGAAAACATATGTTTCCCATGCCAAAAAAGCACCTTCAATTGTAAATTGTAAAATTATGAGAGAGAGAGAGAGAGAAAGCAAAAAATAGAGAAGAGCAGAGAGAGAGAGAGAGAGAGAAAGAGAGAGAGACATTTTCCTCAGCTCTGGTATCTTCCCTAATTTTGGGAACCAAGGCCTGATCACCCCAATCCACAAAATTGGAGACAAATTTGACCCCAATAATTACAGTGGAATATGCATCAGCAGCAATCTCTGAAAAATCCTCTGCAGTATCATCAACAGCAGACTAACATTTCCTCAGTGAAAACAAAATACCGTACGACAGACCATGTATACACCCTGCACACCCTTTTTAAACAAATTAAAAGCAGTCTTCTCTTGCTTTGTTGATTTTAAAAAATCATTTTGGCATGAGGGTTTGCTATACAAATTTATAGAAAGTGGTGGTGGTGGGGGGGGGGGGATATGACATTATAAAATCCATATACACAAACAACAAGTGTGCAGTTGGCAAAATTGGCAATAAACACACAGATTTGTTTCCTCGGGTACGTGGGGTGAGACAGGGATACAGCTTGAGCCCCACCCTCTTCAACATATATAAATTAATTGGCAAGGGCACTAGAACAGTCTGCAGCACCCAGCCTCACCTTACTGGACTCAGTAGGAGGGCCTACAGCAGCATCTTCTGCACAGATTCTGTCAGACTTGGGCCCTGACAGTGAATCTCAGCAAGACAAAAATAATGGTGTTACAAAAGAGGTCCAGTAGCCAAGACAACAAATGCAAATTCTATCTAGACACTGTTGCACTAGAGCACACAAATAATTATACCTACCTCAGCTGACTAGGTATCCCCCTTTCCCTAAACATCAACACCACAGGTAACTTCCACAAGTCTGTGAACAATCTGAGAGACAAGGCAATAAGGGCTTTCTATGCCATCAAAAGGAACATAAAACCTAACATCCCAATTAGGATCTGGCTAAAAAAACTTCATTCAGTTATCAAACCCATTGCCCTCTATAGTTGTGAGGTCTGGGGTCCACTCACCAACCAAGAATTCACAGAATGGGACAAACACCCAGAGGAGAGGAGAGGAAAGGAGAGGAGAGGAAGTGTAGAGTAGAGTAGAGGGAGAGTAGAGGAGAGGGAGTGTAGAGGGAGTGTAGAGGTAGAGTAGAGTAGAGTAGAGGGAGAGTAGAGTAGAGGGAGAGTAGAGGAGAGGGAGTGTAGAGGGAGTGTAGAGTAGAGTAGAGTAGAGGAGAGGAGAGTAGAGTAGAGTAGAGTAGAGTAGAGTAGAGTAGAGTAGAGGAGAGGAGAGGAGAGGGAGACAGAGAGATGGAGAGATAGAGGGAGCAGGGCAGAGACAGAGAGATGGAGAGATAGAGGGAGCAGGGCAGAGAGAGAGATGGAGAGAGAGGGAGCAGGGCAGAGACAGAGAGATGGAGAGACAGAGGGAGCAGGGCAGAGACAGAGAGAGGGAGAGATAGAGGGGACCTCTCTCTCTGTGAAGAACCGTTGTCAGTGCTGGGTGTGCTCTCAGGTAGGTGACACACACACACACACACACACACACACACACACACACACACACACACACACACACACCACAAACACGGGCACGTAGCAGTAGCGGCGGTGAGGACCATACAAGGTGACAGGCTGCTAGGGACAATTAGCGTGTGGGCCAAGGTAGCACTATTATCCCAGCCTCCTCCCATCTGCCAGTCTGGTACAACATGTTACAACCTCCCCACAACCGTGGGACAACCTTCAGGACTCTCCACCATACTGCACTGTCTGTGTGCCTTCAGGACTATCTATTATAATACTGTGTGTGTGTTTGCTTGCGTGTGTCTGTGTGTCTTTAAGTACATAGCTAAGTAAGTAGACAACAGTTAGGGAGACTATTGGTTTTAGCGAGTGATTTTTAATAGGGTCTGAGAGGCCTGTGAATCCACACTTCCATAACTTCTAAACGCCCTGATCTTTAATTAGTAGTTTCTTAATCCCCTAGACATCCTCTTTAAAAGTTCCCAGATGTTCTCACACCAAAAGTCTGTACAGAAGATTTACCGGGGGTTGGCTCTAGGTCTAGCTTCTGTGTCTCTGTGTGTTTTTTTGGGGTGGGGGGAGGAGCGCTGACAACTGCCCCAGTCCCTCTAGGCTAGGCTGAGTGACATTTGGTTTACTGCTCTGACAGCTCCTGTCTCCTGTCACACATACAGACAACAGCATTACAGCCAGGGAGCATCTCTGTCAGTTCAGAACGTCTCTAGACATGTTCTAGGATGCCGTCCAAAAAACCCCTGTCTTCTCCTCTCTACCTCTACCTCTTCCTCTTCCTCTTCCTCTACTCTCCTCTCACTCTCCTCTCACTCTCCTCTCCCTCTCCTCTCACTCTCCTCTCCTCTACTCTCACTCTCCTCTCCCTCTACTCTCCTCCCTCCTCTACTCTACTCTCCTCTCCCTCTCCCTCTACTCTCCTCTCTCTCTCCTCTCACTCTCCTCTCCTCTCCTCTCCCTCTCCCTCTACTCTCCTCTGCTCCTGTTTTCTCCTCCAGTTCCCCTCCCTGCACCGTGTTGATAATTTACCACAGGAGCAGGGGGTAATCTGCCGTGGCGCAGGTGACCATGAAACATCCATGTCTAATCAAGGGGACTCAAGGACAGAGGAGGATGCTTAATGATTTGATGGATGTCATGGAGGAGTCCTGGTGACTCGGACTCAGGTCCGGCATTTGATGAGGAAGAGACACAGATAAATGGGAGGACACATATGCACGCACACGCACGCACACAGAAGAAAAACATGACTTTACTCGAATTCAGAGCAATGAAACAATAGATCAGAAAGAAGTGAACATTGATAGTGTTCAAATGACACCATCCTGATCAGCAGAACATTCACAATCAAACCTTTACCCTTACAGAGTACAGGAGAGAACGGAACAGCCTCCTGTTATTCCAGTGGAGGTGTTTTCCCACCAGGTCAGTGCAGTGCCACTAGGGGCAGTATGGCATGAGATCCTGCTAGGGAGAGGACCTGGAAGACGAGCCAGCCGGAGTGTTGTGTAGCGCTGAATAATCTTTGTTCGACTCCAGCGTTTGGCCCACTTTGTGGGTTTATTTAACAGCAATGGCTTATGCACAGCAGTGGGCACAAAGCGGATATCTACCGCACACATTTGGCCTCCCTGACCTGGTATGTATCTACAGTATGTCCATTCAGAAGGAGTAGGCAGAGAAACGGGATGTCATGCTACAGCCTTCCACATGAATCATGGCTGACTAACATACATATGATTAAATTCTAGTTATATTCTATTCCACCCAGAGATAGAGGGACATATTAAATGCCATCAGAACCAAATATAGTAGTAGTCTGTCTATAGTGTTGTCAGGGAGGCCCCTTCCAGTTCGTACCTTCCTACAGAACTATTTAAAATAAATCTGTACAAAAATGTCAGGTCAACCAGCTCTTTGATACACCTGATGGCCAAAAGACTTGGTCTTAGCCAAGGCTACACGATAGGTCTATTCTTAAGAATATTCCTGAGGGTGAAGGGAACCTTTTCAGTGACCATCAATCTAGATCAAGTAAAGTAGGCCAATTAGGAGTGCCTGAACTGACACAGTAGTGTATTAGGTGTGTACTTGTCTGGATTTTCTGAGAAACTGACACAGTCATGCATTCCCTGAAATGTGTTCTGAATCCCAATTGAGCGTGTGAATGCGAGATATAATCTGGTTGCTACGACATCATTACAACTGGTTGAAATCTGGTTGGAAGAAATAAAGATAAAGGGTTTTCCTCAGTGATTCCCTCCAATGAAAGGGTGGGAGGTTGATGTGATGGGTGTGTGACGCATGTGTGTGCTCCCCTCTCCTCTACTGACTCCCGCTGTTATGCAACGAGCATGTTATGAAACCTTGCATTCGAAACACGAGCCCTTTGATCAGCCAGCGTACACACACACACACACACACACACACACACACATCTTCTGTGACAGAGGCCTGTGTTTGCGTGAGTTTGTGCATGTGTGTGTAATCTGTGTGCGTACTGTGTGGATATACAGTGGCAAGAAAAAGTATGTGAACCCTTTATAATTACCTAGATTCCTGCATAAATTGGTCATAAAATGTTATCTGATCTTCATCCAAGTCACCACAATAGACAAACAGTGTGCTTAAACTGATAACACACAGATTATTGTATTTTTCTTGTCCGTATTGAATACATCATTTAAACATTCACAGCGTACGTTGCAAAAAGTGAACCCCTAGGCTAATGACTAATTGGAGTCAGGAGTCAGCAAACCTGGAGTCCAGTCAATGAGACGAGATTGGAGATGTTGGTTAGAGCTGCCCTGTCCTATAAAAAACACTCACAAAATGTTTGTTTGTTATTCACAAGATGTGAATCATGCCTCAAACAAAAGAGATCTCAGAAGACCTAAGATTAAGAATTGTTGACTTGCATTAAGCTGGAAAGGGTTATACAAGTATCCATAAAAGCCTTGATGTTCATCAGTCCATGGTAAGACAAATTGTCTATAAATGGAGAAAGTTCAGCATTGTTGCTACTCTCCCTAGGAGTGGCCTTCCTGCAAAGATGACTGCAAGAGCACTGCGCAGAATGCCCAATGAGGTTAAGAAGAACCCTAGAGTGTCAGCTAAAGACTTACAGAAATCTCTGGACCAAGCTAACATCTCATTTGACGAGTCTACAATACGTAAAACACTAAACAAGAATGGTGTTCATGGGAGGACACCACGGAAGAAGCCACTGCTGTCCAAAAAAACCATTGCTGCACATCTGAAGTTCGCAAAAGAGGACCTGGATGTTCCACAGCGCTACTGGCAAAATATTCAGTGGACAGATTAAACTAAAGTTGAGATGTTAGGAAGGAACATACAACACTATGTGTGGAGAAAAAAAGGCACAGCACACCAACATCAAAACCTCATCCCAACTGTAAATTATGGTGGAGGGAGCATCATGGTTTGGGGCTGCTTTAATGCCTCAAGGCCTGGACAGCTTGCATCGACGTAAAAATTTGATCCCAAATTGATCAAGGATATCTGTCCGCCAATTGAAGCTCAACAGAAGTTGGGTGATGTAACGGGACAACGACCCAAAACACAGAAGTAAATCAACAACACAATGGCTTCAACAGAAGAAAATACGCCTTCTGGAGTGGCCCAGTCAGAGTCCTGACCTCAACCCGATTGAGATGTTGTGGCATGACCTCGAGAGAGCGGTTCACACCAGACATCCCAAGAATATTGCTGAACTGAAACAGTTTTGTAAAAAGGAATGGTCCAAATTTCCTCCTGACCGTGGTGCAGGTCTGATCCGCAACTACAGAAAATGTTTTGTTGAGGTTATTGCTGCCAAAGGAGGTTCAACCAGTTATTAAATCCAAAGGTTCACATACTTTTTTTTACCCTGCACTGTGAATGTTTACACGGTGTGTTAAATAAAGACATGAAAACGTATAAGTGTTTGTGTGTTATTAGTTTAAGCACACTGTGTTTGTCTATTGTTATGACTTAGATGAAGATCAGATAAAACATTATGACCAATTTATGCAGAAACCAGGTCATTCCAAAGGGTTCACATACTTTTTCTTCCCACTGTATACAGTGCAATCGGACAGTATTCAGACCCCTTGACTTTTTCCACATTTTGTTACGTCACAGCCTTATTCTAAAATGGATAAAATAAAACATTTTCCTCATCAATCTACACACAATACCCTATAATGACAACACAAAAACAGGTTTTGGTAGTTCAAAACCATTTAAGAATGATGGAGGCCACTGTGTTTATTGGGGGCCTTCAATGCTGCAGAAATGTTTTGGTAACCTCCACAGAACCGTGTCTCGACACAATCCTGTCTCGGAGCTCTACAACAAATTCCTTTGACCTCGTGGCTTGGTTTTTGCTCTGACATGCACTGTCAACAGTGGGACCTTATATAGACAGGTGTGTGCCTTTCCAAATCATGTCCAATCAATTGAATTTACCAAAGGCAGACTCCAATCAAGTTGTAGAAACATCTCAAGGATAATCATTAGAAACAGGATGCAGCGGAGTTCAATTTCGAGTCTCATAGTAAAGGGTCTGAATACTTATGTAAATAAGGTATTTCTGTTTTATATTTTTAATACATTTGCAAAAATATCTAAAAACCTGTTTCGCTTCGTCATTATGCTGTATTGTGTGTAGATTGATGAGGTTGTTTTATTTATTCAATCCATATTAGAATGTGGCTGTAGGGTAACAAAATGTCAAGGGAATGCACTGTATATACAGTACATTATAAAGTAACTGATGTAAATCTTTGTTGAATATGCAAGGCTGTGAAAAGTGTGCGGAGAGCATATCTAAATTATTTAATGTGTTAGGTTGGTTTGTGAGCGTGTGTGTAAAATACAATTATCGTGAATGTGTTTGCGTGTTGAATTAAGAGCACTGTGTGTGATAGACAGAAAGATAGGGGGAGGGGAGGAAGGGAGAGGAGAGTAAGAGAGAGTGACAGAGACCAGAGGGAAGAGAAAACAAGGACGAAATGAGAGAGAGAGAGAGAGAGAGAGATCTCACGATACGATATGACGATACTTAGGTGACAATTCTATATGTATTGCAATTTGCATTTGATGTTTCAAACATATTGCTCACTATATTCTTTGCTGCAGAAAGACAAGAGAGAACATGACAAATGGATTTTAATCAGTCATGGAATTTAAAGTGCTGAAAACATGTTGGCTCACTATGTAAAAAGAAGAATAAGCTATAGGTTGAAAAATATCCAGGTTTTGGCGCAGGTACAGCAGACTAAAGCTATCTAACACTACCTAACAAAAAAATAACAATTATATATATACATTCGGAAAGTATTCAGACCCCTTGACTCTTTTCACATTTTGTTACGTAGCTTATTCTAAAATTAATTAAATTACATTTTGTCATCATCAATCTACACACGATACCCCATAATGACAAAGCCAAAACAGAATTAAAAAATAATAATAATAAATGTAATACATTTTAGAATCAGGCTGTAACGTAACAAAATGTGGAAAAAGTCAATGGGTCTGAATACTTCTGAACACTTTGGTTACTACATGATACACACAGTACCAGTAAAAAGGTTGGAAAAACACCTACTCATTCATTTTTTATTTTTACTATTTTCTACATTGTAGAATAATAGTGAAGACATCACAACTATGAAATAACACATACTCTATGTATTTTATATTTGAGATTCTTCAAAGTAACCACCCTTTGCCTTGACAGTTTTGCACACTCTTGGCATTCTCTCAACCAGCTTCATGAGGTAGTCACCTGGAAGGCATTTCAATTAACAGATGTGTCTTGTTAAAACTTTATTTGTGGAATTTATTTCCTTCTTAATGCGTTTGAGCCAATCAGTTGTGTTGTGACAAGGTAGGGGTGGTATACAGAAGATAGCCCTATTTGGTAAAATACCAAGTCAATATTATGGCAAGAACAGCTCAAATAAGAAGAGAAATGACAGTCCATCATTACTTTAACACATGAAGGTCAGTCAATCCGGAAAATGTCAAGAACTTTTCAAGTTTCTTCAAGTGCATTAGCAAAAAAAAAAAATATTAAAGTGCTATGATGAAACTGGCTCTCATGAGGACCACCACAGGAAAGGAAGACCCAGAGTTACCCAGAGTTACCTCTGCTGCAGAGGATAAGTTCATTAGAGTTACCAGCCTCAGAAATTGCAGCCCAAATGAATGCTTCACAGAGTTCAAGTAACAGACACATCTCACCATCAACTGTTCAGAGGAGACTGCGTGAATCAGGACTTCATGGTCAAATTGCTGCAAATCAACCACTACTAAAGGACACCAATAAGAAGAAGAGACTTGTTTGGGCCAAGAAACACAGAGTGATGGAGTGATGCATCAGATGACCTGGCCTCCACAATCACCCGACCTGAACCAAATTGAGATGGTTTGGGATGAGTTGGGCCGCAGAGTGAAGGAAAAGCAGCCAACAAGTGCTCAGCATATGTGGGAACTCCTTCAAGACTGTTGGAAAAGCATTCCAGGTGAAGCTGATTGAGAGAATGCCAAGAGTGATAGCAAGATGGCGCCGACAGATAGGGCAGCTCTGCTTCTAGCTCCTAAGCAACTTTGCACAAGCAATTTGCTACACCCGCAATAACATCTGCTAAACATGTGTATGTGACCAATACAACTTGATTTGAGTGTGCAAAGCTGTCATCACAGCAAAGGTTGGCTACTTTGAAGAATCTAAAATCGATTTTGATTTGTTTAACACTTTTTTGGTTACTACATGATTCTGTATGTGTTATTTAATAGTTTTGATGTCGTCACTATTATTCTACAATGTAGAAAATAGTAAAAATAAAGAAAAACCCTTGAATGATTAGGTGTATCCAAACTTTTGACTGTTACTGCATATATATTTTTACTAATTGATACTTGGAGTCAGAGTAGTCATTTCATACCCCCCCCCCCCACCCCCACCACAATAACTACTGTACAGTAACAATATGTGAGTAAACATCTGCCACACACACAGAGAGTAGGCTTTTGTGTGTACAAAGACACAAAAACAGAGGTAAGCACTATAAGAGGACCCAGAAATAGGCTTGAAGCATCACA
The DNA here is from genome assembly GCA_023634145.1 of Thymallus thymallus. NCBI lineage: Eukaryota > Metazoa > Chordata > Actinopteri > Salmoniformes > Salmonidae > Thymallus > Thymallus thymallus. The sequence goes on along the minus strand of CM042382.1, from coordinate 26,472,243 downwards.
GTGAGATACTGTACAAGAGATCATAGCTGAGGTCACATCACCCCAGAAATCCAAGCAAGGTGTCGGCATAACGTAAAGGTTTGGATGGAAACAGGTACAATTTTATAAATGCCGACAGAGAATTTGTTCGTTCGACATGGTGGAATCTTTTTGTGTCGGTAAAATTAATAATGTGTTGGAAATGCCTCTATATGCAAATATTGATATAATTACCATCATATATACACTGAACAAAAATATAAATGCAACATGTAAAGTGTTAGTCCCATGTTTCATGAGTTGAAATAGAAGATCCCAGAAATGCTGACTGCAGGAATGTTCACCAGAGCTGTTGCTAGAGAATGTAATATTAATTTATCTACCATAACCCGCCTCCAACGTTGTTTTATAGAATTTGTCAGTACGTCCAACCGGCCTCACAATCGCAGCCCATATGTAACCACGCCAACCCAGGATCTCTACATCTGGCTTCTTCACTTTCGGGATCGTCTGAGACCAGCCACCTGGACAGCAGATGAAACTGAGGAGTATTTCTGTCTGTAATAAAGACCTTTTGTGGGGAAAAACTCATTTTTATTGGCTGCCCAGTCCTGCGAAATCCATAGATTAGAGCCTAATGAATTTATTGCAATTTACTGATTTCTTCATATGAACTGTAACTCAATAAAATCGTTTGAAATTGTTGCATGTTGCGTTTATATATTTGTTCAGTATAAGTTAACTTGGAGTCACACGATGATATGTTGTGTGGTCCTCCCACTACGACTCGGGAAGGCATGCAGTTTATTAGGCTACAGATGAATAATTTCACAGGGTGGTGAATGTGTAAGGTGATGAGCTAGATGCTCCTTTACAATAAATATTGAGGGTCTTATTATGGTGACAAATGCAAACAATATTGCTCTTATCATAATAATCTCATAATATAGGTAGCCTACCAGCACTGAATCTGATAGCTGATGGCTAGAGAGCAAGTGCCAAGACCAGAGTGGGCACATTTGCTATAACACAAAAGGAATATTGGCTATATAGGCCACTTTCACACAGCATATAGAACGAGGTATTGGCTATATAGGCCACTTTTACACAGCATATAGAACGAGGTATTGGCTATATAGGCCACTTTTACACAGCATATAGAACGAGGTATTGGCTATATAGGCCACTTCCACACAGCATATAGAACGAGGTATTGGCTATATAGGCCACTTTCACACAGCATATAGAATGTGGTATATGGTATACATGCCACTACAGAACATTAGATGGAGACAGAAACGCAACATGCCAGATGGATCATTCAGCATCACCATCTAGTTAGCAGTGTCACTATGTCACCTCACCACCCACAATGCCGCTCAACATGCTTATTAGCTAGTCATTAGTTAGCTAAAATAAAACACTCCCATATCACTCTTCAAGGTCTTGCAGGTGGGTGTACTGTTTTGTGGGCTATTTCAAGAGCTTCACAGGGAAAAAGAGAGACAGAGAGAGAGAGAGAGAGTGAGGTAGGATACAATAGTCCCCCCTCACACACAGTGTCGTTTAGGTTTACCCTGGTGCCATCGGACCCCCAAGGGAGTGCACCTTTGGAGGGTGTAGCGTGAGAGCAGAGGGGTGAGGGAGAGGGATGGTCAGACTTTTCTCTCTAATCCCTATATAAAATGACCTCAGACTGTCGCTCGTTCTCTCCAACTTCCTGTGTGTGTGTGTATGGTATGTGTGTGTGCATGTTATGTGTGTGTGCATGCACATGCATCTGTGTCCTTGCGTCTGTATGTGTGCATGTCAAGTGTGCCTTGAATTCTAATTAAATCACTGACAGTGTTAGGACTGGGCGATGTATCGAGTTTTGGAGATATATCGATACATTTTCAAAAGCGATAGAGGACAAGACAATTTCGTTAACATCGATATATATAAATATATATATATATATATATATATATATATACACATATATATATATCGATGTTAACGATATTGTCTTGTCCTCTATCGCCCCCACTCACTCACGTTTTCTTGCGCAATAATGGAGGACGACACAGCCACAAGGCAAGACAGCAACGAGGAGCTGGTTTGTAAGAAGAGAAACAATGGCTCAGTCATTTGGAGATCGGGTTTAAAAGGTCGGATGAGCAACGTGATATGTAGAGAGCGCAATAAACATGTCGCAACAAGTGCTGGAAGCACTACAACCCTCTTTCACCATTTACAACAGCGACATAAACTACAGTACGAAGAATGTATTAAACTTCGTGGAGGTCGTGCTGTTGCAAGCCAGACTGGAAAGCCTTCTGCCCCAAAACAAACCGCTTTACAAGCTTCATTTACTCGGGGGGTGCCCTATGAAAAGAAAAGTGCCAAGTGGCGAGATATAATGGAGGCGGTAGCCTACCACATTGCTAAGGATATGGTCCCTGTTGCAACAGTTGAACAAGCTGGCTTTAAAAAGCTGCTGAAAACAATGGATCAAATATACGATTTGCCCAGCCGTCACTACTTTACAAGAGAAGCACTACCAAAAATGTACAGTGAAGTCAGACAAAAACTATCCTACCGGCCCGCAAAAGTGACACACTACGCACTGACAACAGATATATGTTCGAGCAGAACATGCGAGCCATATATGAGCTTGACTGTACATTTTATTGAAGATTGGGAGATGAAAAGTGCGTGTCTCCAAACAAGCTACTTTCCCCAAGACCACACCGGAGATAATATGGCTGAACCAACGTTGTCAAAGCGGTGCAACTGACTAAGTGGCTGAGGATGCAGTGCTTTGGTCACCGGCTTCATCTTGCAATTGGTGAGTATGCTGAAAGAGTTGACTGCATAACGGTTTTAAAATAATAAAAATATATAAATATTATATAATAATATAAATATACAATTTGAAGAGAGGGACTGGTTTAAGTGATGTCAGGACATATTAAAGTTTTTGTTATCTGTTAAATAAATAATTAAATAAAGTTAGATAAATACAATTAAATAAAAACTTTTTTATTTCCCTGTGCAAGAAAATAGTGAGCAGCTTTTCCTATAGCTGGAAGAAAAGGAGAGAATTGGCTGAAGCTCAGATTCAGCTGGGTCTGCCCACTCACCAGCTCATCACTGAGTCCGCTACGAGATGGGGAACAAGGCAGCAAATGATTGAGAGGGTTCTGGAGCCAACCTGACACAGAGGCAGGCTATTGAAAATGAACTTTCAAGATACTTAGAGTCAGTCAGTGTAGAGAGTGATACAGATCCTCTGAAGTGGTGGAAGGAATATGACATTTTCTTTCCAGCACTGGGCCACCTGGCAAAGAAGTATCTTTGTGTCCCATCCACCAGCACACCTTCTGAGAGGGTTTTCAGTTGCAGTGGTAACATTGTAACCTGCCACAGGGCATCTCTCAAGCCTGAGTCTGTTGATAGGCTACTGTTCCTTGACCAAAGCCTGTGAGAACTACAGAGCTTCACACAAAAGGAAAGGTTTTGTCGTTTGTTGAAGTGTTCAGATCAGTAGAAAACTAAACTACTTTCTCAGAGCAAGTAGTCCAGTTTTATATTTTATGTTTACATATTCATTGTTATTTGCACAGAGATATAGTTTGTTAAACAGGAAACGAAAACCTGTATTTTGCACGCTTTTTTGTTCTGTCTTCGATATGTTAAATAACAACAACATTTGATATTTGCAAAGCTGTGTATCTTGGTCAGCAGGAAATGATAACCTGTATGTTTATTTTTGTCAGAGATGGGACTATTTTTGTTTTATATATTTATGTAATTCTTTATTTATATTTTGATATTTACACAGCTAGTATGTGTATTCTCAAACAGGAAGAGGAACCCTGTATTTGCACATCATTTTGATCAATGTCTTTTTAAATAAAGGTGTTTGTGACATCTCACATGTAGTTGGCTTACAACTGAGCATTTAACCCACATAAACAATCACATTCTTCCACACAAAGTCTTCAAATCTTGAAGGTTCCATTTGCTGAAAAGCAGCCCCACACCATGATGTTCCCACCTCCAAACTTCACTGTTGGTATGGTGTTTTTAGGGTGATGTGCAATGCCATTTCTCCTCCAAACATGGTGTGTATTATGACATCCAAACAGTTCAATTTTGCTCTCATCTGACCACACTATATTCTCCCAGTATTTCACTGGCTTTTCCAAATGTTGTGCAGCAAACTTTAAACGAGCTTCAACATGCTTTTTTTTCAGCAATAGAGTCTTGCGTGGTGAGCGTGCATACAGGCCATGGCGGTGGAGTGCATTACTTACTGTTTTCTTTGAGACAACAGTACCTGCTAATTGCAGGTCTTTTTGAAGCTCTCCACAAGTGGTCCTTGGCTCTTGGACAACTCTTCTGATTATTCTTTTCACTCCTCTGTCAGAAATCTTGCGAGGAGCACCTTGTCGAGGCAAATTTATGGTGAAATGATTGTCTTTCTACTTCCATATTATGGCCCCAACAGTGCTCACTGGAACATTCAGAAGCTTAGAAATGCGCCTATAACCAATGCCATCATTATGTTTTGCAACAATTAGGTTGCAAAGGTCTTGAGACAGCTCTTTGCTTTTACCCATCATGAGATGTGTCTTGTGTGACACCTTGGCAATGAGACCTTTTTGTAGGCCATCAGTTGGGACTGAACCAGCTGATATTAATTTGCACTGACAGGGGGCTGGATTACTTTTTAATTACTGATAGTTTTTAGCTGTTGTCTTGGCTTTCCATGCCTTTTTGCACCTCCCTTTCTTCATGTGTTCAATACTTTTTCCCTGTGTCATTTCACATTATTACACATAACTTAATTTCTGAACTTATTTGTTTTGGTTTCTTTGTATGTATGGATTACTTGGGTTGTTACCAACATCTGGTGAAAATGTCATGTCAATAGCACCTTTGGAAATATATTTTTACTGAGAAAAATGGTGATGTGTTCAATACTTATTTCACCCGCTGTATATTGTATATCGCCGTTCAGCCCAAAAATATAAAGATATGACTTTTGGTCCATATCGTCCAGGCCTACCATGTGTGTATGTGCATACGTCTCTCCGTCCTTGTGCGTATGTATTCAGTGATTAGTTCCCGTGCGCTGGGTGACTCCTGCCTGTCTGTAGCTGGTATATGGTCCTGGGTTTCTATGTTCATTTGTAGGGCTGCATTAATAATAGCTGCTGCAGGCTGACAGAAACAGAGCGAGGACGTTCCACATTCAGACCCTGGCCTGCTGCTACTCCTGCTGTCTGTCTCGGTCTTCAGTCCTCAACCTCTCACTACATCTCTCTCCGTTTCTCCCTCTATGTTCATCTTTGTCTTAATATCCTTCTCTTTCCCACTGTCTCCCTTTCTATGACATTTTCTCCATCTTCTCTCTTTTTCTCTGTCACTGAAACGTTGCAGGGAAAGGAAGCCTACCAAGTCTTCTGTGAGTCTCCAATCACTGCAGAGCTGTAGGTTCATGTAACCTACTATCTACCTACTGGATCTAATGCTGTATTGTTGTCATGTGTTAACATTATGGGGACAAAGAGCTGTCCATTTACAACACTTCCAGCAGCAACAGCTGAGTATTTAAATGTATTTAACCAGGCAAGTCAATTAAGCACAAATTCACAAAAAGGCCTTCTGTGGGGCAAAACACACATCACTACAAGATACACAACATGGTAGCAACACAACATGAAAACAACACATCATGAAAACAACACAACATGGGAGCAACACAACATGAAAACAACACAACATGGTAGCAACACAACATGAAAACAACAACATGGTAGCAACACAACATGGTAGTAACACAACACGAAAACAACATGGTAGCAACCCAACATGACAACACCACAACATGACAACACAACATGGTAGCAACACAACATGGCAGCAACACATGACAGCAAGACAAAATGACAAACAAACTAACACAACTGCCCTGATTGGGAGTCCCATAGGGTGGCACACAATTGGCCCAGCGTCATCCGAGTTTAGCTGTCGTAGGCCGTCATTGTAAATAAGAATTTGTTCTTAACTGACTTGCCTAGTTAAATAAAGGTAACAACAACACATCATGGTAACGTAACATCACATCATGGTAACAACACAACAGCAACACAACATGGTAGCAACACAACATGACAACTACCCAACATGGTAGCAACACAAAATGGTAGCAACACAACATGACAACAACATAACATGGTAACAACACGACAGCAAAACAACAGCATCACAGCATGAAGACAACACAACATGACACACAACATGGTAGCAACACAACATGAAAACAACACAACATGGTACCAAAACAACATGGTATCAACACAACATGGTAGCAGGACAAACATGGTACAAACAATGTTAAGCACAGACAACAGCATGAAGGACAAAATGGTAGAGACAAAACACATCACGCGAAGCCGTTTCAGGGCAGTATGTCTCTCAGACACATACAAACACCACAGTATATGTACTTTACTCAGACAAGGCTGGTGGGAGGAGCTAGAGGAGGAAAGGCTCATGCTAATGGCTGGAATGGAATCAATGGAATGGTACGAAACACATGGAAACCACGCGTTTAACTCCATTCCATTAATTCCATTCCAGCCATTACAATGAGCCCATCCTCCTATAGCTCCTCCCACCTGCCTCCTCTGACATAACTATTGTATGAACTCTCTACCAAAAGAACTGTAGTCTGTTCTCGCCCACCCATTCCATCCTTCTATCTCTAGTGTGTGTGTGTGTGTGTGTGTCAGAGCCGACCAGCGGCACCGCTCTGATCACTGAGGGCCTGATAAGTGAGTTAGATCACATATCCAAAGGTTAATGAAGCCATTGACACTGTATCTGCATCTCAGTCTGTGTGTCTACAGTTTCAGGAGATGTAGTAGAATACACTGCATAGCCTACACCTGTCGTACTTACACTATAAACACAACACAATCGCTACTAGACTTGTGTTAATATATTGTGTTGGTGAGCAGTGTCACATAAACCCATTGACTCAATCAACAGCCAGAGCGACAGCTATCCCAAACCATTATTCACAGCTGTTCAACGTGCCTCTATGAGATTAAGAGAGATTAAGACTACTTTATTGGTCAATTGCACACTAAATCCAACTGAAATTTCACTTCCGCTTTTAACCCAACCCCTTCGATAGGGCTGGGAGGTATACCCTATTTTATGACATACTGATGAACGGATCGGTTTGGGTTTTTCATTTACCTTCTATAACGGTCTTTGAATGTTTGGTTTGTTATGTGATACGCTGTGTGTGTAACGTCCATTTTTATTGCTACTCGAGTCATCTCTCTCCGCTCTCGCACTCTCTCCATGATGCTTTCCACGCAGACCTAGCCCCGCCCCCTGTCACTCAAGGAGCGCATTTGTTGTTCCTCGTACACATACATTCAGTCTGCATGGTCAATGCAGCACATGCAACAATGTTGATGACAACGATGCTGTTTTCACTTTGCTTCTTATAAATCCACTAGCGTTCTATAATCAGTTTGTGTTTCTAACACCTGCAAATGGCTATTTAATTAGCAAGTTGGGCCTAAATCGTGTTAGCAACTAGTGCTAATCGCTATGTTAGCTTCTAAATAGCTATACATAACTAGCTATACAGCCTGATAATACCAGTGATGGAGTAGACCTAAATCACCATGTTGTTTGTGCAACAGTATCTTCTAAATCAAAGAGGAATACGCAAAGCATTAATATGTTAGCTACATGAAGTAGCTAAGGGAAAACATTCAATAAAGCCAAAGATTTGTTGTTGCTGACACCTGTATGAACTCGAGCACACAGCCATGCATTCTCCATAGACAAACATTGGCAGTAGAATGGCCTTAGTGAAGAGCTCAGTGACTTTACTGTTTCGGCACGACAATGGCCTCGTGCACAAAGCGAGCTACATGCAGCGAGCTCCTGACCTCAACGCCATCGAACACCTTTGGGATGAATTGGGACGCCGACTGCGAGCCAGGCCTAATCACCCTACCTCAGTGGCCGAGCTCACTAATGCTTGTGGCCGAATGGAAGCAAGTCCATTGTGTCTGTACTGTTGGTGCTCCACGCTAATGGCTTTCATTTAGCAGCAGCCATGAAACAGCAGGTTGCTTAATGAGACTGGAGGGTGAGACGGGGACTGGGAAAGCTGGAGTTATCACGGGCGCATTCAAAAGGCACCACATGGAACAAAATGTTCTGAAAACAGGGAGGAAGTACCTGAACTTGTCCAATAGGAAACACTCTTCTTTTTATTTTTCTGTTTTTACTACAGTGTGCCCTAACGAATACAACCCAGGTATCTTATAGCCCTGTGTCACATTAGGACTTTATCATAGGTCGGCAGTTAAGGGGTTAAATATTTGTTTGTATAGAAAGAAGTATTATTAGTGCAGAGGCTATGCAACAGGGACTGAGACACAGGATCAGATCATTTGTTCACTGCCCTAATAGTTAAGGTTCAGATGGAGGGTAACCTGATCTTGATCTGTGGTTAGAGCAACGACTACTTCCAGCTCAGAAACACAGGAAGGCTTTCATACAAGAAGAGATAGAAAGAGAGAGGAGAGGGAATAGAGAGAGAGAGGGGAAAGAGATAAGAAAGGGAGAGAGACAGCACAGAGAGAGTGAGGAGAGAGGTGAAGGAGTTAAAGGGTTGTGCTCTAAACTAGGGTTGTGATGGTCATGGAATTTTTTATGATGGTAATTGACCAGAAAAATTCTGGTGGTCTCCGTAATAACCGTCCGAATATAATATAATATATATATATATATATATATATATATATATATTTATTATTTGTATTTATTTTTAAGACGCACATTTTATCTTCTCCTGACTGCATGTGTGCTGCTGCAGGGTTTCCCAACCTCGGTCTTTGGGACCCAAAGGGGTGCACTTTTGTTTTTTTGCCCTAACGCTACACAGCTGATTCAAATAATCAAATAATCATCAATAATGAATAAAAAAACTAAATGTGCACCGTTGGGGTCCCAAGGACCGAGTTTGGGACCCCATTGATTTTGTTATAATATGTGAGCAAAAGAACAGCAGTAGCCATGTCAAAATGTATAGAATGTCAGGAAATTGGCTTTAAAACTGCAACATTTTCTTTTAGCTCCTTGGCGAAATGTGTAGAATTGCAGGAAAATCCGATGTTTCTCTGCTCTGCCAAGATGAGGGAATAAAATTGTCTTGCCAACGGCCTGGACAGAGAGTGGACCGCGACCATTGCCACGCCCCCAGTCACACCCACCACCTAAGCCACTTTTTGATCCTGAAAAAACCCTGCACTACAAATAACTTCATAATTTTACAGTAAATGTCTTCGAATTGGAAGCAATACTTAAATCTATATACAGTTAAATGTTTTGAAATGTAATATATATTTTTCAACGTTTTGTTTACCACAACTTCATGGTGGGTTGCAACCCAAAAGACACCTCAATTGGTGGGTCACAAAGCAAAAATGTTTGGGAACCCCTGGCCTAGGCAACCGAAGACGTTTGCTTCAACACCTTGCTTGTTTCAGCAAGGAGCAACAAAGTTTAATCAAGTTGTTTTTAATGTCCATGTTACCACAGAAACAGACTCAACCGCACGAATGCCCAACCATCCCGTTGTTCCACAATATATATATTTTTAAAGGTTATGGAGGTTATTGTATTTTCATGATGGTCTTCATCCATAACCTTCTGTTACAACACTTATATGGTATCTGTGCCAGCCCTACTCTAGATGTCACAGTGAGACCTTCCGAACCTGAGTGGCCAGAGGACAGCCTGCCAGAGGAGTGAATGAATGAGATTGTGAACCTTTTGCACATTCCCTGGCTTCACGTGCTCCTGGTCGCTTTCTTCTCTCACCTCGCTTTCTTTCCTTGTTTTGTATTGTTTTGTTAAAAATTTAATGAGGCCTGGTTGAAACGGCAAAGTGGAGGGAGGCTGAGGCTACTGCAGGCATGGCATCCGGGGTGTTCTGGCTCAGTGTCCTGTCACATGCTGGGGCCATGTGAACGCAGTGGCACTGACAGAGGGAGGGAGGGAGGGAGGGAAGGAGGGATAGCGAAAGAAAGTGATATAAAGAAAATAACCAAAGAGGGGAAGCCTAACCAGAGGGGAACAGGCAGAGAGACAAAGTCAGAAGAGTGGTAGAGAGAGAGTGAGAGGAGAGAACTAGTGGGAGGGAGGTGGAGGAAGAGTGAGAAATAGAGATTGAAAGAGCTACACAGAGAGATATACAGATAGAGAGCGAACTAGACAGAAGATAGAGACAACAAGAGAGGCAGGGGAAGCTAGAGAGAGAAAGACAGAGAGAGGGATCTCCTCTGCCGGCCGGCACAGCGGGTGACAGCTCCTCCTTTCCCATGGCCTGGGTCATTATAAGAGACCACAGCTGAGAACAATTAAGCCTGCAGCGCCGTAATGATTAAGTCTGGCTGCACACTGCGCCTGGCCCTATCCCTGGGACTCTACTGTGGAGAGAGGAGGCAGACAGGCCATCGGGGACCACTGGCCCTTTAGACTGGCCCTTTAACTTCGCACTGCTTCAGAAGCACAACGTAGTGCTGTTCTTTCTCAGTACCAAACTAGTGACCAGAGCTAAGACCACGAACAGTGTAGAACATTTACATATTAGTCATTTAGCAGACGCTCTTATCCAGAGCGACTTACTGTTAGTTAGTGCATACATGTTCATACTCTTTTCGTACTGGTCCCCAGTGGGAATCGAACCTTTGGTGCAGAGCTGTACTGGTATAAAACCCCTGCCAGGGCAGAGCTGAACTAGTATGGAACCACTAGCAGTATTAGTGTCAGGCTCTGGCCATAAGGAGTACCTTTTGGCCATGGTCAGAGCCTGACAGATCTAGTTCACTAGATCTATGTGTTTTTCAGGTTGTGTGGAATCCCCAATTGGAGACAGCTGTGAGACGTTGTCTCTGATTGGGTTGCTCAACGCCACACGTTTGTGTGGGTCATTGTTCGTGTCTGTCTGCATGTTGCACCAGACCGTAAGTCACTTTGCTTTTGTTTTGTATTAGTGTTAAGTTTATTCATTTACTCTCCTTTGTTATTTGAAGTGCTTCGTGAGAACATCTCACTCTAATAAAAAGGATGACACTCCACGAACGCTCCATATATCGTCCCATGTTTCCACATCGTGACAATTAGGGATGGGCAAGGTTATTTGAATATCCAAAAAGACGTTAGTACTTGATTACTTGGGAAAGTATTCATTTTTGAGAAGCCCAAAAAGAAAATAGGCCTATTTTAACAATGAAAAGGCTTCGTCTAAAAGTAAATAACATTATCTATGTAACATCGCTACATAATGTAGCCTACAAGGATAGATATTTAATTTTTTATGTATTTATGAGTGCGCCCCATAAAAAAGACGCACTGGTTGCCTACACACGTTTCACACTTGTAGCTTGTTGTTATTCTCAGTCAATCAAAGCGGCGCTACAGTCCGAGGTTCCACGTCAAGTCAAATTATGGAATTAAGTTGGTTAAATGAGAACGAGTAGGTCAACCAACAGTCTACATTGAAGTTTAAAAAAATAAAACAATTATTTAAAACATCTATTTTGACTATCCGGATACCCCCCAAAATATCATGATATTATTTGAATAGTGAAATCATTTCAAATACCCATCCTTAAGCAGTATGTTTATTTTTTCCATCTATGGTACAGGTAACCTGTTATTCAACAAACTTTTCTGCAGTGTCATGCGAGACAAAACCACACATTCTAGTTCTAGCCTACTTCCTGGTAGTACCAGTGCTACTAAAGGCATTGTAAAATAGGTCAGTTGGAATCAGCCACTACGTTTACACAGGCAGCCGAATTATGATCTTTCGCACAATTATTAACAAAGAGCTGATCTGATTGGACAAAAAATTGGACTGCCTGTGTAAACTTAGCCTTAGTTTCCCACCAGAGAGACAGAAGTCTATAAACTTTACAGAACTCCACCCAAACACACCTTATTTATCTTTGTCTGGACTACACAAAATTATCCCAGATTAGAGCTAGGCCTAATGACTGACAACATCCAATTGATGTCCATCTAATGAATCTGTAATGATCTCACTGGAGACTTTAAGGACCCAACTTATAGCAGGCAGGCAGCAGTGGAGTGTTTTGGGTTTGGGGCTGCGGGTTCCAGATGCTGGCTGGCATTAGGCTGGGCTGTTGTTGATCAAAGCTGGGGAGAAAGGGGAGAGTGAGCCCCTGCTGGCCTGGATCTAATCCTCCCTGCATGGGCCTAAGGAGCTCAGGGGTCTGGGGAGAGGGAGGAGGACTGGGGAGGGGACTAGGGAGGAGGCTGAAAGAGGGGACTGGGGCTGGGGAGAGGGAGGAGGACTGAGGAGGAGGCTGAAAGAGGGGACTGGGGCTGGGCAGAGGGAGAAGGAATGGGGAGGAGTGGAAGGGAGGAGGGGATATGGTGGAGAACAGGGGAGGGTTTGGGCCTGCTTTTTTGGTATGTTTTGCTGAGGGTTTAATATGCTGGCTGGCATTAGGCTGGGTTGTTGTCGATCAAAGCTGGGGAGAAAGGGGAGAGTGAGCCCCTGCTGGCCTGGATCTAATCCTCCCTGCATGGGCCTGAGGAGCTCAGGGGACTGGGTATGGGGAGAGGGAGGAGGACTGGGGAGGGGAATAGCGAGGAGGCTAAAAGAGTGGACTGGGGGAGAGGGAAGAGGACTGGGGAGGGGACTGGGGAGAAGGCTGAAAGAGGGGACTGGAAGGAGGGAGGAGGACTGGGGAGGAGGCTGAAAGAGGGGACTGGTGGGGGAGAGGGAGGAGGACTGGGGAGGGGTGGAAGGGAGGAGGGGATGTGGTGGAGAACAGGGGAGGAGGGGACTGGGGAGGAGCGGAGAGGAGAAAAGGGCCTGAAGAGAAAGGGGGACTGAGGCTACGAGGGCTGATCTAGACTTTGGGAAGAACCCTTCACTGCCATGTTAGCCCCGTTTGGCCCCACTCCCTCCATTTCCTCCAAAGCTAGTTTGACAGAGCTGAAAAGGCTGGCCGTTCCCATAGGGTGTATAGGAACCCGCCCACTTCAGGCCTCCCTCCAGTCCCCCACTCTCGCCCTCCTTCTACATGCGAATGCTGGTAGGTTAAACAGGAATTACATATCAGCATGACATTCTTTAGCCCAGATTTAGCTGCTTACCACAAAGCAGTGTTAATAAAAAAAAACAATGCCTCTCTCGCTCTTTTTTTCTTCCGATTTCTCTCACTTATACACTACCCCTTCCTCTCTTTCGTTGTTTCGTTAGCGATGTGAACTGTGTAGCGCTCACGTGACGGCAGAGTTCGCAAAACAAATGGCCAAATTGATTGATGCAAATAATCATGATATTCTGCCAGGTTACTCTTTAGTTAAAATATTTAATTGACAAGATTTTTGGGAAAGCCTTTAATCTCTACCAGAAGATGATTATCATTAGTATCATTGCTAAAGGCTACACAAAGCGTAGAGATATCCATGTGTGTCTCCGAGCAGGAGTTGCGACAGGGCGAGTCTTAACTATTGCACAGATATGGAAAATATTATTAAAATACACTATATGGCCATAAGTACGTGGACACCTGCTCGTCGAACATCTCGTTCCATTTCGTGAATCAAATCAAATGTATTTATAAAGCCATTTTAACATCAGCAGATGTCACAAAGTGCTGTACAGAAACCCAGCCTAAAACCCCAAACAGCAAGCAATACATTAATATTGTCCACCCTTTGTTGCTATAACAGCCTCCACTCTTCTGGGAAGGCTTTCCACTAGACGTTTGAACATTGCTGCGGGGACTTGCTTCCATTCAGCCACAAAAGCATTAGTGAGGTCGGCCACTGATGTTGGGCGATTAGGCCTGGCTCGCAGTCTGCGTTCCAATTCATCCCAAAGGTGTTCGATGGGGTTCAGGTCAGGGCTCTGTGCAGGCTGTCAAATTCTTTCACACCGATCTTGACAAACCATTTCTGTATGGATCTCACTTTGTGCACAGTGGGCATAGTCATGCTTAAACAAAAAAAGGGCCTTCCCCAAACTGTTTCCACAAATATCAAATCAAATCAAATTGTATTGGTCACATACACATAATTAGCAGATGTTATTGCACAGAATAGTCTAGAATGTCATTGTATGCTGTAGCGTTAAGATTTCCCTTCACTGGAACTAAGGGGCCTAGCCCGAACAATGAAAAACAGCCCCAGACCATTATTCCTCCTCCACCAAACTTTACAGTTGGCACTATGCATTCGGGCAGGTTGCATTCTCCTGGCATCCACCAAACCCAGATTCGTCCGTCGGACTGCCAGATGGTGAAGCATGATTCATCACTCCAGAGAACACATTTCCACTTCCACTGAGTCCAATTTCGGCAAGCTTTACACCCCTCCAGCCGACAATTGGCATTGCGCATGTCACTTAAATATATTTTGAAATAGGAAGCAAAGTACTTTAAGCATATGCTTTCATTTCAGTCTCCGCCATCTCCACTAACTGAAGTTAATTGTAAGGATTTGGTTTCTATTAATAGTGTAAAATTAACAGCTACAAAGAGGAGGCTTTAATCCAATTAAAGCCTTCAAGTCAGGAAAAACTCCTGGGCTGGATGGCATACCAGTTGAGGTATATCAAATATTTTTCGATGTACTCAAAAAGGTCCGTTATTAACATGTTGAAACCACTCCTATAAAAACGGTAGACTATCAAATACTCAGCAAGAAGGTCTGATTTCACTATTACTGAAACAGGACCCTGGTGGTAAATATAAAGTTCTAGTCTACCTAAAAAAACTGGAGACCCTTTACACTTCAGTGTTATGATGCCAAAATCCTAGCAAAATGCATAGCGCATAGAATTTAAAAAAGGTATTGTTGGATATTATTCATCCTAATCAGACAGGGTTTTTACATGGAAGATACATTGGAGATAAAATAAGACAAGTACTGGAAACAATAGAACACCATGTAAAATCAGGGAAGCCAGGCCTGGTATTCATAGCTGACTTTGAAAAGGCCTTTGATAAAGTACGACTGGAATTTATATATGAATGCCTGAACTATTTTAATTTTGGACAATGGGTTAAAGTTATGTACAGTATAGTAACCCCAGGTGTAAAATAGTAAATAATGTCTACTTCTCAGAAAGTATTAAATTGTCAAGAGGAGTAAAACAATGTCTACTATCGGCATTTCTATTTATTACGGCTATTGAAATGTTAGCTATTAAAATCAGAATCAACAATAATATCAAGGGGCTAGAAATCAAGGACTTAAAAACAAAAAGGTGTCATTGTACACTTTCGATTCATGTTTTCTTTTAAATCCACGATTCGGATCCCTCCACTGCCTCATAGAGGATGTAGATATTTTTTCTAACCTCTCTGGATTAAAACCAAATTATGATAAGTGCACCATATAACAAATTGGATCTAAAAAAAAATTCTATGTTAACATTACCGTGCTCCGACGGTGATGTGGACATACTCAGTATTCATATCCCGAAAGAAAGAAATGATCTCACTAAAATATATTTTTAATAGAAAGTTAGCCAAATTAGATAGGATTTTGTTACCATGGAAAGGACAACACCTGTTTATTTGTGGAAAAGTCACCCTGGTTAATTATTTAGTCATATCCCAGTTGACCTATTTAATTATGTCCCTGCCTACACCTAACGACTTTTTAAATTATATGAGCAAAATATATTCCACTATATATATATATGTCAAGAGGAGTAAAACAATGCTGTATATGGGGGACACAACCAGCTCTGAAGATTTTGCTGCAAAGAGACAGAATCAGTACATCACTTGTTTTGGTACTGTCCATATGTAGCTTGTTTTTGGTCGCAGGTTCAGGAATGGCTAAACTCTGCTGGGAGATTTGAAAAGTTATAGTCAAATCGATCAATACTACAATACTCTTAGCAAAAATCTGTAGAATCTGTAGAAACTACGAGAATAGAAAGGTTCAGAACTTTTGTGAAACATTACAGCACAGTGCAAAAATATATTCCAGCTAGAAATCAAAACTGGATGGTCTTCAGAGAAAGATGGGAGGGATTGAGGGTAGCGGTTGGCTGCAACTAAAAACAAACAAAAGCTAACCAATGTAAAATATACTGTCAGTAAAATGTATATAATATGTATAAGCTGGAAGTAGAAGCCTAATTATTGTTGTCCATTAGTTTACTCCAATTAGGTGAGGGGTGGTAGGGTTAGGGGATAATAATAACAAAGAAGGAAAATGTATAGAAATATATTTATTTTAAATAATATATACACAGTACCAGTTTTTTTTTTTTTTTTTTACTATTTTCTACACTGTAGAAGACATCAAAACTATGAAATAACACATACGGAATCATATAGTAACCAAAAAAGTGTTTAACAAATGTTCAAAGTTGCCACTCTTTGCCTTGACAGCTTTGCACACTCTTGGCATTCTCTCAACCAGCTTCATGAAGAATAGTTTTCCAACAGAATGGAAGGAGTTCCCACATATGCTTAGCACTTGTTGGCTGTTTTTCCTTCACTCTGTGGTCCAACTCATCCCAAACCATCTCAATTGGTTTGAGGTCGGGTGATTGTGGAGGCCAGGTCATCTGATGCAGCATTCCATCACTCTCCTTCTCAGAGGGTCAAATAGCCCTTACACAGCCTGGAGGTGTGTTTTGGGTCATTGTCCTGTTAAAAAAGGAATTATAGTCCCACTAAGCGCAAACCAGAGAGGATGGTGTATCGCTGCTGAATGCTGTGGTAGCCATGCTGGTTAAGTGTGCCTTGAATTCTAATTAAATCACTGACAGTGTCACCAGCAAAGCACCCCCACACCATCACACTTCATGGAGGTAACCACACATGGGGAGATCATCCGTTCACCTAGTCTGCGTCTCACAAAGACACGGCGGTTGGAACCAAAACCTCAAATTTGGACTCATCAGACCAAAGGACTGATTTCCACCGGTCTAATGTACATTGCTTGTGTTTCTAGGCCCAAGCAAGTCTCTTCTTCTTATTGGTGTCCTTTGTTGCAATTCGACCATGAAGACCTGATTCCCGCAGTCTCCTCTGAACAGTTGATGTTGAGATGTGTCTGTTACTTGAACTCTGTGAATAATTTATTTGGGCTGCAATCTAAGGTGCAGTTAACTCTAATTAACTTATCCTCTGCAGCAGAGGTAACTCTGGGTCTTCCTTTCCTGTGGCGGTCCTCATGAAAGCCAGTTTCATCATAGCAATTGATGTTTTTTTGCGACTGCACTTGAAGAAACTTTAAAAGTTCTAGACATTTTCCGGATCGACTGACCTTCATGTGTTAAAGTAATGATGGACTGTCATTTCTCTTGCCATAATATGGACTTGGTATTTTACCAAATAGGGCTATCTTCTGTTTACCACCCCTACCTTGTCACAACACAACTGATTGGCTCAAATGCATTAAGAAGGAAATAAATTCTATAAATTAACTTAACAAGGCACACCTGTTAATTGAAATGCATTCCAGGTGAGTAAATCATGAAGCTGGTTGGGAGAATGCCAAGTGTGCAAAGTGTGCAAAGGGTGGCTACTTTGAAGAATCTCAAATATAAAATATGTTTAATGCTTTTTTGGTTACTATATGATTCCATATGATTCCTAGTTTCGATGTCTTTACTATTATTCTACAATGTATAAAATAGTAAAAATAAAGAAAAACCCTTTTAATGAGAAGGTGTGTCCAAATGTTTGACTGGTACTCTACTAAATATATATATGGAAATTATGCAGACAATTACATTGATAGAAGCCAAAATCAGCAACATTAAAGCTGATGTCCCCTTTTTAAAAATAAAGTAGACGCGCGCGCACACATACAAGGGGCCATTTCTGTGCCGTTTTAGAAGGTTGCAGGAAAATACGAATCACTGATGCATTTTATTCATGTCTTATGATTATTTTCTCATCTTTACAAGAAATGGGCACATTAATTAATTTTCTAATAAGTTCAATACATTCAGTTGATTTCTTTGGATATTGTTGAATTTCGTTGTAATGTCTGGATTCCGTGATTCTGTCCACGTTCTCTGCAAGGCAGATTTTATAGGGCCCTACCACAAGCCTTTCTCATAACCACCTCACTAAACTCAATCACCATGAGTACTGGGCATCACTGTTCATTACAGGAGAGGAGGGTAGGGGAGAGGAGAGGGGACTATACATCTAATCAAGCAGCAACACAAACATCACTGTCCTTGTCCACAAGACTAGACAGATATGATGTGGAGATACAAGCTTCATTATGGGGCTCAGAAAAAGAATACGAGAGATAGGGAGAGAGGGGGTAGGGGGAGAAAGAGATTGAGAGAGAGAAGCTTGAGCTGACATTACCCTAAATATCAAACTTCCTGTTTAAGAAACATTGAGTGTGGAAGAACAAGGCATGACACACCTCAGACCTGTTATGTGTAGGTCTGTACCGCACCCCCCCCCCCACCCCACAGTGGAATGGTAACGAGCTGAGTCGATGAGGGTGGAAAAGAGAGAGGTAGCCTATGGACAGTCAGGGACGGAGGGAGAAAAAGAAAGCTGGTCTTGTGAGGGAGAGAAAGAGATACTGAGAGATAAATAAATGCAATCTGTCAGATGGTCTGAGGGAGGAGGAGATGTGAGAAACGATAGCAAGAGGAGAGCGATGGGGACAGATTGAGGGAAAAAATTAGAGAGCTAAAGGTGGAGGGAGGGGGAGAAAGGGAGGTCGGCCATGAGAGGGATCTACTGTATATTAGAATGAAAACAGACATACTGACTCTGCAGGCTGACACCACTATCCTAAAAGCATCTCACCACACACACACACACCTATGTAATAGTGCGTTTCTCCCATGAGGATACAACACAACACATTCTTTAAGTGCACCCTTACCCTGTTCCTCCTCTCCTTGGGTACACACACACACACGACACATTCGATTCAAGCCCTGGAACGTGCAACATCCGATTAGACAATTACATAATGACTCACCAATGGGCTGTTCATGAACACACCATTAGCTGCCAGCCAGGAAAGGAGAGGAGATGAGGGTAGACAACCGCCATTAGGGGACTCTTTCTCACTATCGGTTGGCATTAATTTTGAAGCAGCTTTCTCCTTGACTAGGGTTGCAAAGGGTCGTAAACGTTCCGGGAAATTTTCCATGGGAAGTTAAGCCTGGGACTTTTTTTGAATTTTCCTTCAATTTATCAAAAAAGTTTGCTTATAACAGTGAACCTTTTTTGTGGGATACACAAGGCAATTCTAGGTTTTGTGGACTATTTTGGTTAAATTATCCCCAGTTCAATGGAATTGCAACCCTCTGCATGCACAGTGCACTCTTCCATCACATGTACAGCTGATTCTCAAGATCTTGCACACTAATGAGATGCTATTGAGCCCACACTACTACGCTGTCTGAGCCAAGGACCACATGCCTTCTGGTAAGTTTTGATTACAATACTGGTTGGGGTGAATATATTTTATGACATACATTATTTTTTGTTAACTTGTAAATAGTAGTTTACAGCAAAGTAAGTTTAAATCATTTCTAAGTTGTTAACAATTTCTGCTAGTTAGTTTTTGCTACCATGTGGGTTTTCCCTTGCTTGAGCCTGCTAACTGAGGAGTGTTAATTCACCTGTTCCATAAATGTTACATTTTAAAACATTTATCTTACAAAGGAGATGTTTAATCTAACTGTTTAATTATTAATCTGTAAATGGAATTGTATTTTTTTTTTCTCTCATTATTTTCTCATCTTTACAGGAAAATACCACGGAGAGACATTTCACTGCAGCTAATGTAGAAGGGAAATGTGTGTACATTTGCAAATACTGTGCCAAATCATATGTGAAGAATGCAAGATGAAGAATCATCTGGCCAAGTGCATAAAGTTCCCTCAGTGCTCACAACAAGCAACCTCTGACAAAAGTCCCTCTACAGACACCTTATCGATAGCAACAGCTCATGGTCATCCTGGAATCAGAAATGTTTTTGACTCAATGGAGGAAAGTAGTAAGAGAAATGCTGATGAATGTCTTGCTCGAGTTGTGTATGCAACTGGTTCACCTCTGATGCTCACAGGCAATGTGTATTGGAAGAGATTTCTGAATGTTCTTCGCCCAGCATACACCCCTCCAACCAGACATGCTTTATCTACTCATTTGCTGGATGCAGAGTTCAACAGAGTTCAAGTGAAGGTCAAGCAAATCATAGAGAAAGCAGACTGTATTGTAACCATCTCTGATGGGTGGTCGAATGTCCGTGGGCAAGGAATAATTAACTACATCATCTCCTCCCCTCAACCAGTATTCTACAAGAGCACAGACACAAGGGACAACAGACACACCGGTCTCTACATTGTAGATAAGCTGAAGGCAGTCATCAATGACCTTATACTGCACTGGTGACAGACAATACTGAGAACAGGTTGCTTGGTCTAAAGTGAGTCCTTCCCTCACATCACACCTATTGGCTGTGCTGCTCATGCATTGAATCTGCTCCTCAAGGATATCATGGCACTGAAAACAATGTATACACTCCACAAGACAGCCAAGGAGATGGTTAGGTATGTGAAGGGTCATCAAGTTATAGCAGCAATCTACCTCAACAAGAAAAGTGAGAAGAATAAGAGCACCACATTATAGATGCCCAGCAACACCCGTTGGGGTGGTGTTATCATCATGTTTGACAGTCTCCTGGAGGGGAAGGAGTCTCGCCAAGAAATGGCCATATCACAGTCTGCCGATATGGACAGCCTCATTAAAAGGATCCTTCTGGACGATGTATTTTGGGAGAGTGGTAAGCAGCCTGAAACTCCTGAAACCTATAGCAGTAGCCATTGCACGGTTTGAGGGAAACAATGCCATCCTGTCAGATGTTCAGAATCTGCTTGCAGATGTAAGAGAAAAAATCCGTACTGCCTTGCCCACTTCACTGTTGCTCCAAGCAGAGGAAACTGCAGTTCTGAAATACATCAAAAAGCGTGAAGACTTCTGCCTGAAGCCCATACACACCACAGCGTACATGTTGGACCCCAAGTATGCTGGCAAGAGCATCCTGTCTGGTGCAGAGATCAACAAGGCCTATGGTGTCATCACTACCGTGTCTCGCCACCTTGGCCTGGATGAGGGTAAGCTTCTTGGCAGTCTGGCGAAGTACACTTCCAAACAAGGGCTTTGAGATAGAGATGCAATATGGGAGTTGTGCCAACATATCTCATCAGACTTTGGATCTCAGGCTCTTTCCCCTGTTGCCTTCATCCTCCTCCAAATCCCACCAACATCAGCCGCCTCAGAGCGCAACTGGTTCTTGTTTGGGAACACACACACCAAAGCACATAACAGGCTGACCAATACAAGGGTTTAAAAGTCTGTGGCCAATTTTGAGAATTTGAGGCTTTTTGAGCATGACAACGAGCCATCCTCAACAAGGTTGGAAAGTGACAGTGAAGATGAGGCCTCAGAGTCTGATGTTCAAGAGGTGTACATTGAGGAGGTCCAGGGAGAAGACATAAAATCCTGAGAGGAAGACAACCAATGCTTTAGTTTCTAGACTATAATTTTACAGATGTATGTTGAAAGCGTTTTTGGGAGATGCGATGGATCATTCAATATTCCCTTTTGTTGTTCAGTGAAATCATCCCATGTGAAGAGTCAACTAATTTAATTAAAGTTCAATTCGTAACTAAATTGTTTTTTTTTTATTTCTATTGGAAGGACTTCATCATTTGCAATTATGTCTACTTATAAGGTAAAATGTTTCTTTTTCTGTCTCCATATGATATGGTAAATATATCCAATGCAAAAAAAAATCTACATTTAAATGGTATTAATATTAATTTGCATATATTTCTGTTAATTCCCACAGAATGTTTCCACCTCTGAATATTCCCCAAAATGTGTAACCCTATCCTTGGCTACTAGAGAAACCTTGAGGACCTTGAATCTGATCAAGGTAAATCCAATTTAGGCATAACACTATCAAAATAATTACATTCAGTTGACCTCAGATAGCTTCTGCACCTAGAGACAATGCACTGGAATTTTTTAATTGAGTTACATTCACTATCTACTACTGTATTCATCAAATATGGAGAGCATCTAAAATTGATCCCTTATTGATGTCACCTGTTAAATCCACTTCAAAACAGTGCAGATGAAGGGGAGGAGACCGGTAAAAGCCTTGAGACATGGATTGTGAACGTGTGCCATTGATTCAGAGGGTGAATGGGCAAGACCAAAATGTAAGTACCTTTTAACGGGGTATGGTAGTAGGTTCCAGGCGCAACTGTTTGAGTGTCAAGAACTGCAACGCTGCTGGGTTTTTCCACTTCTAACAGTTTCCTGTGTTTATCAAGAATGGTCCACTACCCAAAGGACATCCAGCTAACTTGACACAACTGTGGGAAGTATTTGATTCAACATGGGCCAGCATCCCTGTGGAACGCCTTTGACACCTTATAGAGTCCATGCCCCGACGAATTGACGCTGTTCTGAGAGCAAAAGGGGGTGCAACTCAATATTAGGAAGGTGTTCCTAATGCTATGTACACACAGTGTACATGCATACAAAAGTTGCCAGAAACAGTGTTCTTCTGCCATTATGTAAAATATTTGGAGAAGACTGATGTGCAAATGTGGGACCAACCTGGAGTGTTGAGTGACAGACAAGAGGTGAGGCTCAGTCATCTGTGTGCTTAATGGCTGTCATCAGGACTGCTTCAGAGAACTCCAAGCTTCATTAATCCTTTAAACGCCTAGCTAGCTGCAGAGTTGTTAGTCACTACGTCACCACCACCATATTCCTGCTCACTATCCAGTTATGTGACAAGGGGAAAACGAGACGTGACATTATATATTGTATTTTAATTAAATGTGTGTGGACTGTGGACAAACTAATCAAACTAACTAATATAAGGTCAATGTTAAAGACATACAGTGGGGAGAACAATTATTTGATACACTGCCGATTTTGCAGGTTTTCCCACTTACAAAGCATGTAGAAGTCTGTCATTTTTATCATAGGTACTCTTCAACTGTGAGTGACGGAATCTAAAACAAAATTGCATGGCATAAGTATTTGATACATCAGAAAAGCAGAACTTAATATGTGGTACAGAAACCTTTGTTTGCAATTACAGATCATATGTTTCCTGTAGTTCTTGACCAGGTTTGCACACACTGCAGCAGGGATTTTGGCCCACTCCTCCATACAGACCTTCTCCAGATCCTTCAGGTTTCGGGGCTGTCGCTGGGCAATACGGACTTTTAGCTCCCTCCAAAGATTTTCTATTGGGTTCAGGTCTGGAGACTGGCTAGGTCACTCCAGGACCTTGAGATGCTTCTTACGGAGCCACTCCTTAGTTGCCCTGGGTGTGTTTCGGGTCGTTGTCATGCTGGAAGACCCAGCCACAACCCATCTTCAATGCTCTTACTGAGGGAAGGAGGTTGTTGGCCAAGACCTCGCGATACATGGCCCCATCCATCCTCCCCTCAATACGGTGCAGTCGTCCTGAACCCTTTGCAGAAAAGCATCCCCAAAGAATGATGTTTCCACCTCCATGCTTCACGGTTGGGATGGTGTTCTTGGGGTTGTACTCATCCTTCTTCTTCCTCCAAACACGGCGAGTGGAGTTTAGACCAAAAAGCTCTATTTTTGTCTCAGACCACATGACCTTCTCCCATTCCTCCTCTGGATCATCCAGATGGTCATTGGCAAACTTCAGACAGGCCTGGACATGCGCTGGCTTGAGCAGGGGGACCTTGCGTGCGCTGCAGGATTTTAATCCATGACGGCGCAGTGTGTTACTAATGGGTTTCTTTGAGACTGTGGTCCCAGCTCTCTTCAGATCATTGACCAGGTCCTGCCGTGTAGTTCTGGGCTGATCCCTCACCTTCCTCATGATCATTGATGCCCCACGAGGTGAGATCTTGCATGGTGCCCCAGACTGAGGGAGATTGACCGTCATCTTGAACTTCTTCCATTTTCTAATAATTGCGCCAACAGTTGTTGCCTTCTCACCAAGCTGCTTGCCTATTGTCCTGTAGCCCATCCCAGCCTTGTGCAGGTCTACAATTTTATCCCTGATATCCTTACACAGCTCTCTGGTCTTGGCCATTGTGGAGAGGTTGGAGTCTGTTTGATTGAGTGTGTGGACAGGTGTCTTTTATACAGGTAACGAGTTCAAACAGGTGCAGTTAATACAGGTAATGAGTGGAGAACAGGAGGGCTTCTTAAAGAAAAACTAACAGGTCTGTGAGAGCCGGAATTCTTACTGGTTGGTAGGTGATCAAATACTTATGTCATGCAATAAAATGCAAATTAATTATTTAAAAATCATACAATGTGATTTTCTGGATTTATGTTTTAGATTCCGACTCTCACAGTTCAAGTGTACCTATGATAAAAATTACAGACCTCTACATGCTTTGTAAGTAGGACAACCTGCAAAATTGGCAGTGTATCAAATACTTGTTCTCCCCACTGTAGCTGTTTTATTTAAAAGTAAAATCCCAACTAACCCTAAATGTGGGGTGTTTGCTAAGTGAAGCTAGGTAGTAGGCTAATGACAGTAAATAATTCAGGGTTAGTATAAAGCACTCTGGCTCTCTCTCTCACACACACACACACACTCCAGTCATCCCTCTGAGTCTGTTAGTGGGGAAACAGTTACATCTGCCTGGCATGGGAGAGCTTCATTAGGATATTCTCCTGGGCTTCGTTAGGATAGTCTCTGGGCTGATCCTAGTTCAGTGTATGCACAGAGAGACACTGAAGTCCCTGAGCTATGAGCTGATCCTAGTTCAGTTTAGCCACACACAGTGTGTGATCTCTCTGGCAACACCTCTGCTCACCCGGGTAAGATACTGTATCTCATGTGGTCACTGAGGAGGGAGAGCAACAAACTCTATGAACAAACTGAACTGACCAATGCACTGACGCAATGCCTGGTTGGATCCAACTGAATATCACCAGCCAAACAGAACATTTAGCCGTGTGTCCATCTCAGTAACTACACTGAACAAAACTATAAATGCAACATGTCAAGTGTTGACCCTATGTTTCATAAAATATCCCAGAAATGTTCCATACGCACAAAACGCTTATTTTTGGCACAAATTTGTTTACATCCCTGTAAATGAATGTTTCTCCACCTGACTTACTAACTGTAAGTCTTTCTGGATAAGAGCGTCTGCTAAATGACTAAAATGTCTAAATGTATAGCTAATTACATTTTCTCTGACTCAGTACATTTATTAGCTAACTAGCAATTAGCGGCGAACAAGATTTAGGTTCAACTTGCTAATTAAATACAAACTAGCCATTTGCAGACGTAAGAAACACAAACTGATTATAGAACGCTAGTGGATTTATATTAAGAAGCAAAGTGAAAACAGTATCGTTGTCATCAACGTTGTTGCATGTGCTGCATTGACCATGCAGACTGAATGTATGTGGCTCGTGGTCGAGGAACAACAAATACGCTCCTTGAGTGACAGGGGGCGGGGCTAGGTCTGTGTGGAAAGCCGGCATGGAGAGAGTGAGAGAGCGGAGAGAGATGACTCGAGTAGCAGGAGTAAACTATAAAAATGGATATTACACACAGCGTATCACATAACAAACCAAACATTCAAAGACCGTTATTGAAGGTAAAGTAAAAACCCAAACCAGTCTGTGCTTCAATACCGGTATATCATAAAATAGGGTATACCGCTCAGCCATAGATTAGGGCCTCATTTATTTATTTAAATGAACTGATTTCCTTATATGAACTGTAACTCAGTAAAATCTTTGAAATTGTTTGTTACGTTTATATTTTTGTTCAGTGTAGTATCTTCGAAGTGCAGACGCAATTTTCTTCCCCTCAGCAATCTCGCTATATTTGCTGGCATTTCAGGCCTATTCCTCCAACAGACACATTTACAATAAAGGTGTTGTTGCATGTAAAAACATGACTGTCTGTGCTACAAGCCTAAACAGCCATTAATGCATAACTACAGAGATTAGATAGTGGAGTCTACTGGACTTCCTGTTACAGAGGCCTCACACACACACACACACACACACCAAGGCCCTCAGTGCCATAGCGACCTACAGTAAAGCCGAGGCCGCTCCCCCCTCATATCTTCACTATCTGAGAGGAACTGTCACTCAGTCAGTCAGTCGAACATGTGGCAGTAGCAGTATGGTGAGGTAGTATCCCACTCCAACACTGTAACCTCTCTCCATCCCTCCTCCCCTTTCACTTCCTCCCCAGCAGACGTGCCTGACATTCTAGAGGAGCCAGCATACATTCCTCACATGCCTCCACCGTATGAGAGAGGGGGCGTAAGAGCATATGGGCTGTTGGGTTTTAACTTCCTTGTTGAATGCTGCTGTTGCTTCGCTGGCCTTTTAAACCAGAGTCAGGCTGTTGGACTGTAGACAGACAGGGACCTGGTTGTTGGGCAGTGAACCAGGAGGGTGGGGAAGAGGATCACACAGGGCCTGAGGAGGCCCGAGGAGGGCTCAGGTGACCAGAGTTAAGCTGGCTCACGTGGGACAGGGAAAGGAGAAAGGGAGAGGGCAGGGAGGGAGGGAGGTGTTGGTGGAGGACCATCAAAGCTACCGTACTGTAATGGCTGTCACTGCTGGTTGGTTGACTGGATGGCTGGCTTGACTCAGCTGACTGCAACATGTATGCCACACTGGTAGGCTGCAGGCCAATTGTTAACCCTGTTAACCCTAAATATCACATACACACACTCTGTATCCACTCAAGCCACTGTGGGCCTTTGAAACAGACACAAAATAATTATGGGCCTGGTACATGTGACCGTGAAGGTGAATGGGACAGAAATGTGACAACGACCTCTGCAACAATAGGCTCTCTCAGTCAGGGCAGGACAGACATTTGGGGAGACAGTGTTTGTGTTTTGGCCTCACGTGCAGTACTACGCTTCTAGATAAAAAAGCTCACCTTCACTTTATTAAGACCTTCATGGCCCTGGAGAACATTGCAGAAACTTCTCTCTCCCCCCAGCTAAAGCAGAAGCGGTGGTGGTGGGGTATCAGCGGTGGGAGAGTGAATGAAAATAGCTTCCTGCTCTCTGGTGGAGCTGAGGCTGGGACTGGGGCCTGGGGCAAGGGCTGGGACTGAGGCTGAGACTGGGGCATGCAAATCCAGCTTGGCAGGCAGTTAGTGTAACAGTCCAGAAGACAGGGTGCCTGGAGGACAAGGGCCTGTGCAGCATCTAAATGACCACAATTCACTGAATTCTTCCATAGAGCTGGGGTTTTATGCACCCCCACTTACATCCATCTCTCTACCCATCCATCCCCCTATCCCTGGCTCTCTCCCTCCCTCCATCCACCCACACAGGCATTCAGGCCTTTCATTGCGATGATAATGAGCCAAAAGCCGGAACAGGGCCCATGTCTGAGTGCCATAAGTTCAGCGCTGGCTTTGTGGCTGTGTCATGCGTGTCCATGGGAGCGAAGCGTGCTGCCACGGTTCAACAAAGACGGAATGAGAGAAAAAAACAACCACACTAAAACTCCAACTGCCTTCAGCAGGGCAACTCCTACTGCCTTCAGCAGGGCAACTCCTACTACCTTCAGCAGGGCAACTCCTTCTGCCTTCAGCAGGGCAACTCCTACTACCTTCAGCAGGGCAACTCCTTCTGCCTTCAGCAGGGCAACTTTGCCCAAAGCATAGTTCCCCGTAACTCTAAAACAACCTTATGCCAGCATACACGCACAGTCAGGCCTGGTCTGCAAGCCTGAACACCATAGGTGACGGGTGTTCAAAATGTGTGTGCGCTATACACACACACACTATGGTGATATTGGATAGGCAGTTATTGTGTGGTATAAATATTCACTTCCCACTTACCGTGCCAATACTTGTGCCCAGGAGCCTTATCTGCCCATCTTTGCCCTTCTGCATAGAGTACGGACTGTTACACTCACTCACCTTTCCTGTCAATGTTCAAAACTAATGACAACAGGAAGGAGTGGGCCTATTATTCCACCTGCATGGCATTATTACAGAGGACATTAAACTGTTTCTACCACTGGTGTATAGAAACCCTGGATTTATACACAAAAGTGTAGGAGCAAGTTAACCTCTTAAATGCATTTACATTTAACCACCAAATGGCGCAAAACACACATATGATAAACAAGATAATTGGCTTTACCAGTCTTACCAACTTCAAGAGTAGCCCATTCATCTCTGACATTTTGTCAACATCAGGTATGTTGTAAAAACATTCAAACATATTGCACACCTCAACAGTAAGGTAACAAGTGGCTTTTTACCTGCATAAAACCGTAACAGGGAGCCAATCTCTGTGTTCATCCCTTCCTCCTGCACACGCCACGGGTCCTTAAATCCCAGTTTAAAGAGAAAGTCATTCTGGATCTGGAGAGGCCTCTCGTCATGCCCAAGCCTCCTGACAGCTTCACCGTGTAGCTGAACATAAAGTGTGGGACTGGTGTCACCTGCTGCGTCTCGGTCATCAGCCGCTGCTGACCCTGTATTCAAAGCACCCTGGCGATTGTCAGGGTCTTGGATGTCGGGCCTATTACCTGTCGAACATGCCCGGGACAATGAGCTCCCGCTACTACTGGGGGGCAGCCTGCCCTGACTGAGAGGCTGGAGTCTGTTACCTGCCCCCATATCGTCTGCCAGGTCATTTAAATGACCACCTTTACTAAACTTGTAGTTGGCAGATACTATGTTGCCATTGGGGAGAATAGGGTCAATGCTTGTGCTAGGACACTCAAGCTCCAGTTCGTCTGAGGAGCTGCCATAGGTGTCGTGGCCCTCCATGGCGCTGTCAAAACTAGGGCTCAGGATGGATGCGTCTGTGCCCAGGATCATGTCGTCGCTGAGGGAGTCCCGGTGCTCACTGAGCCGAGCGCCCGAGCTACTGAGGTCATCGAATGCGCTGCTGCTCTCCACGTCCGAACCTGAATTGAGCCCATAGCTGTCCACTCCCTTCAGCATATGTTCTGGATCATCCTCGTTATGAGTATCCAGGTTAGAATTCAAATTTAGATCCGACAAAGAGTGAATTATATTAGCTTTCGACTCCGAGTCCGGAATAAAAAGTTTTGTATCCTGTTGCTTTTGCCGCACATCGGCGTTCCCCATAAGCAGTAGCCTCAACCGATCACTTGGCTTGTCCGATAGGCCGCCCTTGAATTCTGGGGATGCCGAATGGTTGCACTTGATATTAACGTTACCGTCTTCATTTAGTTTGCACTGGCTGTCATATGGATACTTGACGTTACAGTTTCCGTTTTGATCGGTCTTTAGGTTGTCTTTACAAAATATACGCAATACAGAGCTCGACTTACTGAGTTTGCTCATAAGGAGCGCCATCTCGCCGGCGGTGGTATCGATCGTGCACAGCACCGGCCTAGGACATGAAGGCGAGGTGAGTTTGTCGTGCACATGTATGGATCCCCTGTGAAGATCCACTCGCACCCACTCTCTATCTGAAGGCTGCAGTTGCATGTTCTGCCGATGCCCCAGCAACGTCTTCCTATCCAGACTCCGAGTATGCAGAGATGCAGAGGAGAGGGTCGAGTTTATCTTGGCGCCGCAGTCAGCAGTGACAGCCGAAGTGGCAGTGGTTGCAGCTGCAGCCGAGAGGTTCCTCTTCAGCCTCCTCCGTCTCAGCAGGAGCGAGTTGGAGTTACTGGATAAACTCCTGCCATTCGTAGATGTGCTTCCGTTACTTTTAGTCGAACCACTAGAACCCACTTCAGTCTGAGATGGGTTGTTCCCATTTCTAATATCGAGACGATAGGCCGTTAGATGTCCACCGCCACCATCCACTGGCGTCGCCTGGGCGACAGATAGTCCGCTAGGCTTCTTAAACTTAGTTGCACGTCCATCTGCCAAGCCTTCGTTAACGACAGCCCGTGCACTTTCCATTTTGCTAAATGAAAAGTACACTAGATATCGGTGCGTACGTGGTTTAACATCTACATCTACATTAAAAGCGCGCGACAATGTGAACACAATACAATAAATGTTCGCCGGTTGGGCGGTGTACTTATCCCACTATTCATTCACTTCTTTGCCTTCATGCGCCAGTTGGAATTCCCATTTGCGTTCCCGAAAACATTTGAGGAAATCCGCTAAAAACAGGTCGGACTCGAAGTAAGAGATCATTACAAGGGCGGAGACGTTACTGTCTCTCATTTAGACCAACATACTATGGTAGAATATGAAATAAAACGTCGGCCGACCTCTTACGCAAATACTGTACGATACATATTCATGAGGTGACAATGTGGGAACAACATTGTGTTGCCTTGTGGGAAATGTAATTCAATATAAGGACACCTACCATCTTTCATGTTGAAATACTGAAGTAAAAACTACATTTCCCAAATTAAGGGCATACCCACAGCAGACAGAAGGGGGCAAGGTTCAGAATGGTGTAAATAGATATGTAATACATAGAAACACAACTCCACGTTATTTGGTTGGAGAGCCTTATCAGTTCTATGCACATGGATACATTTCTATATGAAACGCACCACACACGTATTTTACGCACTGCCCGTTCTGAGGAATATCCCGCTTGTTGCGTTGTCATGATACATTGGATTCAACCTTCTGACTACGCAGCCAAGGAAGTTACTGTACCTGGGAAATAAACTTCAGGCGCATCAAGCATAAAATCATTCTACATCAGAATTGGAGACAGATGTTTCCCCCCCAGCACTAATATTAAGTTCCCCACTTATTTATCAGCAGTTTTTAGCCAATGTATTTTATGGTATGTGCGCGCTTGCATTAAATAGCATGTGAAAATAACGTTCGAGGTTTTTCGACCAGTAACAACGAAGGTTAAATAACTTAAGCACCATCTCGCCAGGACGCCATTTCACAAGTCGACGCAGACTGGCCGACTTTCTGTCCTCAGTGATATTATACTGTCCTCTTCCACCACCTAGTGGAGTTCCAGCTCAGATTAGTGATAATAATCCATGTCCTGGGGACACACGGGGTGTGCAGGTTCTCTCCACCCCAGTACTTAAACTCTCATTATGTTTTAGATAATTTAATTTCTCATTTAGTACACTGTACACTCGACAATGTAGCGAATGCTAATCCATAGCCTATCCCACTGTGTTAGTAAACTACAGTGTAACAACTAGGCTAATAAAAAAAAACACTTGATTTAAACCCTTGGCACCTATAAGGAGCATAGGCCTTTGACAAATGTCTTCCATCTTTCTCTGATCAGGGCAAGTTCTGTCACACCAGTGCTGCACTCAGTAATTTCTGCTTGGATGTCTCTCAAAACAGTTTGAATGCTGTAAATTGGGTACAAATGGAGTTTGACTGAATCACTGAAATAATTGACACCAGTGAAGCATGATTGCTGGAAAAATCCTTTTAATAAGATTTCTTGGACATAAACAAATCAGTCTACCCGTTACATGCATTGTCCACCTGTGCAAAGTAAAGATCTGACATAGTTTGAATGCTGTAATTGGGTACATTGGAGAATCCTGTATTTCTGTACATAGGTTTTAATATACATTACTGTACTGGTGTAGAGATGGCAACAAGGGACCTTGAAGTACACTTAAGACTTATTTCTGAGATGTTTAAACAAGTTCGTGTGAACACTTGCATGTCATGAAAGTATTAAAAAGACTGCATTGTCAATGTGGTGGCCAGGGCCATTATAACCATATGATTGTTATATCATTACATCTGGGATGCACTTTGAGATTACTCTGTATAATGGAAAGTGCTTTACAAAATGTAATAAAATGGTCTTCCATGAGCGCATAAAGCAAGGGAATTAACCCATAGAATTACATAGTGGTTCATAGCTCTGTGGGATAACCTCTTCAATGAGACTGTTGAGGTTGTGGTCAACATAAAGCTCCAAAAAGCATAACTGACACACACGCTTTGAGAGAAAAGGAAAGCCAAAGTAGTAAGGCAGTTTTTTTACTCTTA
Source organism: Thymallus thymallus (assembly GCA_023634145.1). NCBI lineage: Eukaryota > Metazoa > Chordata > Actinopteri > Salmoniformes > Salmonidae > Thymallus > Thymallus thymallus. Next base: position 26,440,212 of record CM042382.1, on the reverse strand, counting down.
AAATCCCGTTAGCTACAATTCCTGGGCAGCCATAAAGACCCAATAGCTGATGGCAATATTGCCATGGTTTGAGAAAACATGTCTTATAAATGATAGTACACATAATGCAAAATACATAATGACGTTTAATAGAGAGAGACATGGTAAATGGAAAGGAATCCATATTTCCCCCCACAAACAAAACAAAAAAAATCGCTCTTTCAAATTAATTAATTCTCTCCAAGTACATGTAACAGAAACGGTTTATGGCTGATTTTATATTCCTTGATTCCAACATGACACCATCCTCATGCAATGCTGTGTGGTCAAGTGGTTTGTCAATAGCCAGAGAGGAGCCTCCTTAAGGTGTTGATCAAAGCTTTAGGATTCTACACAAAGGCCAAAATGGTTTGAGTCAAACATGATGACGTGGGTGGCACGATGTTGGAATCAAAAAGGAAGATGGTTCGAGCAGAAAACATGACCCCCAAATCTCTTGAAGGATCTACAGATTTAAGGCGCTCCAATGAAATTAGGAAAAACAAAAAACTGGGACATTGGGAAAGAGAATAACCTGTGTAATAAGCAATATGTGGAGAATAAAATGCTCCAAACTAACATTTGTATATAATATAATGACCCATGTTTACCTGATAACCAAACATATGTGCAATACCTTCTATGTTCCAGAATGTTTTCGCAAATTTCATTGGGGCCTCACAACTACAAAGACGTAAAAAATTGACTTGAGCATGTATTTTTGTTTTGTGCATTTTCCTATGCAGGTACATGAATATAGTAGGTGGCCAATCAGGGCCTTCACCATATCTAAATCTACGTCTTATGACAAGCAAACCTTTTCATATTGCAACTATAAGAGTAATGCGTACCATTTAAAAACAACAAACAGTGGCCAATAGAAATCCAATCCTAATAGGGGCCTTTCCTAAAATAGCAAAAAAAAAAAAATATGAAATGAAGGAAAGGACCATTTACAAGCAAAGTAAAAAAGTTTTCATACAGTGTGAAAAGAGGCAGAAAGAATATTGCTCGTTTTTAAATATACAGAAAAGACGTCAAAAAAACAAACAAAAAAAAACAGTGCAGTGCACTCACGTCAGCAGAGTTCATTTAACATAAGACTGCAAAAGAAAAGCTTCATTCTCAACAATAAAAAACAAAGTATCCCTGGATGGCGAGCCACATGATACATCCTAAAATGGCATCCTATTCCCTATCTAGCGCACTCCTTTTGATCAGGGCCCAAACGTCTCTGGTCAAAAGTAGTGCACTAGATAGGAAATAGGATGCAACATAGCTCCTCTGAAGGAGTCTATTTTCAAACACCCTAAAGACACAACCCACATTTTAAAATCAAAGAAATTTTTTAAAAGCTGTTCAACCTTAACGCATAGTCAGTGCATTATCTGCCAGCTACATTTTTCATTAAGGTTACCCTTACCCCTTTCAGGATCCCGACAGGAAATGAGCAGTATTGAAGCGTGATTCTATTTAAAATGTTACTATATATATATATATATATATATATATATATATATATATATATATATCTGTATATCTCTGTATATCTCTGTATATCTCTGTATATCTCTGTATATCTCTGTATAAACACAATGTATATTTGGAGAGAGTGTAAACAAAACGTTGTCTGCACTCTCAAATTCACAGTTAGCAATAGATATCAACATTGTCGGTACAGTGGGAACTGAACTGACCACCATGGGGAGAAGTACTGTAGAGGTGGGATTACATGGTAATGACAGGGTGAACCCCAGAGGGCGCTATGACCCAAGGAGAGAGCAGAGGAAAAATATTGCACATCATTCTGGAGTATTGTATGGACCAGACCCCTCACTTATTTTTCTCTTCAACCCTTTAAAACACTGTAGATGAATCCACAAACAGCACTAGGATAATGCTCTCCAAGTGGTTGAAGTCCATCTCTCCCAATGTCCATGGGTAGAGGGGGGTAAAACGTCCTTTGTGATTAAGAGAGTGAGGATGTGGAGGCTCCTTCCACCAATAGCGACAAGCCATTCACATTCAATGATGAGACAGTGAAAAGGGCAGGGCATAGCTACCTGGTAACCATGACAGCCAGTCAATGGAGTAGAGATGGCAGGTGTCCAATCCCAATCAGCCCATCCCACTATCATCATCCCCAAAGCAGTGAGCGCCTTCCTGAGAGCACAGCACTGGGGTGTGGGACAAACTAGTCAGTTACACAGAGAAAGGGCTGAGGAAATGACTAAATCAGGTGTCCAACTATTGTTTGTCTCTGGAGGGGAAGGTACCGACCAACTGAGTAGCAGGGTATTGAAAAGGCATTTCAGATCAGAAGAAGACATGGCCTTATTGTAGAAACGGGCACCATTTACTGTCCAGCACTTATGGTTCTCAGTGAAGCATTCACTGGCGTTCCTATAGACAGTGATGCTCTACGGTCTGTGAAACCTGAAGGAGAAAAGAGCAGAAAATACTGTCATTTATACAGATTCCAAAAGGTCACATATTAGCAATTCCCTTATTATAGGGTACTGCAATACGTATCCCGTAGACACCATGATTTTTTCCCCCCACTTTGTTACGTTACAGCCTTATTCTAAAATGGATAAAATAGTTTTCCTCCCCTCAATCTAATAGTTTTCCTCCCCTCAATCTACACACACAATACCCCATGATGACAAAGCAAAAAAAAAAAATGTATATAAAAAAAAAAAAAACGGAAGTATCAAATGTACATACTTTAAGTATTCAGAACCTTTACTCAGTACGTTGTTGAAGCACCTTTGGCAGCGATTACAGCTTCTTGGGTATGACACTACAAGCTTGGCACACCTGTTTTTGGGGCATTCCTCCCATTCTTCTCTGCAGATTCTTTCAAGCTGTCAGGGTGGATGGGGAGCGTCACTGCGCAGTTATTTTCAGGTCTCTCCAGAGATGTTCGATCGGGTTCAAGTCTGGCTGGGCCACTCAAGGACATTCAGAGAACTGTCCCGAAGCCACTTGTCTTGGCTGTGTGCTTAGGGTTGTTGTTCTGTTGGAAGGCCTGATTGGTGGAGTGCTGCAGAGATGGTTGTCCTTCTGGAAGGCTCTCCTATCTCCACAGAGGAACTCTGGAGCAATGACAGAGTGACCATCGGGTTCTTGGTCACCTCCCTGACGAAGGCCCTCCCTCGATTGCTCAGTTTGGCCGGGCAGCCAGCTCTAGGAGACTTGGTGGTTCCAAACTTCTTCAATTTAAGAATGATGGAGGCCACTGTGTTCTTGGGGACTTTCAATGCTGCAGAAATATTTTGGTACCCTTCCCCAGATATGTGCCTCGACACAATACTGTCTCGGAGCTCTACGGACAATTCCTTTGACCTCATGGCTTGGTTTTTACTCTGACATGCACTGTCAACTGTCAGACCTTATATTGACAGGTACGTGCCTTTCCAAATCATGTCCAATCAAATTAATTTACCACAGGTGGACTCCAATAAAGTTGAAAACATATCAAGGATGATCAATGGAAACAGGATGCACCTGAGCTCAACTTCAAGTCTCATAGCAAAGGGTCTGAATACTTAAGTAAATAAGGTATCTGTTTTTTTACTTTTAATCAAATGTAAACAGTTTTTCCTTTGTCATTATGGGGTATTGTATGTAGATCGATAAGGGAATTTTTTAAAATCCATTTTAGAATAAGGCTGTAATGTAACAAAATGTGGAAAAAGTCAAGGGGTCTGAATACTTTCCGAATGCACTGTACATATCAAGTATTTAAAGGTTTGTAAAGCCATTGCTTTTCACCATGACATTCAGGGGTGTGTTCATGCATACAAATACATACCATTAAACATGCTAAGGCACGTCTTTACCTGGTTAAATGGCGACTTGACTCGTGCACTTCCATCTCATGGCTCTTGAAATCGTTGAGTTCCTTCCGTATGGCAGCCTGTGAAGGACAAACAAGTTGCGACAGGAACACAGGGTTAGTGCCAAAATAGAAAGTCAGTCTTGCTCAGACTCCTTTTAGATGCTCCATGCATCATTTACTCTTAAGGTCAAAAGTGAATAGGCTCAATTCTCTCCAAACGTACTTCTTCCCTTGGTCTCTACCTCCCACTGGTTTGAGGGAGCAACAATAAAGAACCTTCAGTAATCTCCACCCTGCTGCTCACTGTTCGGTCTTGTACTCAAGGTAGCACCTGAGTTTGTGCACCATGTTGATCGGTATCACAACATTCACAAGGGTTGTGTGCTTAGAAAAACATGGCATTTTAGCCTATACAAAATAATGAAAAGCATTCTCTAGTGCCTTCCCTTAATCAGCAGGGTGACACAGGGGAACGTTTCATCGCCTGAGCAGGAAGATGCTACTGGTCTGAAAACAGGAAGACATAACCCCTGACCTCTGGTAACTTTAGACGCCAGGAACAAATCTCATGTTATAGGAGTGTGAGCAGTCAGTTGAGGCGGAGGGTTCCTGAGGCGCCGTCTGTCTGTCCGTCCCCCTCATTATTATCTTACGTAATGAGGAACGTTGTGTCACGGAAGGCAGCGTTAACTAAGCTGCCGTGCTTTTGCACCTGAACCGTCCTTAGCTGTTGACCCTGGGCAGTCTGCAGAGAGGGGGCTGCTGCCAATGTTGTTGTTACTGCTATAACAGCAGAGGGGATGGACAACAATACAGACCTTTGATTTGGGCAGCGGAAAATCTAAACGATAATAGATATGAAGGAATAGATTATGGGTAGTTCCGCATTTCGAGGGTCAAGTCGCTCATGTACTCCCCAGGGCTGTGTTTGTAGAATAAGGTCACAAGATTTTCTCTGCAGCATAAACCTACTTCAAAGAAGCTAATACCATACCTCATACCGGTACACACAACCTCAAAGTCTATTTGATGCTAAATTACACCTCTTGACAAAGTACTAAATAAATATGTCTCAAAGGTGATACAGGAAATAGAAATGATGACTAAAACAATACACGTAGCTCCTTTTAGATAGGTACTTTATTGATCCCCCGGGGGGGAAATTTCATTGTCAAGCAGCTACAACAAAACACAGGGCAGGTGCAAAATGCCACAACGAAAGTACACAAAAGACAGATACACGGTACATGATACATAGCGCGGCAGTATGAAAAAGTATAGAAATACAAGATATCTGGAGTGCAAAAAAAAGCTATAAAAAGGACATTGCATAGTATGAGTGGTTGGCTGAATATGTACACTATACATTGGTGGATGTTGGATGGTTAACTATACTATACAGGTCGATGGCAGAGAAATACTTCAGTAGCTAAAAATGCGTATGATATGAGCGAGGGTAATAATAGTTTACTTAATAGACAGACTGGTTAAATGAACAGGTAAGTGAATATTTTGCATGGTTAAATTAACTGTACAGTTAGGTATACAGTTATATTTACAGATAAGTGAATACTTGCATGTTTACACAAACTGTACAGGTAAATGACAGGAAGAGATACTTTAATAGCTAAATGTGTGTATGATATCATTTGGGGTAATAATAGTAATTCCCTTAAAATACAGTCCTTAGTGCGCAGGGTTTAATTACAGACAACTGCACTTATTGCACATTCGATATACTAAAAGCAATGAGAAAAGGTGCAACTGGCAGGATACTAATATGCATTCCTGAGTGAATGCCTACGTCCAATAATTACTTACAATATTGCATGTGATATAATATAACAACTGTACATGAGTATGTATATACAGACCTGTATGAATAAATAGGTCCTGAGTGGATGAGTGCTGACGGACCAGAGTTACTCACGGATGGATGCATAATTGTTAAACTAGGTCCTAGCACCCCAACAGTTCCAGATCTATGTTGCCGACGGCACGGCACCCCGGTGAGGCATTATAGTCTCATAGCCGCCGGCAGGAAGGACCTCCTGTAGCGCTCTCTGGCACACCGTGGTGGGATCAGTCTGTGACTGAAAGTGCTCCTCTGCGTCATAACCATAGCGTGCAGAGGGTGGGTGACGTTGTCCATGATGGCCAGCAGTTTGGCCAGGATCCGTCTCTCCGCCACCTCCTCTAGAGTGTCAAGGCTCATCCCCAGGACAGATCTAGCCTTCCTGATCAGCTTATTTACCCGAGAAGCATCACCGGCTTTGATGTTTGCTCCCCAGCACACCACTGCAAAAAAGATGGCACTGGCCACCACAGACTGGTAGAAGGTATGCAGTAGTTTACTGCACACGTTGAAGGACCTGAGCCTCCTCAGAAAGTAGAGTCGGCTCTGGCCCTTTTTGTACAGGGCCCCGGTGTTACCAGCCCATTCCAGTCTGTTGTCCATATGGACACCCAGGAACTTGTATGACTCAACCATATCCACATCCATCCCCTTTATAGGGACTGCAGTCAGTTGTGCCTTGGTTCTCCTGAAGTCCACCACCATCTCCTTAGTTTTGCTGATGTTGAGCTGAAGGTGGTTCTGCTCACACCACAACACAAAGTCACTGATTGTGCTCCTGTACTCCTCCTCCTGCCCACCCCTGATGCACCCTACAATCGCAGAGTCATCCGAGAACTTCTGTAGGTGGCATGTCTCAGAGTTATATCTGAAGTCTGAGGTGTAGAGGGTGAACAGGAAGGGGGACAGGACCGTACCCTGGGGGGCCCCTGTGTTGCTAACTGCCCGTTCTGACACACAGCTCTGTAGTCGCACAAATTGTGGCCTACCGGTCAGGTAGTCCGTGACCCAGGAGACTAAGGGTGCTTCCACTTTCATCCTCCTCATCTTCTCACCCAGTAGCAGGGGCTGAATGGTATTGAAGGCACTGGAGAAGTCAAAAAACATGACCCTCACAGTGCAACCTGCGTTGTCCAGGTGAGAGTAGGCCCTCTGCAGAAGGTAGATGATTGCATCATCCACCCCGATGTTGCGCTGGTATGCAAACTGCAGGGGGTCCATTGATGAACACACCAGGGGTCTGAGGTGAGCGAGGACTAACCTTTCCAGGGTCTTCATGATGTGGGATGTTAGCGCTACAGGTCTGAAGTCATTCAGGACAGTGGGGTGTGCCTTCTTGGGCACTGGGACGAGGCAGGATGTTTTCCACAGCACAGGGACCCTTTCTAGGCTCAGGCTAAGGTTGAAAAGACGCTGGAGTATTCCACACAGTTGGTCAGCACAGACCCTCAGCACCCTTGGGCTGATGCCATCAGGGCCCGCCGCTTTCCACTGGTGTAGTCTCTCCAGCTCTCTCTTCACTTGGTTGGTGGTGAAAGCCAGCCCAGGTGGGGAGGTGGGGGGGAAGGGGGGTGTTGAGGATCAGTCCAGGGGGGGCAGGGGCGGAGGTGGGGTCACTGATTGTCTCAGCAGAGGTGCTGTGAGCAAAGTGGGGGTGGGATAGCCGTGAGGGTGTGTGGTCTGGAGAGGTGGAGGGGAGGTGGACAGGGCCAGTATCAAACCTGTTAAAAAATTGGTTCAGCTCATTGGCTCTGTCCTGGGTCCCCTCAGTCTGCCCACTGTTTGACTTTTTGAAGCCAGTGATATTTCTCATACCCTTCCACACCTCTCTCACCTGGCTCTGCCTCAGCTTGTCCTCCATCTTCTCCTTATACACTCTCTTCCCCTCAGCAATCCGCAACTTCAGCTCCCTCTGGACGCATTTCAATTTGTCCTTGTCCTTCTCCTTGAAGGCCCTCTTCTTCTCATTCAGCAGGGCCTTCAGGTCGCTGGTGACCCAGGGTTTATTGTTTGGGAAACAGCGTACCTTCCTGGTGGGTACAGTGTTGTCTACACAAAAATTAATATAGTCTGTTATGCAGTCAGTGAGTCCATCGATGTCCTCCCCATGAGCCTCACAGAGCACATCCCAGTCTGTTGTTTCAAAGCAGTCCTGTAGGGCCTCATTCGCCTCCGGGGACCATCTCCTAATAGTCCTGGTGGTTGCAGGCTGCTGTTGGACCATAGGCCTGTAGAGTGGGGTGAGGTGAGGTGGACAAGGTTGTGATCCGATCTACTGAGGGGAGGGAGTGCAGTGGAGTTGTATGCATCCTTCGCATTAGCATATAACAAGTCCAGAGTTTTATTATTCCTGGTTGGGCACTTCACGAACTGTTTGAACGTGGGCAGCGTTGAAGAGAGAGATGCATGGTTAAAATCCCCCGAAATGGCAAAGAAAGCACTGGGATGCGCTGTCTGTAACCTCGCGATAACAGAGTGGATGACGTCACACGCTGCGTTTGCGTCCGCGGAGGGCGGGATGTAAACAATAACAGCAATGGCCGCCGTGAATTCCCTCGGCAAATAGTAGGGTCTCAGGCTAACGGCTAGCAGTTCAATGTCCGGGCTACAAAACTTTTCCTTAAGAGTAATATGTTTCGGATGACACCATCTGTTGTTAACTAATAAAGCCAGCCCACCACCCTTACTCTTACCGGAAGAGACGCGATCCCTGTCCGCTCTGATGGTCTGGAAACCGTCGATAGTGACGTTCTGTATGGGGATGTTATCGTTCAGCCAAGTCTCAGTAAAACACATTAGGCTCGTTTCACGATAAATCCTTTGTCCACGAACAAGTCCCGCCAACTCATCCATCTTGTTATGTAGACACCTAACATTGCCCATAATAATAGATGGTATAGCCGGCTTGTACTTGAACCTCCTCCGCTTTGCCTTACATTTCAATCCCGCCCTGCGTCCACGGCGTCGTCTTTTCAATTCGTCCGGAATATCAAACTTTTCCCCGGGGAGCAGCAGCGCTGCGTGGGCTAAATCCAGGAGCTGGGCTCTGTTGTAAACAATAACAGTTGACGACTCTTGTCGACGTTCAGCTGCGATAAAATCCATAATCCTGAACTATTATAGTTCGACTGTAGCAAAATAAAAAATAAAACTAAAGAAAATAGACGAAAGAAAACGAACTAAAACAATTAATGCACGAACAACGGGAGCTGCTTAGCAGGCGACCACTCAGGGCGGCGCCAAACAAGCGCCATACCCACCACTACTTGCCTTGTCGGCTGCCGTGAGGCGGGTCCAGGGTTTGTCTGCCCTTCGGTCGTGTTCCGGGGCATCGGACACCTCTACGTAGTCACTGAAGCGGATCAGGATCTTAGCCTGTCTCAGCTCCTCCACCGTAGGCCTCTGGCTCAGCTGGAACAAGAGAGAGGAACAGAGTGTCGTGATGAGTATGGACCATAGACATAAATAATCCACGTATGGTATTGACATTAACCTTTATACTGGAAAAGACCGCATTATCAACCGTTCCACAGGAAGTTTGTCAGGCCTGAAAGCTAGTATGCTGAAGGTCCCTCCAACTTCTATATCAACCTTTACCCAGGAGGAGACTTAGCAGGCCTGAAGGCTAATCCACTGAAGGCAACAAACATCTATACAGCTTGGTTTCTGAAGCCACTCAGTTATACTGCAAATTATTGATACAACTTATTATTATTTGTTCATTTGTTACATGCCATTGCACCAGATTTAGCTAGATATCACATTTTCATCTGTAGTCCCTGGGCAGAAAACAAACCAACATCAACACAAAAATTCAACAATCTTGGTTTGACTTTAGTAAATAAATACTACAGTCCCAAGCAACACTACATTACTGCATCTGGAAGTGATAAAGGCCTCATTGCTAAAGAGAACGTAAGACTAGTTGTATGAGGGGATTGTTAGGATGCCAGTGCCAAGGACACTGAGGACACTACCATCCCCTGGGGTGACCTGGGAGATGTAACGCTGTGACTACCACTGATTTCACACCTTGTTCTCCTCTCACCCAGAGTGAGTCATTGTTGTGCTGTGTGAATAGTCTGTCCTATCCAACACCATAAAGAACATCTGGGAGCCTTGGCGGTTGGCATGCTGTTTGCCCATGGGGGTTATGCAGCATTTTTCTAAAGTTATTTTTGTAGTCCAGATGGAATTGGAAGTTCCACAGCTCCTACTTTTTGGAAGCCCCTCTCCTGCCTTACCTTTCGCGTTAATCGTCGTTTTATTTCCCTCTTCTCATCCAACTCCTCCTGTTCGTTGAGCGCTGTGAGAAACACAAGGGGTCAGAGGTTAGACCGTGTTTCAGGGCACACATGATGAGTGGGCTGAGCTGCTTAGGAAACGTTTTAACACTACTGGAAGGAGAATAACACCTCATTTACATAATGTAGCCAATTAAAATGCAGCACACAAACGCACATCTTAATATTCCACGTCGCTGAATTTCTCAAAGCCTTAAATGATTTATCATCATCATAGATAGGTAGATAAAGTAATTTCCCCACAGGGATCAATAAAGTATCAAGTAGCTACGAAGAACACAGGGCAGGTGCAAAATGCCAGAACAAAATACCCAAAAGACAGATACACGATACATTATACATAGTGCGGCAGTATGAAAAAGTATAAAAATACAAAGTCTGGAGTGCAAAAAGCTATAGAAACGCATTGCATAGTATAAGTGAATGACTGAATATGTACACTATACATTGTTATAGTGCTAGGTGAAAAAATTATACTATTATTCCTCGCTGATATAAATCGGCGTTGCCCGTTTGTAATGTATGACTATTTGCATTGCAGAAATGGAGGAAGGGAAATTGTGTCTCTATCCCCACATGGCTAGTTCTTCAACATGCATTAACATGGGGTTGGTTGGCTGGTTTAGGTTACATTAAAATATAATAAAATTCTTGCTTCTAGGGAACAACTGGGAATATTCAGACCCAGTCATATCCAGTTTTGCTCACTAGAGATTACTCTTAGCCTTTTCCATGGATGCTCGCCAAACTAATTATCAGATAAGCGCCCTCAAGCTTTAGAGGGAAGGAGTTAAAATCAAAAAGGAGGCAGGGGACTTAAAACATTCTATACTTGCTCATCCAAAACGCACTACAGAATTCTGCGTTAAATGCATAACTATAACACTGTACTCCTGGTTTGGAGTGCCAGTCTAAACAGAATGTTCCATTTGATAAATGTACGGCAGGTAGCCTAGTGGTTAAGAGCGTTGGACCAGTAACCGAAAAGTTGCTGTTTGAATCACATAGCAGACTAGGTGAAAAAGCTGTCTATGTGCCCTTGTGCAAGGCACTTAACCCTAATTGCTCCTGTGAGTCCCTCTGGATAAGAGTGTCTGCTAAAATGTAAATAAAGGCATGACCTATTTATTTTATCTAGGCTGTGTTGTGGGGGAGACTGCCATTCCTGGAGTCTTACACCCTGTTTTTCCCTCTCCTTATACACACACACACACACACACACACTGTCAATCACAAAGCAACCTCTGGAAGACCAAGGCACTGGTGGTAAACCGGTCTTTGATGAAAGCAGAGGAGCCCAAGCTGCTAGCATCTGCCTGAATCTCTGAAACGGAGTGTGTTTGAGCTGGGAAACCAGTCTCCCTGGCCCTAGCCAGCATCCTGAGGGAACCACACTGCCTTGCCTTCCTCAAATGAAGGAGAGAGAGAGAGAAAAGAAAGGCAAGATGTACGCCACTGGCTCTAGGATAAGTAGGCCTCTGAAATAACCAGGGCAACTGTGGTTCGAGGCGGCTTGCATAATGTGGAATAAGATGTAACATTAGGGTAAGTCAAGTCACTGGGAATAGTTGTAAATGGGAGAACATTAGAGTGGTTTAATACTGAGGTGATTATTATCAGTAAATTGCTACTGTCATGTCTATATAATGATGATATGTTATAATGATAGGTTTGGGAAGTAGAGGTACATACAGTACTCACGTTTCAGGATATTCCTCTGTTCCAGTTCCTCAGCACTGGGCCTCTGACTCAACTGCCTGCACAAACAACCAAAACACACAGTCAAGTCAACCGAACAGTAAACAGTCAAACTCAAACTCAGATGGATAGTACCAAAAATAAAAAAACATGATAAACCCCCTGGGCAACAATAGCAAACTTTGTCAACTAGTCTAATCTCCATAGACGACAACAGTACCAAAACGTGGGCAACTCAACCTATATTGATAGTAGGGCTGGGAATTGCCAGGGGCTTCACGATACTTAGGTGCCGATACAATACACAATGTGATATGCAAAGATTGTATATGTATTGCGATTTGATTCTGTGATTTCATTGCAATTCGATGTTCCAAACATATTGCTCACTACATGTCTTCTGCAAAGAGACGAGAGCGCAGGAAGAAAACATGTTGGCTCACTCTTTAAAAAGATTGAGAATGAGCTATAGGACCTATAGGACGAAAAATACAGCAGACTAGTGCTAGCTAATGCTACCTAGCGAAACAAATAAAAAGACCCACACTATTTTATTACAAATTTATACTTTGAGTCTACAGAAACGCATGTAGACATCGATATTTCAGTCCCTTTAAACTAAGCGGCTCACATTCCGGTTCTGTGCGCGTCGTCTCAGGACAAAGTCCTTACCCAAATCACATGACAAAAAATTGTCAGTGTCTCTTCCAACTCATCTGTCCAGTTAGTCACTCCCCTGTGGTCACTACTCCTTTGCAGGAATTCATCCAGCCAGTGTTATCTAAGTGACAGTTTGAGTGACAGCTTGAGTGCCAGCCTGCACCAGGGTGACAGCTATGGTGGAGTTGCCACGTCAGGACCGATGGCATCTCAGTCACTGAAGAAATGTAAATCTATTCTCCAACAGACATGAATAGAAACTGACTGGATTCAAGGCTGTGAGCAGCAACATTCAGTATGCAGGGCTCATTCCTTTATCTCAGTTACATTTTTCTAGAGCAGCACCAGTATTGTCAAGGTCAGGATGAACACATCACCCTCCTCTTCTTCATTGAGTTCAAGAGACAGATGGGAGTGAGATTAGTCATAGCTAGTTATGTTAGCGGGGATATCAGACCATTTCCCCCAATTTCCTTAAATTTATGAGAATACAACAGAGTCTTTTCTAGACATTATCCATCTGTGACTAATTGCTCTAATGAAAAGATCCTTCCTCGTTCCTTTAGTTACATTTTTTTAGACAAGCACCAGTATTGTGAAGGTCAGGATGGGCCCTGGTCCAAAAGTAGTGCAAAACATAGAGAACAGTGTGCCATTTGAGATGCACACAATGGCACTGCGTAAAGGACAGTGAGCATTTTGGGAACAACATAATGCCTTCTGGGAGCAACACACCATGTGCCAATCACAGCATGGAATAGCGGCGGAGTACACCCTCTTCTACTCTTTCAACATTAAACCATGATGTTCCCTCTCTTTAAAACACCCAGTCTCTTCTCCTCACATCCATTATATGGTCTTCCCTTTTCTCCTCTCTTGGTTCCATCCTGTCCACCTCTTCATTTACTACCACCCCCTACTGGCCACGCCTGTTCTGTCCAAACAGCATCCTGTTCAGTGATGGTAGATTCATTCAAACCATAGATTAATTGACAAAGACTGCACGGCTAGGTCATGTAAAAAAAGAATGTGTTACTGCTGTGTTTGTATGGGCTTCTAAGGTGTCTGTTCCCTTACCACTGACTGTGTGTGGTGGTGCTATATGTGTGAGAGCTGTTGGTATGGGCTAGCGAGTGTGTTACCATTGTGTGTGTGTGTGTGTGTGTGTGTGTGTGTGTGTGTGTGTGTGCGCGCGCACGAGAGAGAGCGAGAGATCTGTCAGCATAGCGAGAATGTGGAGGAGTGGTGTGGTAATGCCTTGGCACATATCACCGTGGTGATTCAGAGAGCGAGGGAGGACGGCAGGCAGTGGGAAGAAGAGGGAGGGAGGGAGGGAGAGAGAGAGGGAGAGAACATAGAGATGATGCATTGCTGAAATTAGGTCAGCTCAGTTCTCAGTGCCCCTCTTAACGAGATGGAGGTTTAATCTTTAAACGGATGGAAAGAAAATAATACAACTAAACTGATGGAAGCGTTTTGATAAAAAAAATTAGGCTTCCAATGCACTTTTAAAGAGCCAGATGGGAGTGAGATTAGTCATAGCTAGTTATGTTAGCGGGCCACAATGCAATATGCAAAGTGGGCCACAATGCAATATTTGGCTGTTGACAAGTTTCCTGCAAGCTCTGTTAGAGGAGAAATGGACACGCCTTTCAAAACACATCAGAGAGCTGTTGGCACTGCTTGGTCTAGCACTACATTAAGGACGTTGAAGATATTTAACATATAAAATGGACACGTCACTCCATTTATGAAAATACAATGGAGTCCGTTTCAGTCACTAACCATCTGTGACTATAATTGCTCTACTGAAAAGATCCTGGTCCACCTTGCAATCCTCCTTTGTTTTAAGAGTTCTCCATGGGCAGGGTGTGTGCGCGTGCTCTCTCTCTCTCTCTCACTCTCTCACCGTGTGAGCTTGGTGCCTATCTGCTGCCTGGACTCCAGCCTCTCCTCGTCAGTCTGCACGGGCAGGATATTCTTCTCCTCCAGCTCGCTCTTAGATGGACGGTTACTCAGCTTGACAGCCAGAGAATCCTTCCTCAACACCTTCAGACCCAGGGTACCTAGACACAGACACCAGGAGTTAAAACACAACAGTATCCTACCGTGTGTGTGCGTCCATCATGGTGATCCCTTACTTGTAAAGAGTGAGTCATCGTCATCATCATCCTCATTTTTGTACATGCTGGGCAGGTCCTCGTAGTCAGACTCGTTGGGCATGTTCTCTTTGTCGTCCTCGTCGATGACCTCAGAGGGCACCTGGCTTCGGTCCAGCAGACTACATTGACCAGAATGCATTGCATTGCTGCAGGGAGAAGAGATGCCAGGGGGGGTTAAGTGTTAATGTTAGTGTTAGTGATGGATAGGATAGAATCTTCATAGTAATCTCTCCTGTCTACCACTTTTCCTTTCCCAGTGTGAATCTAATGGTTGCTATAGAAATGCAACAATGTGCTGTAGAGCGCCACTATGAGCATGACTCCACAAGTGGTTGACTCATTCCCCCATCTTCTGTGTGGTCATCTGAGAAAATGGCAGTCTGGTTGGAATTGCCTTGACGCACTCGATGTGCGAGGCCGAAGCTGTGCCATTAGCACCAAATTGTCCACATTGACCGATCGAAGTCAAAATTACTTGGAGTCAAAAAGCAAGTTGAGATCTAGCGCTCAGAATTGTTTAAAAACATGACTTAAATTTAAACCTATGCAACATTACCTAATAAAAATAGTTGTAGGAATGAAGTTTGTGCAGTAGGCCTAATACATTATCACAACATACTGAATATGCTTGGCTTGCCAATATTGTTCTTCTCAGACCATACTGTTATGTATCAAAACTCAAGCTTTGATAACAAAATAGATAAGTTGTTGTATCACTTGTGAGGCACAGCAGAGCATACATTTAAATAAATGTTTTTTTATTTTACTGAACTGATGGTACCAGCATCTGATGGTCAGTCTCAGCAGAGGGAGATAGCAGCAGAGGGTACCTGCTCATTCTTTGCTGTGGGGTTGTGGAAGCTGTAGGCACAGTGATTTGAGCCATCTGATTGGCCAGCACACTAGATTTAGCTCTCCTGGTCCACCGGGTAAGCAGAGTTTGTCCCTTCAGACAAATTAAATGGTTCAAAATGGGAACACTTGCCTACCCGGCACGTTGGGCTTCTGAATAAAGTGCACCTGCTGCCAACAGCGCAAAAAAAAATAGGAACCCAAGGCTTTATCGTTTGCTTTTCTAGATAGATAGGTACTTTATTCTACAGAAATGTTTGGTGATATACTAGGAAGACCGCTGTTGGTGACCATTGCATTATATAGTTGCCCATATCATTAACATCACAGACCATTTAGGTTCAAAAACAAAGTGGTCAATCAACTGGGTTGATGAGAGCGGCCGGTTCCATACTGCAGTCAGTTGTAGAGTGGGGTTTTAATCTACATATCAGACGGCCCACACTGCTATCATGGTGTGACTAACCACAAGCCCCTGCTGTGAGAGCACACTGGGGACCATTGAGCTCACCGCAAAGCAAGCAATCAGAGGACCAGGGAGGGAGTTGTGAGAGGGACTGTGTGTGCGTGCATAAGAGGATCCCCTGGTGTGAGACGGTATCATACTCATGCATACATAGTCTACCTGAATGAATAAGAGGTCTGATATTTGGTTGCAGAAATAAGTGATCATAGCCGTTCTACACTACCCCTCTACACATGAGATTCCGGTCTATACTGGCTGTACCAACTCAATTCAGTTGAAAGATTAGGGAGAATAGTTTTTTTTGTCCCAATTTTGAGATATCTGCAACCAAGTGTTACATAAACTACAGAGAAATTACATGTCCAATCCACCAATACATTTCTCCGTATTCCTTTGGCCAGTGTCTGGTAGGGGGGGGGGGGGGGGGGGGGGGGAGGGTCGAGGACAGGACAGACTGTGGCATCAGTTGTGCCAGGCTTGCTTCTGGAGGAGGCCTGTTTGCCATGGTGCCCCACACACACACACACACACACACACAGTCTGCTGTCAAAGTGGGCCACCCTGTACCAGTGGAACGGGGCGAGCTGGGTCAGACCTCTATATCAAAGCCACATGTTGGCAGCCTGTCCCCAATATCACCAGGCAGGGGTAACCTGACCTACAAACCAGCTGGACCTGCTACACCGAACAGCATCTTCAACAGATACAAATCTTCACATTTTATTATTTACCTAGGGTGAGTGTTGGAGATAGAAATATATGATCTATAACATACGGTATCCTTCACTCCCATCATAAAGCTGTGCATTCTGAACTCCTGTCCCATTTTTCCATCTTGTCTCTTCGCTGCTACTCCCCAACGGGCTCGGGAGGCGAAGGTCGAGTCATGCGTCCTCCGAAACATGACCTGTCAAAACCGCGCTTCATAACACCCGCCCTATGGGACTGCAGATCACGGCCGGTTGTGATACAGCTCGGGACCGAACCCTGGTCTGTAGTGACGCCGCTAGCACTGCGGTGCATAGCCTTAGACCGCTGCGCCACTCACAAGGCCCCGTCGTCTAAACTCATCCTGGACAAAGGCTATACAACCATAGACATGCATAATGTTTTTTTTGTTGTTGTTTTTTTTTAACACTGTGTATACAACAACTCACTTCTCCAGCCTCTGCAGATTGAAGGCCAGCGTCTTGTTGAGCTCCTCGATGATGCGGCTGGGGGCGTGGCCTTGCATGGAGCCGTACTGCAGCTGGAGCTGGTGGCCGTGGTTGTGTGCGTGTCCGTGGTTATGGTAGTTCCCGCCCCCCTGGAGCCCCTGGTGGAGGTTGGCTAGGGATGTGAGATGAGAGGGCAGCAGAGGGCCATGGTGGGGGGGGTGGCCTTGGAGGTGGCCCTGGGGAGGGGGGCACTTCTGCTGGGAGAAGGTGCTGAGGGGGGAGGGTGAGGAGCAGGAGTTGTCCATTCCACCTTGAGGCACACAGATCATCCCCTTCTTAGGAGGTAGAGGAGGAGATAGCTTGCCTCCCTGTCCTGGCATACAAGGCAGCTTCATCTGCTGGCAAGAGTCTGGACAGAGACACCGATGGGTAGAGAAAAAGACAGAAACAGGTAAACATCAAAGGAACTTTTTTTTCTGAATAGCAGTAGCAGGGAGTAGAATGCTTTGACATGTTACATTTTACACCACGTCTTAACTGGCAAGTGGTGCGTATAAATAGTGCTGCAGATTAGTGTGTCCTGACCAGGTAAATGTCTCTGCCCAGGGAAAACCCAGGCCTCTAATCACGACAGTCTGATAGAGTAGATAAACATGAAAGTACAATGTCCAGATTTGATTGAGCAGGGAGAATTAGATTAGGCTATCGCCACTTCTAGCACAGACAACAGCTGACCTGGCTACACAGGGACTTAAATGACCCTAATCTCTCCATCCGCACAGACACAATGTGTGTGTGCGTGCGTGCATTTGTGCACGTGTCTACTGGCAATAGGTTTACGATTATTCAACTACGTAACGGTCTAAACAAACTTCCACTGTGTGTCTCAGAGCTCTGTACTGTAAGCCAATTGCCAGTTCAGTCAAATCATCTATCTTGGTATTCAGTGCCAAACATGACTGCATTGTATATAAAAACACTTGTCCCAATGTCCCCATTGTTGACAGGTCTGGGCCTTAGATGTACACCTGTGTTTGCCCTTCCTCGCCCTCAGGGGAGACGACTACAGGAAGAGCTTGACTGACACCGTCCAATCCACTTTCCCTTTGTTGAAGGAGATCAGCAGATCTTGTGGGTTTGACACGTCTTTGGCACATTAACAGTGCCTTTGTATCAGTCTACCATCAGTAGAAGGGTCAGTGTAGTTGCTCGTGTGTGTGCTTACCTGTGCTGTAGTTGGGGATGCTGTGATTGTGGAGCCTGTTGAAAGGTTTGGGGGGGAGCGCAGGGGGCTGTTTGTGGTACATGGGAGTCTTGGTGGCGTTGTCCTGAACGTCGCCGGGGAAACCAACAGATTTCTTGGAAGGCAGGACCATGGACGACTTCATACTAGAGGGCTCCCGAGTGCAGACTCCGCCCTCCATCGAGGATCGGAACTCCACGGTTGCTGGAGAAACAAACACCAACTATAAACATCATGTACAGACAACTGGGAATTTAAACTGTCTACAAAGGTGAAGAGAACA
Source organism: Thymallus thymallus (assembly GCA_023634145.1). Lineage (NCBI taxonomy): Eukaryota > Metazoa > Chordata > Actinopteri > Salmoniformes > Salmonidae > Thymallus > Thymallus thymallus. The sequence goes on along the minus strand of CM042382.1, from coordinate 26,421,670 downwards.
AATTATGTGCTGCGTCATTCAAGTGAACATGAATGATATGGTAGTGACACAGAGTATACTAAACATTAGGAACACCTTCCTAATATTGATTTGCACCTATCCTTTGCCCTCAGAACAACCTCAGTTTGTTCAGGGCATGGACTCTACAAGATGTCGAAAGCATTCCACAGGGATGCTGGCCCATGATGACTCCAAAGCTTCCCACAGTTGTGTCAAGTCAGCTGGATGTCCTTTGGGTGGTGGACCATTCTTGATACACACAGGAAACTGTTGAGCGTGGAAAAGCCCAGCAGCGTTGCAGTTCTTGACACAAACTGGTGCGCCTGGCACCTACTACCATACCCTGTTCAAAAGGGACTTAAGTATTTTGTCTGGCCCATTCACTCTCAATGGCACACATACACAATCCATGTCGGAATTGTCTCAAGGCTTAAAAATCCTTCATCTACACAGATTGAAGTGGATTTAACACGTGACATCAGTAAGGGAATCATAGCTTTTACCTGGATTCACCTGGTCAGTCCGTCATGGAAAGAGCAGGTGTCCTTAATGTTTGGTACATTCAGTGGAAACAGAGACAGACAGACAGCAATCCTCCCAGACAGGTGTGTTTTGCACCCATCATTTCTTGTTGTGACAACCTCTACACACCAGAGCACCTTGTTCCCATTTCTTCAGCAAACGGCGGTGAGAAAACAATGACTCATTCTAACGCTAAGAGATGTTGAAACAGTAGAGTCTGACAGCTTCCTATGGACCAATTCCTCACATATCAAAAAAAAGTTAAACGGTTGCATAATGGCTGCAACACCTTGGAGGTGTAACTGGGAAACCCGAAGGGAGACATTCTGATGTATGATGCCTCATATGGGCTCTCGGATGAGAAAAGTCCCTCTTGTGACCATAAGTTAATGGTAGTAGTGCAACTTTTCTTGGTTGACTTAGTCTTTCAAAGCCTTTTCCACATGCACACTGTCAGGTAAGATATCGTTGTTTCTAAGGACCACAAAAGCTGGGATGCAATGAGTAAACCTAATGTTCCAAATCAGGCTGAGAAACAACAAGGTTTGAGAGGGATCAGGCAATCCCTTGTCTCATTCCCTTTCCTAGGTGTCATCAATACAAGAGAAGGGTGATTTGGAACATAGAAGGCTATTACAAAAATAACCATTAATATTGTAGAAAACATGTCATATCATTATTGCTGTCATTTCCATTAACCAACACTCCCATGTGAGTGCTACAGTTGGAGACAGGCGGTTGGGGTGTTTCATTAAATCTAGGGCCAGCCAGTTAAAAGCTGATTACACACCAGCAGCCAAATCAGAGGAGAGATTAACACATTTTTTGGGGAACGGATGGGATTAATCAATTCTAATTGTGTTTCTTTAATCTATTTTCCATTTCAGATGACAGCTAATGGCAAGTCTCATAGGACCTCCATCCAGAAGACACTGGCAAGGCACCTCCTACTCGGTTCAATAACTCACAATTCATACTTAATTTCAGATTCTTCAGCGATGAGTATAAAAACAACATAACGCTCCCCACAATCAGAACAAATCATTTTCAGCATAAAAAAAAAAGAAAAAAGAGGAACTGGAGTTTCCCGAAAACATTAAAGTGGTGATATAAACTAACATACATCTAATCCAGGATGAGACTGGTTTGGTAACATGGAGAACTATACAAACAAGCTAGTCCATTGACATCCGATGTCTTGTTAATCAAAATGGCCATCCGGACTGTTTGCATTGCCCCCACATTCATTCACTGTAGGCTCAACAAAACAATGAGATGACCAAAACCAACCATTGATAAGTTAAATAAAAAAATTATGGGCACAGGATGAAGTGAATGAGGAAAGCATTTCACCTTTCTCAAAGATCTCTTTCAGCACGCCTCTCTTGATCAGTTCTTCTCTGCTTTGCCTTACCGACATCTTCCTCTCCAACACTGAGGGGAGAAACATGACCGTTAAATCATAAACATAAATCAAAAATCAAGGGTGCAGAGGTGTGTGTGCAGGAGCATTCGTATATGGAAAAACAGTATTATCGTCAATATCAGAAACGTACAGTAAATCCATGATCAGGTTGTATTAGAACCAAATCAGAAGATTAGGACAACAAGGAGGTGGATTATGTTGGAATCCACATCATCCATGTAATCAATAAATTAAATATGGAAAAGTTTTCAATTTTTTGGGGGGTGATTTCTATAAATGAGTTCACTTGGCTCCCAACACTATGATCAGCACACTTGGGACTAAACACTAATGTCATAAGCACTCTGGGGGCACTGATCATCATGGGTCCCGTGCGTCACACTATGTTCCCAAGAGGTCATGCATTCACCATGGGGACACAAGGGACGGGTGCAAAAATGTGAATACATTCCTTTTCAAAATCGGTCTAAAAAAATATTATGAATTGGTGACCAACTGCCCATCAAAATCATTACTAGATACTGTAAGTGAAATGACAAAATGGAAAGGCCTCTGAATAGTCCAAACGAACACCAAATCAAGTTGAAAAGCACTATGTTAAGCCAAGGCAGCTCTTCAAAAAGGCATGGAGGATTTTAACATAATTTGTAAGAATGATAAGAACATTTTTAAAAAGGCTAAAGGTAATGTAGCATCTCCTCCCACGAGCACATCCTCCCATAGTAACGCATTACGTACGAGCACATCCTCCCATAGTAACGCTTATATATTTAGATCTCATCAGTTGATGGTCTTAACCATTTTCTATCACCGGGCTGAATAGAGCTAGTTTACTGTAATGTTAGTAATACAAATCAATCTACCCCAGCAAAAGGAACCAATAAGAATGTGAAATGAGGAAAAGCAAAACACTTGAGCAGCACACTGCGCAGGCCACCGGCTCTTGAAATGAGATTATGTGCGCACTCAAAAGTATAGTATGTGCGCATGAACGTGTGTGTGCATGCAAATGTGGTGTGTGGAATAAGAAGCCACAGCTCTATCGACAGTAGGGGCCAAGGCCAATACACCTTTACCAAAATGAATAGAACCCAAACAGTTTGGGCCCTCAGTCCCCTCCACCCTCTCCGCTCAGTCAATACACTGTGTGGATTAGAACTGAAATGGCTTAAACTCAAAAGGAAAGCACAAAGGAGAATCATTGAAACGTCAGAAGAGGTGTTAGCCTCAAGTGCAGGCAGTCAGAGTGAACCTCACTCAGTGTTCTAAAATGTCACATCACATAAAAGTTACCATCTCAATATTATGAGCTCCTCCAGGACATTGAGATTTTTAATTCGCCATCCAAACATCAAAGACTAGCCAGAGAAGCTCGTTGGGGATGGGCTGGAAGTCATGTGTTGCCTGCTGCTGTGATGGTATGGCAAGTCGACAAGATCAAAACATCCATTCACCGTTCAGAAAGTGTCACTTCTACTCTGTCTGCTGGAGCCTTGAGAGAAGTGGAATTTGGGCGGTGGGTAAAAATATGCTATTTTTAAGAACTGGACTGCTATACCAAAATATAATGCCATGAGCAGGATATCCACCTACATGCCAGTACAGCAGATAGCCAGAGGAGTAGGAAAGCACTGATTATAAAAATAAAAAAAACTCCCACCAGGGTTGTGCTCAATCCAGAATTGAAAAGGTCTCAAATTCCAATTCAATTCTTGAATTGAAGTAGTAAACAGGATACAGAATTGCAATTTAAATTGAAGGAAATAATAGAATTCAGTGAAAATCAATTGCCTATTCTATACAAATATACATCTTGTACATAAAACATGTCGTTATATACATGCATATAAAATATTGATGAAACTGATCTTCAGGACAAACTCTTGAAATGAATGATCAAGGAAAACAAAACGTGTATGAAAAGATTGTAAGTTATTATATTTCATTATGACCTACATTTTGTTAAATATGCATTAGTTCAACCCTAAAGTTAACCCAAAAGCCCCAAAAATGGTTGGTGGAAATATAAAAATGGCTATTCTAAGCAATCAGGTTAAAAGTATATGAACATTGTTTCGAGAAAAGTGATACATTCTTTGGTATCTGAAAGTGTGACCTGTCAGATTGAATGAAACTCACGTTCTATGACTGGAATTTCATATTATTAAATTCGACTTCTTGTGACAAATTCTACATCCTGTGGGGTGTGGCCAATTAAATGTAAAATTAAACTCATGAGTTGAACGGGAGTCAATTAGAAAATTCTGAATTGAGCACAACCCTGCCTCCCACCCTATAATGTGTGTCCTCATTTTATAAAAATGTCCTCATTTGATAACACACCAATCACCACAACATCATACCCCCAAAACATGCTAAACTCACAATTACCAATAATAGGAGGCGCTAGCATTTATTTGGGTGATATGATATTTATGACTCCAACTTTCTCACTAATCATTATTCACGATTCAGAAATGATTATACATAATCATGGTAGCATCCCCATTAATGTTGAAGTGTTCAGAAACATATTCTATTCACATTTACAATAGAATTGACTCCAATGATACATTTACCAATAATTTCTATTGAGGTACAACATAATTCGAAACAACCACAACAAACTGCAAATGCAGCCAACACGTTTGTAGAGTCACAAGCTTGATGTAGTCTTTGTGTGCTAGGAATATGGGACCAAATTCTATACACTAAGGGAATGTTTTCAAATAATTATAAAAATTGGGAGAGGGGGACGACAACTAGATATCAAGTGCTTTCATTTCTAAAACAGAAGGTGACATTCTGTAATGTTGGCTCATAAAACATTTCTCCAAAAAGTACAATCTTTGTCCCCATGTGCAGTTACAAACCATAGTCTGGCTTTTTTATGGCGGTTTTGGAGCAGTGGCTTCCTCCTTGCTGAGCGGCCTTTCAGGTTATGTCAATATAGGACTCGTTTTACTGTGGATATATACTTTTGTACCCGTTTCCTCCAGCATCTTCACAAGGTCCTTTGCTGTTGTTCTGTGATTAATTTGCACTTTTCGCACCAAAGTACGTTCATCTCTAGGAGACAGAACGAGTCTCCTTCCTGAGCGGTATGACAGCTGCGTGGTCCCATGGTGTTTATACTTGCGTACTATTGTTTATACAGATTAACGTGGAAAATTGCTCCCAAAGGATGAACCAGACTTTTTTTTTATTTTATTTTTTTTCTGAGATCTTGGCTGATTTCTTTTGAGTTTCCCATGATGTCAAGCAAAGAGGCACTAAGATAAAGGTAGGCCTTGAAATACATCCACAGTTACACCTCCAATTGACTCACATTATGTAAATTAGCCTATCAGAAGCTTCTAAAGCCATTACATTCTTTTCTGGACCCACTGGAATTGTGATATAGTGAATTAAGTGAAATCTGTCTGTAAACAATTGTTGGAAGAATTATTTGTGTCATGCACAAAGTAGATGTCCTAACCGACTTGCCAAAACTATAGTTTGTTAACATGAAATCTGTGGAGTGGTTGAAAAATGAGTTAAATTACTTCCATGTTATTATCCAGATATAATTAATATGCAGTTCAACATTATTACCACAAGGTGAGCCCATGGATATTGACATTTTTTTATTACAGGTCGATAATACATGCCAAGCAAAAGCTAGCGGTTTATTACAACTACAGTATGTTTCTTAATTGAAACTAAGTGGGCAATATACCTGGTTAAAATATAGTTCTCACGACAGCAAAAAATCTAGCTGGCTATCAAGGTAAGCTGATATTTCTCTACCTTCACATCATGCTAGCTCTGTAGTTCTTTGCTGTGCTAGCCAAATGTAACACCACCAGAGCAAACAGATAAACATTAGTGGATCTGGTAGCAACAATATTAATTAATATTTTTAGTTTAAATTACCAGTTTACATCCACACCATTCTGTTGATGGTACGCCCACACCATTCCAACTTAGACAAGCTGCTTTTTAACATACTTAATTGACATTTTTTTGGAAGGAAATCTATTTCACTCATATTTTAAAGTAATATTTCATTGAAATCTGGAAACACTAGACAGTTTCTTTAAGCCTTATATCAACATTTTCTATCAAATGGCAACATTATTTTACCCAACAAATGCATTGTTCCTCAGATTAGCATGACTTGAATTTATACATCCGCAAAGACTAGCTTCACACAATTCTGCGGATGATTCCAAGCTGCTGAACATTGAGGTTAAATTGGGTCAGAGGGTTGTTTTTTGTCTGAGAATGCCGTAACATGTTCTGTGATTACATTTCAATGTGATCAAAATGAAAAACGTTATTACCAGAAGATTGGACAATACTCTGCTTTCGTCGCCATGATGGGATATACACAGTTATGCAATGATTCCACTGATTTGCAACACGCCTCAGCCAGATAGGTCTTCAGATGTCACAAACATGCAAAAACATTTTTTATGGGGACAAAGGATATTACTGTACTCTTAGAAAGAAGCTGTTAAGTGTTCACTGAAAACATCAAACTACAAAATGGTGTAAATCACCACTTGTCGCTCGGTTCCAGAATTGTATTGAAAACTGAAATTCAACAGAAGGCTAGGCTACATTACGTTTCCACTACTATGAGTTGGTTTAGAACAAGTGACAATGTGAAGCCTGAGTTATTACTTCCACAGTCCATTCACAGTAAACCTTCGCAATCATGGCCAAGCTAGCTACTCATGATCTGCACCAAGATGAGGGGATTATGAATTCATTGGAGAGACGCTTCTCAGAGCATATTAAATGAAACTGGCATCATTGAATACATTCCAACAGCATCGACTTGCAAATGCTATGCTTAGCTTTAGAGAGAAATCCATTCTGCTGTGTATTGACCCAGATAGAGAGGAGACAGAGCGTTCCCTACAGTACCAAGCCCCGGGACGAAGTGAGGCTTTTAGCGAGGCAATTCACTCGCCCATGAGCCTCACAAAACCGCAGTAAAACTTTCATGCAGTCTTATGTCACAGAGGTTGTGGCTCTCACATCTGGAGTCTAGTTAAGGCAAGCATCTGTATTAAGGAAGATCTGGACACGGTTTGAACGCTAGTGCCAAACAAGGAGTGTGTGGCTGTTATGGCATTTCTCTGGTGGCATTACCTTTAGTTACCCTTTTCTTTTTAGAACAGTGCCTTACGAAAGTATTCATATACTCTTGACACCACATTTTGTGATGCAGCCGGAATTCGAATTGCAATGGATAGCGTCCTCCTCAGTGAATTTGATAAAAGTTATCCTTTTTAGATTAAACTATACTAAATAATTGTTTTGCAATGAATGTCTACAGTAGCCTCAACAGCACACTGTAGGGTAGCACCATGGTGCAGCTGGAGGAAATCTAGTTTGTCCCTCTGGGTACATTTACTTCAATACAAAACCTAGGAGGCTCGTGGTTCTCACCCCCTTCCATAGATTTCCACAGTAATTATTACAACTTCCAGAGGACATCCTCAAACCTATCAAAGCTCTTGCAGCATGAACTGACATGATGTCCACCCAATCAAAGGATAAGAGAATGAATCTAGTACTGAAAGCATAAGCTACAGCTAGCTAGCACTGCAGTGCATAAAATGTGGTGAGTAGTTGACTCAAAGAGAGAGAAAGACAATAGTTGAACAAAAATATCTTCAAAAATGAAGGGGAAGCAAGAGCGAGCTAGCTAGATTTCATAGTATTTTTTTTCCACTTTCTTAGCTAGCGAATGCAGGTAGCTAGTTTAACCTACTCAACACCCGGCTCAAACAGAGAGGGATGCTATGTTAGCTAGCTGGCTATGCCTATCCAACAAACTCATTCATGTGAAGGTAAACTTTTGGTTATATGAATTTATTGCCACCGGGGCCCGCCGGTGTAAGTGCTAAACTGCTTGCTGACTGTGCTGCATGATTGTAGAGGGTTTACTGCAGCGTTAGTTCTACTAGCCATGTTGACTATGATGTTAGCGAATATAGTGACAATGTAGGCTGTGTGTAGCAGTTATGATATGAAGGTTTGGCTTGGAAAGGTTTTCCCCTGGTCACAGACAGCTGAAACTGAAGTCCACAAGTGAAGGGAAAAGGTGCGAGGAGGAGCGAGTGTAGATGCAAGAAGGAATTATAAAATGATCAAAGGCATCATGCTGTTTGTATGTGGCTGCTATGAAAGTGAACTGTGTTTAAGTGTGATCAGGGGTGTATTCATTTCACAGATTCTGTTGAAAAATGTTTCTTAAAATGGAACGAAAACGGGGATGAATATACTGTAATTTGTCCAATAGAAACTCTCGTTTGCAACTGTTGGACTAATGATTAAACCCTAGATCAGCTATATGCAGACAAGAGTGTGAAAGGCGGTATTGAATACGTCAACGTGGGTCACCTTGAATACTCAAATTTCTCTTGACCTGTGCACCTACATTGTAAACCTTCATTCATAGGATAGGTTGTAGCAACCTCATGATGGGTACAGGGAACAATGTTGTATCATGTAGTAGCCTAAACCTATAGATGTTACATTGAGCTAGGTGAATGAAATATGAATTCCAGTCATCCAATATGCTGCAATAGAAATAAAAATGTTTTATCGTCCTCCCTCATCTTAAATTGCACCGACTGCCACACACACTCTAATAATGACAAAGTGAAAACAGGTTTTTTGAAACTTTTCACAAATGTAAAACAGAAGTGTAATTTACGTAAGTTTTCACACGACTGAATCAATACTTTGTAGAAGCATGCTTTGGCAAGGATTAAAGCTTTGAGTCTTTCTGGGTAAGTCTCCAATAGCTTTCTACATCTGGATTGTGAAACACTTGCCCATTATTTTCAGAATTCTTTTTCAGGTCTTGCCATAGATTTTCAAGTACATTTAAGTCAAAACTGTAACTCGGCCACTTTGGAACATTCATAGTCTTCTTCATAAGCAACTCCAGTGTAGATTTTTTTTTGATTATTGTCCTACTGAAAGGTGAATTCATCATATCCCAGTGTCTGGTGGAAAGCAGACAGAACCAGTTTTTCCTCTAGGACTTCGCCTGTGCATAGCTACATTCAGTTTCTTTTTTTATTCTGAAAAACTCCCCAGTCCTTAACGATTAAAAGTATACCCATAACATGATGCAGCCACCCCTATGCTTGAAAATATGGAGAGTGGTACTCAGTAAGGTGCTGAATTGGATTTGCCCCAAACAGGACAAAAAAGTGAATTGCTTTGCCACATTTTTTGCAGTATTAATTTAGTCCCTTGTTGCAAACAGGATGCAATATATTTATTCTGTACAGGTGTCGTTCTTTTCATTGTCATTTAGGTTAGTATTCTGGAGTAACTACCATGTTGATCCATCCTCAGTTCTCCCATCACATCCATTAAACTCTAACTGTTTTAAAGTCACCATTGGCCCCATGGTGAAATCCCTGAGCATTTCCCTACTCTGAACATCAAACCCAGGAATGGTCAGATTAGTGCCCCACACTCCCAGGGAAAAAAGCTTGATCCATGAACCTCTAGTGTCAATTGCATTATGTTACCATAAGAACACTGTGGCCTGACTGACAGAAGGGACAATAGGCACAGCTTTCAGTACTCTCGGGACTCCGAGCACTGTGGCTAGCTCACTCCTGGAGTTCTACAAGTATAGCCCCCCCAGAGCTGGCCTTCATCTACCTGACTAGAATACATAATCCACATTCCCATTCTCCAATTACCTGGTTGGAACATCTGCATGCCCAGCAGCTGGTCTGCTTCCTGCCTGCAGTCACAGTCCTAATGATCATGATGAACACCATAAACAAGAACAACCACAAGAGAACAAACTGGGGGCAATAGCTGAACTAATCCAATAAGACATATTTTAGTTTTCTGTTGCAAAACGTTTTGCTACGGTGTAACCTACTGAACACTTCCAACTGTCAGTCAGTGACGGCCTTGAACAACTGACTTATGGAGTAAACCTAAGCCTGGTGCACTACTTCAGTTTAACTTCTTCTAAATCAATGTCAGGGGGCAACAGAGGCCACTGCTGCAAGTCATGAAGAGCTCAGCAGTCTCCATATAGCATTCCCTGGTTTCAACTTCCAACTCCTCAGACAGCGATCCAGCCTAACATAAAATAATGAATTTTCAGAGAAACTATATGTATCCAAACAACCAACTACAATGTCCTCTGCAGTGTTTGGAACAACAATCATCCTCAGTGTAGAAAGGTACTGAAGAGAAAAGCTCTTACAGAAGCCAGTCCAATGGGAAAAGCTAGTAGGTCACAATGCCATTATGCTGCCATTAGTGTAACCAGTAGCAACAATAGAGGCGACTACATTATACAAAACAAAAGACTACTTCTACACAATGAGCTAGTCTTATCCATTGGGCTTTACAGTTCAATTCTGCTGCTCAGTTTCACTCAGGAGAGAGGAAAGAGAATAATATGGAAGGAAAATATTCAGTCAACACCATGCATACAAAGTATGTGAGAGAAAAAAAGATGGTGGCCAGCAGAAAGAGAGTGTGATGAGACGTTGTAAAGTCGAGGTGTCAGTGTTCACTCAGAGCCATTGACATGTCAGAGTCCCCAGGGATAGAAGGCAAGGTTGAGGGCGCGCAAGGCTAGAGTAAAGTACCAGACCCAAAGCTAAGAGCGCTGGAGGGGGAGGCGACAGTCACAGTTGAGCAAAACCTCAACCTTAAAGCTGGAATCCTTAAGATGAAACTGCCATATCCATTTGGAATATTACAACAACAAAGTTACTGCAAACAACGAACACAACGTTGTTTTCCCCCTTAGACATAATTGAAAAGAACAATAACAAAGGCGCTGGGGGGGCGAACATTGAACTACAAATTTAAGAACAGACAATACACAACACATAAAAAAAGAGCATATCACATCACTGCCTGATCAATAAGTCACTGACTGATCAACTGCATTCATAGGAAATTTGACCACTAAAGAAAGCACCATTAAATCCAGTTCTACCCAGCACAGCTTCAGGGAAGAAAACTCTTGGGAACAGAGAAGAGGAATAACATCAAAACCGTCACCAGAGCCTGGAGGTGCAGGAACCCAAATATAGACAGGAGTTCAGCTCTGCACCTGACTGACCCAATATAAAGGCACTGTGAGGGAGAGGATTCAGAACACAAGACATCTTTCCAATCTTTTAATGTCCAGTGGATAGTCAGGCGAGGGCAGTAGATGGTTAGGGGAAGAGGTCAGAATGTCAGGAGAGTTCACACAAAGGCTAGTAGTAAATAAGTGCCATAGAAAACCAGGGATGTGTGCAGTATATCGAAGACCGTGTGCCCTTCACATGACCCTGACAGTTACAGACCGCTGGATCAGAGGAAGTGTAAAGATGGCTCACGTCGTCAAACTACTGCACTGCAGCTCAATTTACCACTAGTTAAATCACCTTGCAGCAAATCTTCAACCTTTACTCTGGACTGGCAAGTGCGGAAATAGAAAATATATTTTCCTGATGCATTTAGAAAAACAATCGCAACCAATCATTTCAGAGCAGCACATCACTCGATCTTTACTGCATGATTAAATATTCAGGCAGTTTTAGGTAGAGGATACAGGATTAAAAACTGGAGATATACCTAGGAGGCTGTAGAGCGGGGAGCGCTACTTTGAGGGACAGCAGGCAGTGTGTACGGTGTTGCGTTTGTGTGTCCCTTACCTGTAGAGGTCTGCTTGAACTTCTCACTCTTCTTCTTCCTCCACTTCCAGGGCTTCAAGAGACGGCCCAGAGTGGCAAACTTGCTGCGGCGGCGGATGGGCGGGGTGTGTGTGCCAGAGACCAGGGACTCGGAACGCATCGCGGCCCGCCTCTCAACCTCCTCCGCTGTAGGGGCACAAAATGGAGAGAGGGACTAGTCAGTTAACATTCTGCTATATTTCAGCTAAATCTGGTGTCATATTTGTTGTGCGTGGTCTCTGACAAACAAATCAAATTAAAATGAAATTTCAACAACAGTAAAGCCACTGAAGAGTCTCTGATGAGACTCCAGTGTAGGAGTAAAGATGTGCCAACTGGCCTTCCTCAACTAATAAAGAGGATGTGATCTGGCATGAGTAAATAGACCTGTGTTTTATCAGATAGAATGATGCAGGATATTCCAAATCTGAACAGCAGGAAGCTGCAGATTAGTTTGTGCTAGCTTGCCAAGAAACAGACAATATCAGGGAGAAATATTCATGTTTACTAGCTCATTATATTCACTAGAGCTTTTCTCCTCATTTGATGATGTTTTCGATACCATCAACAGGAGTAATTGAAGACAAATGAGCTCACGCTAACAACAGAATCAGCGATAACGCATCCATATTGAAAACGACAGACTCCCTCAGACTTGTCTGGATGAAACAGTGTTGTAGGCCTAGGCTAATGCAGTAATCCACATAAGTATCAACTCCACACTGAGCAGGATTAGTCTAGCTTTCGGTGGTCCATACTTACAAACTTGGGCTTAAACCTTAGCTTTTAAACTTTCTTGAAAATGCTATTTGTTAGCTTATTCCCATGAGATAATGTGGCACACTTAGCTACTATGCTAACATGACCAGCAAAAGTATTTCCTGTAACAAATTCCACATCAGCCAATCAAAGATCTTAGACAGTATAACAATATTCACAGGCCTTCCCCATTTCAAACCAGTACATCTTCAATAGCAGAGATATTGACAAACAAATAAACCAAAGAACCCATGGGAAAAAGGGCTATACACGCACACTCTGAGAAGTAGAACCAAGACGTCAAACAGCAAGTAAGTACTCGCAAACAAATGCTCAAACTGAAAGAAAACTTGAGTCAAGTTACACAGAAACGTGGGCACTTGCTGGCAATCAGGTAAGAATCATGATTAGTTTTTATAAAAAAGTTAAAAACAGTAGGAAAGTCAAGGAATGTGATCATTTAGAACAGGGATGGGCAAATTAGATGGGGGTGGGGCCACAAAGAAATTCTGAAATTCATCATGAAGGGCTGCAGTGGCTCGCAGGTCTGCGTACCCACATCCATTCTCACATGCAGTCAGAGCCGGCCCTAGCCTTTTGGGCCCCCAAAAATAGTTAATTTCCTGCAATTCTACACATTTTGCCATGGGGCGTATCAAAAATGATGCAGTTTTAAGATAGGTTTGCTGCAATTCTACACATTTGCCATAGGGAGGAGAGAAATTGTAGCAATTGTATAACTATACTGAACAAAAACATAAACGCAACATGTAAAGTGTTGGTCCCATGTTACATGAGCTGAAATAAAAGATTCCAGAAATGTTCCATACACAAAAAGCTTACTTCACTAAACCTTTGCACAAATTTCTTTACATCCCTGTTAGTGATAATTTATCCTTTGCCAAGATAATCCATCCACTTGATGTGTGGCATATCAAGAAGCTGATTAAACGGCATGATCATTACGCAGTTGCAGCTTGTGCTGGGGACAACAAAAGGCCACTAAAATTTGCAGTTGTCACAACACAATGCCACACATGTCTCAAGTTGTGAAGGAGCATTCAATTAGCATCCTGCCTGCAGGAATGTCCACCAGAGCTGTTGCCAGAGAATTTAATGTTAATTTCTCTACCATAAGCCGCCTCCTGTCAAATTCTTTAAAATGACTTTGTATGCCCAACCAGTATGTTGCATTTATATATTTTTGTTCAGTATAATTTCATGCAGTTCTACCCAGTTTGCCATGGGGCGGAGAGAAATTGCCTGTTTTTAATATGATATCTAATGATCAACGGGGGCCCCAGGCCAGTAATTAGACCATGATTACTACAAGTTTAGATCACTGGTCGCTAGACTAATTCATCAATCCCCCCCCAAAATACAACATGTTTAAATTGCACCTTGTGTATTCTACTAGTAACAGTAAGTTGAGACACCGACAATTGCTAAAAAGTATTATTCATTTTGGAAAAAAATCTAAGTCTATCAAACGGCAGAGAAAATAAATGAAACTGATCATGTGACCACTCTTCAGAAGTGGGCCATGTTCTCCCCTGCCTCTCAATCTGCCTGTTTAAAAAAAGATAAAGCAGTGCAGTCTTTCAAGAAGAATCCATGTCAACACAACAGGGGGGCAAAGTTCTCTAAACAGATCCCAGCCTCCACTGTTGTAGCCTACTGTACGGTACAACACACACACACAAACTCTTGTTGAAAATGGCTGACCCTGGCCCCACTCTCCGAGGGTGTCTAAGGGAGAGTTGGGAGATGCAAAAAAAACATTTCCAATTCACACATGCGTATAATACACACTTGTAGATGTGAAACAGGAAAATATAAGCACCCACCAAATGAACACTTGCACACAAAAGGCTACAGAAGCAGTAATTAAGCCCACAGACAACCAACCTAGACAGTCTTCGGTCTATAACAGTTCCATAGTGATAATGATATACTTTAGTGAAAATATAGGTAAGGTGATGACAGCCATGCAATCTGCCACATCACTAGGCTACCCTCTCACAGCTCAGCTCTAAAAGGGATAACTGATTACTACATGGGGCTGTAGTTCAGATGACCTCTAGCTCAGGGACAGGAGACAGTGCGCCACACCTACTGTGACCACAGCATTCATAATTCAATTACATCACCGCATTTACCATTATGATGGCTGACAAGTGACAACATGGACACGTCACTCTGCAGGCAGGCAGCCGCTCCACTGGGGGTAAGGTTATATGGTATAGCAAATTGAGGGGTGCACAATTTGGGGTTTTTTCCCCCTAGCACTACACAGCGGATTCAAATAATCAAAGACTCATGATGAGTTGATTATTTGAGTGCTAGGGGCGAAAACCAAAACCAGAAACCAACACTGGTCTAGCAAGATGAATTTGGAACCAAGGAGGACATAAATGCAGTGAAACATACAATTACTCAAATGCACTGCCTGACGCCTCATAGCCACAATCCTGCCACAGCTCTCAGCTCTGCTATATCAGATTCAATGCTTAATGAATCCAGAGATGTCCAAAAAAAAAAAAAAATAAATTCACTAAACATTGTTTGCCAACTCTGCATTTGAGACAACAGCCAGCCACACACTTCCTAGTTATCTTGACAGGGATGCAAATTGAAAGTGACAGTTTATTTTTCCGGCTGTGTTTGGTGAAAGATACTCCCATAGCTGCCTGTTAACGCACCAAAACATCCTCGAGACATCTTTCAGAACTCACCATGTTGCGTGAGCAGCAGCCAAATAAATAAAAAGTACTTTGTAGCAAAGTCAAAGTTACACTGTTATTCCAACTCAACAAAAACTCCCAAGAGAAAGCTACAAAGGCTGTGTAAGAATAAGAAAAAAGGGTATTCAACTAGTGTTTCTTTACCACCATGTATTCCCTGATACACACATCAATTCTCCTCTGGCCAGTTACCCAGAACCAGAATAATAGTCCTTGAACCCAGAACCAGAAACATAGTCCTTGAACAAATATTAAAAACTGGGTCAAGGAAACTGGACCCTAATGTTTTTTACATCCTCATAATCATATGGCATTCCTTGATGTAGGGTTAGGGTTGGGAGAGTAGAAAAGCAAAGCACGGGGACGGAGAATGACCCCTTCAGGTACTACTCAGTAGGAAGAGAGGGTTTTGGGTAGTGGAGTCCGGCATGGAGGGGGGGGGGGGGGGGGGCGTCAGGCTCTTAGCCAATTCTACACCACACCAGGAACCTGCTCCAAAAATACCTGTCAAACACACCAAATATCAATTTCTACAATGCCATTTAGCTATTCTATTGTAGCTGCTGCTACATTGTTTCATAACACTCTTCCACAAAAATAATACATTACAGCTGCCTTTTTTTTCGTGATACATTTGTTTGACCCACTACTCATAGGGCAAAACTAAGTGAAATGCAGCTCTAATGCAACGGAATGAGCTAAGTTAGTAAGTTGTTTAAGCATGTTAACCCTCGCAAGCATGCCGGCACAGACGGCATCCCAAGCCGCATTCTCAGAGCATGCACAGACCAGCTGGCTGGAGTATTTACAGACATATTCAATCTAGCCATATACCAGTCTGCTGTCCCCACTTGCTTCAAGATGTCCACCCTTGTCCCTGTACCAAGAAAGCAAAGGTAACTGAACTAAATTACCATTGCCCAGTAGCACTCACTTCTGTCATTATGAAGTTCTTTGAGAGGCTAGTTAAGGCCCATATTACCTCCACCTTACCCGGAACCCTAGACCCACCACAATCGCCCCCTCTGATCTGGCCTTTCCCACCTGGACAAGAAAAATACATATGTAAGAATGCTGTTCATCATCAACTACAGCTCAGCCTTCAACACCATAGTGCCCTCTAAACTCATCACTGAGCTCAGGGCCCTGGGTCTGAATCCTCCCTGTGCAACTGGGTCCTGGACTTCCTGATGGGCCTTCCCCAAGTAGTGAAGGTTGGCAACACATCCTCATCACCGGGGCCACACTGCCTGACCTCCAGGCCATCTACAGCACCCGGTGTCACAGGAAGGCCAAGAAGATCATCAAGGACCTCAGCCACCCGAGCCACGGCCGGTTCCCCCCGGCAACAATCTATACGGCTGAGACAATACAGGTGGATCAAAGCTGGTAGAAACAGCTTCCATCTTCAGGCCATCAGACCCTTAAACAGTCATCACTAGCAGGGCCTCCTCCCACCATAGTCACTGTTCTAGCCAGATACCACCCAGTATTCTACCCTGCACCTTTGAGACTGCTGATCTATGTACATAGTCATTGAACACTGGACATTTGAATGTTTACATACCGCTTCTCCCACATTTTGTATATCCTATATAACGTGTTTTGGGGGAGGATTGTGTCCATTAATATTATTTTTTTTAAATAAATACTGCACTGAAACAACCATTTCGCTGCATCTGCAAAATAGCATATTAAAATCTGTGTACGCGACCGATAAACTTTGATTTACTAAGGAAGGGTTTGTAAATAATATTGTAAAAAATGTGGCCTACAGAGAAATGGAGACAAACCTCAACTGGAATTATTGCACGCTTGTGATACACGTTACCGGGATTAAATACATTAAGCCATTTTCACCTCATAGGTCTAGGACTAGGTCATAGTCCTAGAACTAGGTCATATCGATGATATGATCGTGTTCAATTAAACCAGCGCTTACTTGATGGCCAGCAGAGATTAAGCGAAACGATGTTCCACAATCAATGACTCAATTTATGGGCACAATGTATCCATATAAATCCACATACGGCTCGGCTACTCACCGTCCTGGGTATCGTTCCCGCGACTGCAGTTGCTGCAAATATGCTTTATCTCTTTCCCGATGTGACTGTGGATCATGAAGGGCATATTGTTATTCTGGTGGTGCTGCTGGTTGGTTTGTTTCCCTTTCTTATTGTTGCTGAGAGACATCATTCTGACCAGGTAAAATGCCTTCTTCGGTTTCTCCACCAAAACGGGCGTATTGTTTTCCACGTAGCCCGTGTTGTTGAACCAACTCCCATGCATGATGGTGGGCGCAGGATCCGCCGCCATGGGGTAGTTGGCGGATTTGAACATAGACACGAAAATTAATTTGCTTCTAAACGCAAGGCTTACGAGGACGGGGTTTTAAACGAACGGCTCCCCGATTCCTACCTGACCTCAACCAATCGCGAGGCTTCCGATCTTGCGCGCTTCCTGAAACCCCATCTTTTCTTTCAACGACGTCACATATAATATTGTAAATTCCAAACCTGGACCTGAGATTCCGATCTCGCTCACTCACACCATCCTGCCTCCGTAAAGCCAAGGGCAGAAGTGAAAACCAAGTTACTGCTATAGGCTACTTAACAGCTTGTCCCAAAAGAAGGACTGATAGTGAAATAGAGTGAGTGAATTGCAGTGCCTCTTGCCTCTCCCTCGGTCTCCATCCTCGTCTGCAAAACTAATCCGCAAGTGATCATATGATTGGCTACCCACCCAGTGCGCACTCCTGCAGTAATTTAGTCTACAGACAGAAAGAAGGTAACGGTTTTGGAATCAAATCCCAAGATTTGATAATGACATGAATGATTATAGGCTCCAACTATAGGCCTACATTATAGTTTGGATAGAGGCATTAATACACCAATTGAACACAATTCACACTGAAAAAGTAAAGTGCAATGCACGTTATTAAACTTCAGATGCAATTCACTGCTGCTCTTGTTATTATAGTGTTAAACATTAATCATAGGAGACAGTATGATACAATTAAACCTTTATTTTTATTTAACTATGCAAATCAGTTAAGCAACAGTGGATTAACTGCCTTGTTCAGGGGCAGAACGGCATATTTTTACCTTGTCAACTCGGGGATTTAATCCAGCAACCTTTCGGTTACGGGCCCAATGCTCTAACCACTAGGCTACCTGCCACCACAAACACACACGCACGCACGCACCACTGCCGGAGAGGAGAGATATTTAACTGTTTGTGAATGAAGCAAAATGATCTTGTCATTATAGAGGAAAATGATCAGTAGCCTGCTTACTTTAATTAATGTATCTGCCACTGTGACAACTATTCTTCTAATATGCATAGAGAGATTAGCCCTAATGTTCCTGGCAAGAATATTCAATAGACCTATAGCTCATCTTCTTTAGCAATTAACTAGTCACCAGCTACTGTCTCTTTGTGGGTTTGGGCTACATCACACATGGCCTTAAATGAACATACAGTATATTCAGTGGTGTAAAGTACTTAAGAAAAAATACTTGGGTTATCTGTACTTTACTATACTATTTATATTTTTGACAACATTTACTTTTATTTCACTACATTCCTATAGAAAATTATGTACTTTTTACTCCATACATTTTTCTTGACACCCAAAAGTACTCATTACATTTTGAATGCTTAGCAGGATGGGAAAATGGTCCAATTCACACACTTATCAAGAGAACATCCCTGGTCAGCCCTACTGCCTCTGATCTGACGGACTCAATGAACACAAATGCATTGTTTGTAAATGATGTCTGAGTGTTGGAGTGTGCCCCTGGCTATCCGCATATTTTCAAAACAAGAAAATGGTGCTGCCTGCTTTGCTTAATATAAGGAATTTGAAATTATTTCCTTTTGATACTGTATATTTGATCAATTACGTTTACTTTTGATTCTTAAGTTTATTTAGAACCAAATACTTGTATACTTTTACTGAAGTAGTATTTTACTGGGTAACTTTCACTTTTACTTAAGTAACTTTCTATCCAGGCTGTATCACATCCGGCAGTGATTGGGAGTCCCATAGGGTGGCGCACAATTGGCCCAGCATCGTCCAGGTTTGGCCCGGGTTAGGCCGTTATTGTAAATAAGAATTTGTTCTTAACTGACTTGCCTAGTTCAATAAAGGTTCAATTAAAAAATAAATAGGTATCTATATCACTCTGACTCTTGATCTTCACAAAGTTCAACTCCAAAAGTGAAAGGAGGCAGTAATAAGACTGCAGCGTTAATATAGGGAAGATATCTAAAGGTCTCCATGGTATTTTCAATCATTTTTCAGGCTGAAAATATTTTGTGTGTGTGTGTGGTGCCTTTGATGTTCCTCTTAATGGACTGTGGATTATTCCAGTGACATCAAAGCCCCTATCCGAAATGAGGGACAAAGGCACCTGATTTTCCAACTGTTGCCACAGGGCAATGCGGTAGAGTCAGTGCCCTTGGCCATTTTTCGATTACAGAATTTCACCATGTGCTATTCCCACCACCTGTTGGGTCGATGGACAGTAAGGTTCTCTACACTCCCAGACTCTTGTCAGATAGTATTGATGGATTTCCAGGTATGTGTGTGCGTGTGTGAGTGCATGTGTGTGTGCAGACGTGTGCCTGTGTAAAGATGAGGTATAGTCCATATGACATCCATAAGCTGACAGGGTTGACTTAGCTCACAAGGGATCAATCTTGACTCCCAGAGTCACTACCTTATTAATCTACTCTATGTAGGCCTATGTGTTTGTGTACTTCAGTTCTCTATTTATGGGAGGGCTGGGGTCTCCCTTCAATGATTCCTCTACGCCCCGAGGTTGGCGTTAAACTAAACTAAATGACAGGGCTACCGCACAGGGCTACCGCACACAGCGCTATCGTAGACAACCTTGAGGCTACGGCTGAGGACAGGAATGAGTACAAGTCTAGCTATGATCTCCTCCGAGTCATCAAACGAGCAAAAGGACAATACAGGTGGAATCATACTACACAGGCTACGACGCCCGCCGCATGTGGCTGAGGCTACAGTCCATTACGGACTACAAAGGTAGAACTTTCTCAGAGCATGCGCAGAACACCTGGCAGGCATATTCACAGTAATTTTCAACTTCTCCTTGTCCCAGTATGTAATCCCCACGTCTTAAGCTGACCACCATCATTCCTGTCTCCAAGAATTCTAAGGCTTCATGTCACAATGACTACCGCCCTGTAGCACTCACTTATGTAATAACGAAGTGTTTTGAGAGGCTGGTTATGGCCAGGCGTGGTATTTTCATACTTGAATAAAAGTAAAGATACCTTAATAGAAAATGACTCAAGTAAAAGTGAAAGTCATCCAGTAAAATACTTATTGAGTAAAAGTCTAAAGGTATTTGGTTTTAAATATACTTAAGTATCAAAAGTAAATGTAATTGCTAAAATATACTATATCAAGTATATACTTAAGTATCAAGTATAAATCATTTCTTATTCCTTATATTAAGCCAACAAGACGGCAGAATTCTCTTGATTTTATTTATGGATAGCCAGGGGCACACTCCAGACATCATTTACAATAAAGCATTTGTGTTCAGTGAGTCTGCCAGATCAGAGGCAGTAGGGATGACTGGGGATGTTCTCTTGATAATTGTGTGAATTTGACAATTTTCCCATCCTGCTAAGCATTGAAAATGTAAGGAGTACTTTTGGGTGTCAGGGAAAATGTATGGAGTAAAAAGTAAATATTTTATTTAGGAATGTAGTGAAGTAAAAGTGAAAGTACTTAAGAACTTTACAACACTGGTTATGGCTAGAGTTGCACATTTTGGGGGATATTCAGAGGTGGAAACTTTCTGTGGGAATTAACAGGAATATATGGGAATTAAAATAAATATATGCAAATTAATATTATTACCATTTAAATGTAGATGTTTTTTGCATTGGATATATCTACCATATCACATGGAGACAGAAACGTAAACATTTTACCTTATAAGTAGACATAATTGAAAATGATTCAATCCTTCCAATAGAAATAAAAAAAACTAATTACTTATGAATTTAACTTTAATTATGGGTTGACTATTCACATGGGATGATTTCACTGAACAACAAAAGAAAGGGAATATTGAATGATCCCCAATGATCCATCAAATCTCCCAAAATCTTTAAAATGATAGTCTAGAAACTAAATCTTTGGTTGTCTTCCTCTCAGGCTTCCATGTCTTCTTCCCGGGCCTCCTCAATGTCCACCTCTTGAACATCAGACTCTGAGGCCTCATCTTCACTGTCACTTTCCAACCTTGTTGAGGATGGCTTGTTGTCAGATGGCCACCAACTTTTCAACCCTTGTATTGGTCAGCTTGTTGCGTGCTTTGGTGTGTGTGTTCCCAAACAAGGCCCAGTTGTGCTCATAGGCAGCTGATGTTGGTGGGATTTGGAGGATGTTGGAGGCAACAGGGGAAAGAGCCTCAGATCCACAAAGTCCTTTCCACCAGGTGGCTGATGAGATATGTTGGCACGACTGCCATATTGCATCTCCATCCCAAAGCCCTTGCTTGGAAGTTTACTTCGCCAGACCAAGGTGGCGAGACACGATAGTGATGACACGATAGGCCTTGATGATCTCTGCACCAGACAGGATGCTCTTGCCAGCATACTTGGGGTCCAAAATGTACACTGCGGCGTGTATGGGCTTCAGGCAGAAGTCTTCACGCTTTTTGATGATGTATTTCAGAACTGCAGTTTCCTCTGCTTGGAGCAACAGTGAAGTCGGCAGGGCAGTACGGATTTCTTCTCTTACATCTGCAAGCAGAGTCTGAACATCAGACAGGATGGCATTGTCTCACTCAATCCGTGCAATGGCTACTGCTATAGGTTTCATGAGTTTCAGACTGCTTACCACTCCCAAAATACATCATCTAGGAGGATCCTCTTGATGGGGCTGTCCATATCGGCAGACTGTGATATGTCAATTTCTCCTTCCCCTCCAGGAGACTGTCAAACATTATGACAACACCACCCCAACGGGTGTTGCTGGTCAGCTTCAATGTGGTCTTATTCTTCTTGGTGAGGTAGATTGCTGCTATAACTTGATGACCCTTCGAATACCTAACCATTTCCTTGGCTCTCTTGTAGAGTGTATACATTGTTTTCAGTGCCATGATGTCCTTGAGGAGAAGATTCATTGCATGAGTAGTACAGCCAATAGGTGTGATGTGAGGGTAGGACTCCTCCACTTTAGACCAAGCAGCCTTCATGTTTGCGGCATTGTCTGTCACGAGTGCAAATACCTTCTGTGGTCTAAGGTCATTGATGACTGCCTTTAGCTCATCTGCAATGTAGAGACCGGTGTGTCTGTTGTCCTTTGTGTCTGTGCTCTTGTAGAATACTGGTTGAAGGGTGGAGATGATGTAGTTAATTATTCCTTGCCCATGAACATTTGACCAACCATTAGAGATGATTGCAATACAGTCTGCTTTCTCTATGATTTGCTTGACCTTCACTTGAACTCTGTTGAACTCTGCATCCAGCAAATGAGTAGATAAAGCATGTCTGGTTGGAGGGGTGTATGCTGGGCGAAGAACATTCAGAAATCTCTTCCAAAACACATTGCCTGTGAGCTGAAGAGGTGAACCAGTTGCATACACAGCTCGAGCAAGACATTCATCAGCATTTCTCTGACCATGAGCTGTTGCTATCGATAAGGTGTCTGATTCATCATTTTCACCTTGAATAGAAGTAGAGGGACTTTTGTCAGAGGTTGCTTGTTGTGAGCGCTGAGGGAACTTTATGCACTTGGCCAGATGATTCTGCATCTTTGTTGCATTCTTCACATATGATTTGGCACAGTATTTGCAAATGTACACAGATTTTCTTTCTACATTAGCTGCAGTGAAATGTCTCCACACATCAGACAGTGCCTGTGGTATTTTCCTGTAAAGATTAGAAAGAAATTAGTTTAAAAGAAACAAATACATTTCCATGTAAAGCAGTTAGATTAAACAACTCCTTTGTAAGATAACTACTAGTTAACAGAAAATCATGCATTGCATATAAAATATATTCACCCCACCCAGTATTGTAATCAAAACATACCAGAAAGCATGTAGTTCTTGGCTCAGACAGTGTAGTAGTGTGGGCTCAATAGCATCTCATTAGTGTGCAAGATCTTGAGAATCAGCTGTACATGTGATGAAAGAGTGCATTGCACATGTGATGGGTTGCAATTCCATTGAATTGGGGATAGTTTAACCAAAATATGCCATACCTAGTACATATTACCTCAATTACCTCAACTACCTTGTACCCCTGCACAATGATTCGGTACCGGTACCCCCTGTATACAGCCTCGTTATTGTTATTTTATTGTGTTACTTTTTACATTTTTTAAAAATCTTTCTCGAACTGCATTGTTGATTAAGGGCTTGTAAGTAAGCATTTCATGTTAAGGTCTACACCTGTTGTATTCTGCGCATGTGACAAGTAAAGTTTGATTCAAATGATTTATTGATTTTTCTTTACCCTAGACCCACTCCAATTTTCATACCGCCCCAACAGATCCATAGATTACGCAATCTCCATTGCTATACACACTGTCCTAACCCACCTAGATAAGAGGAATACCTACGTGAGAATGCTGTTCATTGACTACTAGCTCAGCATTCAACACCAATGTCCCCCCCCCCCCCCCCCAAGCTCGTCACCAAGCTTAGGACTCTGGATCTAAACACCTCCCTCTGCAACTGGATCCTGGACTTCCTGAAGGGCCGACCCCAGGTGGTGAGGGTAGGCAACATCACCTCCGCCACACTGACCTTCAACACAGGGGCTCGTCAGGGGTGTTTTTATTTTCTAGTATTACATTGTTAATGATTATTAATGCATTGTTGGGTTTTGAGTTTGCAAGAAAGGCATTCCACTGTTCTTGTGCATGTGACATTAAAAACCTGAACCTTGAAGCAGCCCAGTGTTTAAAGCTGCATGACCATATCAGTGTGTGTCTCTCTCTACAGCTCCAGCGTAAGCTGTTGGCCCACATGATGCATGACAGCGTTCTTATGTAACTACAGGCTGTGGATAGGGCCCAACCACATAACGCGCTCATTCATGGGGAAACAAGCCAAGGATGTTTTATATTCATGTTTGTCTCAGAGCAAGGTACTTTATTTTGAGCTACTTTATTTTTTTTAACCTTTATTTAACTAGGCAAGTCATTTAAGAACAAATTCTTATTTACAATGACAGCCTACCTACAGGGTCAGACCCTGGAGCAAATTAGGGTTATGTGCCTTGCACAAGGACACATCAAGAAGTTATTATTATATTTTTTTCACCTTGTTGGCTCGGGTATTCGAACCAGCGACCTTTCAGTTACTGGCCCGCCCCTTAGAGCTACAAGTAGTGTTTCTTGAAGGAAAAAAAAATACTTTTATGCAGAGATTTTTTAAATTACTTTGCTCAGAGTTCACTTTATACTTTAGACAAGGGCCATACCTCGGTTTCTTTCACCTGAGTGGAAATGCATTTGGTCAAATATTCCCTCTACAGCACGGCAGGAACAACACCAACACTGCTACAGCCTTAAATAACCTACGCCGGCATTCAAACCTATGTTCATCAAGTGCAGTATTTAGATTATCTTTAAATGTAGCTTGTTTGATAGAGTTTTGCATTTACAACACAAGTAGAGTATGACACTTTCAGTTTATTTTGCACATTGTGCATGGCTAGGGCACGAGTCTTGCTCTAACACAAACAACCACCATGTTGGAATTCTCCCTCCACCTCGCCTCAATTTCTCCTGTTCCATTTCCTGACACTTCGAACACACCGACTGCGTCTTTGCGCAAAATAGTATGCAGTATCATCTAGATATGTGTGCAACAGAAGTTCAACATTCACCTTCTGCTACTATTTCTGTTAACCCGTTTACGCATACAGTTTGACGTTCGATAAGTCCAACGTATACACCACACAGAACACACTGCAACTGCTTCTGAAACGCAATGCTGCAGGGTAAACGCAGCGTTCCGTTGGAAGTGAATGTACTTCTGGTGTACCAAAACGCAATGACGCAGTCAGTGTGTTCGAAAGTATTATCCTCCCTCCCTCCCCCTCTCCCTCCCTTTTTCTCTCTCTTGCTCTCTCTCTCTTGCTCTCTCTCTCTTGCTCTCTCTCTCTCGCTCTCTCGCTCTCTCGCTCTCCCTCCCTCACACACACACACACACACACACACACACACACACACACACACACACACACACACACACACACACACACACACACACACACACACACAGACACACACACACACACACACACACACACACACACACACACACACACACACACACACACACACAGGTCATGCACATCTACTATCTGCTGTATTCCCTCCCCATAAACCTGAAAAGAAATTACATTTACATGATAAAAGCATGATTGTTTTTTTCTCTCTCTTCTGTCAGTCTCCCCTTGACGTGTTGAATTGTAATGCAATTATAATCTGTGAGGAACCTAATTTTCCTCCATTTAGTTACAGTTCTTGGCTCCACCCTGAGAACTAAGTCCAATCTAACGTAATGACAGAAAAGATAAATGAGGCCCCTTGAGTCTCTGGCTTCCACTCCCCTTGTTTCTTACACATCTGTGTGTACACACGTCAAGTAAGTGCTCTCTCTCTCTCTCTCTCACACACACACACACACACACACACACACACACACACACACACACACACACATACACACACACACACACACACACACACACACACACACACACACACACACACACACACACACACACACACACACACACACACACACACAGAGTCTGTGTATGGGGGAGGACTGAGAGACCATCCCCACAGAGTTATTAGACTGTACTAGCTATGTAAACAAACTACCCATATGATACTGTAGATGAGCACCTTGACTACATTGCATCTATGGTAACATAAATCCCATCCCAAGAGAGAAACATAAAATAATTGATAGCCAACAGAGACACAAGTTCATGCTCCAGGAGAGCACACTGCCATGCCCCCACATACAGTTAACTGCTGTGTCTGAGATACAATCGTGGTCAAAAGTTTGGAGAATGACACAAGTATTGGTCTCCACAAAGTTTGCTGCCTCAGTGTTTGCATATACTCCAGAATGTCATGAAGATTGATCAGATGAATTGCAATTAATTGCAAAGTCCCTCTTTGCCATGAAAATGAACTTAATCCCCCCAAAACATTTCCACTGCATTTCAGCCCTGCCACAAAAGGACCAGCTGCCATCATTTCAGTGATTGTCTCGTTAACACAGGTGAGAGTGTTGACGAGGACAAGGCTGGAGATCAGGGGCACCACCAGTGCAGAGCTTGCTCAGGAATGGCAGCAGGCAGGTGTGAGTGCATCTGCACGCACAGTGAGGCGAAGACTTTTGGAGGATGGCCTGGTGTCAAGAAGGGCAGCAAAGAAGCCACTTCTCTCCAGGAAAAACAACAGGGACAGACCGATATTCTGCAAAAGGTACAGGGATTGGACTGCTGAGGACAGGGGAATCCCCTTTCCGATTGTTTGGGCCATCCGCTTCTTTAATCAGCACAACAGTTTTCAGCTGTGCTAACATAATTGCAAAAGGGTTTTCTAATGCTCAATAAGGCTTTTTAAAATGATAAACTTGGATTAGCTAACACAACGTGCCATTGGAACACAGGAGTGATGATTGCTGATAATGGGCCTCTGTACGCCTATGTAGATATTCCATAAAAAATCAGCCGTTACCAGCTACAATAGTCATTTACAACATTAACAATGTCTACACTATTTCTGATCAATTTTATGTTATTTTAATGGACAAAGAAATTGCTTTTTTTTCAAAAACAAGGACATTTCTAAGTCAACCCAAACTTTTGAACGGCCTCCATCAGTCCTGTCTCATGCCAACAGTAAAACATCCTCAGACCATTCATGTGTGGGGTTGCTTCTCAGCCAAGGGAGTGGGCTCACTCACAATTTTGCCTAAAAACACAGCCATGAATAAAGAATGGTACCAACACATCCACCGAGAGCAACTTCTCCCAACCATCCAAGAACAGTTTGGTGACGACCAATGCCTTTTCCAGCATGATGGAGCACCTTGCCATAAGGCAAAAGTGATAACTAAGTGGCTCGGGGAACAAAACATCGACATTTTAGGTCCATGGCCAGGAAACTCCCCAGACCTTAATCCCATTGAGAACTTGTGGTCGATCCTCAAGAGGCGGGTGGACAAACAAAAACCCACAATTTCTGACAAACTCCAAGCATTGATTATGCAAGAATGGCCTGCCATCAGCCAGGATGTGGCCCAGAAGTTAATTGACAGCATGCCAGGGTGGATTGCAGAGGTCTTGAAAAAGAAGGGTCAACACTGCAAATATTGACTCTTTGCATAAACTGAATGTCATTGTCAATTAAAGCCTTTGACACTTATGGAATACTTGTTACTGACATAAAGATCTAAGAACACTGAAGCAGCAAACTTTGTGGAGACCAATACTTGTGTCATTCTCAAAACTTTTGGCCACGACTGTACATGTTATCATAAAATCCAGCTGGTGTAAACTTTCATTTAAATTATACAGTATGAACATTGGCAATGTGGAAAGTGTTCTACCTTGTGTCCATTATGTGAAAATTCTACAGTGGAAAAGTGATAGATGACTTGGTATTTGTGGCTTTATAATGCTGCCATCTGGTGGTTACTCAATTCACACCAGGCCTACTCATTTTACACACCTCATTCGGCTCAGGAGCGTCATAAAATAAAATGTAATATATCTCATCATACCTTTACATTGTTTCTAGGATACCACATACTGTATGCTGTCCCAGGGACACCATACCCATATCTTGTCCCAGGGACACCATACCCATATCTTGTCCCATGGACATCAAACCTTCCTTTGTATTTTTACAATGGGCCTTCTCTGTACCTTAAGTGTCAGCAATGGGTAGAGACATACTCTCTGTGGCAGCAATACACCGTTATATTCCATAGTTTAAAATGTGGTTCAATACAATGGTAACCATTTACTCTAGCTGAAAAAAGATATATGTTTTATCAAAAAAAGTATCACACTGTCTACTATGGCTTTCCCCCTTATTAAAATGATCCATCAACTCTTTCCTCATTTATGGATTTTAACCCGCTAGAGTGAATGTCCACGCGCCGCAGAAATCGAATTAGCATAATAACAAAATCCATCTGTTTAAGATAGATATATCTTGCATGGGATTCATCTCAATCCAGCGCATCCGACAATGACGGCCTTCCGCATCTGCGGTGAAAGGTAGCAGAGCTACAGCGGTGTTTGACAGTCCATGTCTGAACGGTTTCGCTCTACGACCCCCACAAGCGTCACGGGACTCGTCTGAAGTCAGTACCGCCGATCTGCCAAATTCTATCTGTAAGTTTGGGCTACACACTAATAATATGACCGCTCTATGGAAAGGTGAGACTCTCACGAACACGTAAATGTTGGTTGTTTTTCCACAAGCCTCAATAGACTCGTCTGAAGGTAGCCTGGTACCAGTTAAAACAATTTATGGAAGTATACAGAGTGTACAAAACATTAGGAACATGTTCCTAATATTGAGTTGCACCCCCTTTTGCCCTGAGAACAACCTCATCTCGTCGAGGCATCGATACACAATGGAAACTGTTGAGCGTGAAAAACCCAGCAGCGTTGCAGTTCTTGACACACTCAAACCGGCGCGCCTGGCACCTACTACCATACCCCGTTCAAAGGCAATTTTTTTTGTCTTCCTCATTCACCCTCTGAATGGCATACATACACAATCCATGTCTCAATTGTCTCAAGGCTTAACAATCCTTCTTAAACTTTTCTCCTCTTCTTCATCTACACTGTTTGATGTGGATTTAACAGGTGACATCAATAAGGGAACATAGCTTTGTCATGGAAAGAGCAGCCTAATGTTTTGTACACTCAGTGGAAGTAGTTTAGTGCCCCAAGAAATTGGCTAAATATTTAACCAATTTAACCAACATCTCTCAGGTATAGGACAGACACTATAAAACAAACTTCCTTTTGATTAATTTTTTAACTGTTTTTCGAATTCAATGTTTCACCAAAGAATTGTTTTATAAAAAATAAATTACACCTAAAATCAAATAGCTAAATGATCCTTGGTATGACCATCTTAAAACAATTCTATATGTTTTAAGAAAGTACCTCCAACTTCCTTCATACTGGACACAGAGACATCAACAGCCCCACCCACTGGGGAGCCAGGCCCACCCACTGGGAACCAGGCCCACCCACTGGGGAGCCAGGCCCACCCACTGGGGAGCCAGGCCCACCCACTGGGGAGCCAGGCCCACCCACTGGGGAGCCAGGCCCACCCACTGGGAACCAGGCCCACCCACTGGGGAGCGAGGCCCACCCACTGGGGAGCCAGGCCCACCCACTGGGGAGCCAGGCCAACCCACTGGGGAGCCAGGCCCAGCCAGTCAGAATTAGTTTTACTGCAAAAAGAATGGCTTTATTACAGACAGAAATACTCCTCAGTTTCATCAGCTGTCCAGGTGGCTGGTCTCAGACGGTCCCGCAGGTGAAGAAGCCGAATGTGGATTTCTTAGGCTGGCCTGGTTACACGTGGTTGTGAGGCTGGTTGGACGTACTGCCAAATTCTTTAAAACAACGTTGGAGGCATCTTATGGTAGAGAAATTAACATTCAACAACTCTGGTGGACATTCCTGCAGTCAGCATGCCAATTGCACACTCCCTCAAAACTTGAGACATCTGAGGCATTTTGCTGTGTGACAAAACTGCAGAATTAAGAGTGGCCTTTTATTGTCCCCAGCACAAAGTGCACCTGTGTAATGATCATGCTGTTTAATTATCTTCTTGATATGCCACAGCTGTCAGGTAGATGGATTATCTTGGCAAAGGAGAAATTAATAGCTGATTTGCGTTTTTCTACATTGTAATGGACACGGTGCACCCTTTGGTAGGCTGCTGGCAGGCTTTGGCTGCGATATAACAAAGCCAAGTCAGCCTATGCTCATGGTTTTTGTAGGGGAAGTGAAATGATAGACTACAATGACTTTGCTCATAATCATTCACGACACATATTACATAGAATTTTCTTTTGCGGGTGCCTTTTCATTATCTGGATAGACACTTGTGGTTTCTAGCTAACATTATACCAATCAAATCAGTGGAGCGTGTAGTGAAGAAAAACGTTAGTGGTCAAAACCATTCATCTTGTCAGAATTATAACATCTATTAAATGGTCATATATATATACAGTGGGGAGAACAAGTATTTGATACACTGCCGATTTTGCAGGTTTTCCTACTTACAAAGCATGTAGAGGTCTGTCATTTTTATCATAGGTACACTTCAACTGTGAGATACGGAACCTAAAACAAAAATCCAGAAAATCACATTGTATGATTTTTAAATATTTAATTTGCATTTTATTGCATGACATAAGTATTTGATCACCTACCAACCAGTAAGAATTCCGTCTCTCACAGACCTGTTAGTTTTTCTTTAAGAAGCCCTCCTGTTCTCCACTCATTACCTGTATTAACTGCACCTGTTTGAACTCGTTACCTGTATAAAAGACACCTGTCCACACACTCAATCAATCAGACTCCAACCTCTCCACAATGGCCAAGACCAGAGAGCTGTGTAAGGACATCAGGGATAAATTGTAGACCTGCACAAGGCTGGGATGGGCTACAGCACAATAGGCAAGCAGCTTAGTGAGAAGGCAACAACTGTTAGCACAATTATTAGAAAATGGAAGAAGTTCAAGATGACGGTCAATCTCCCTCGGTCTGGGGCACCATGCAAGATCTCACCTCGTGGGGCATCAATGATCATGAGGAAGGTGAGGGATCAGCCCAGAACTACACGACAGGACCTGGTCAATGACCTGAAGAGAGCTGGGACCACAGTCTCAAAGAAAACCATTAGTAACACACTACGCCGTCATGGATTAAAATCCTGCAGAACACGCAAGGTCCCCCTGCTCAAGCCAGTGCATGTCCAGGCCCGTCTGAAGTTTGCCAATGACCATCTGGATGATCCAGAGGAGGAATGGGAGAAGGTCATGTGGTCTGATGAGACAAAAATTGAGCTTTTTGGTCTAAACTCCACTCGCCGTGTTTGGAGGAAGAAGAAGGATGAGTACAACCCCAAGAACACCATCCCAACTGTGAAGCATGGAGGTGGAAACATCATTCTTTGGGAATGCTTTTCTGCAAAGGGGACAGGACGACTGCACCGTATTGAGGGGAGGATGGATGGGGCCATGTATCGCAAAATCTTGGCCAACAACCTCCTTCCCTCAGTAAGAGCATTGAAGATGGGTCGTGGCTGGGTCTTCCAGCATGACAATGACCCGAAATACACAGCCAGGGCAACTAAGGAGTGGCTCCGTAAGAAAAAGGAGTGGCTCCGTAAGAAGCATCTCAAGGTCCTGGAGTGGCCTAGCCAGTCTCCAGACCTGAACCCAATAGAAAATCTTTGGAGGGAGCTGAAAGTCCGTATTGCCCAGCGACAGCCCCGAAACCTGAAGGATCTGGAGAAGGTCTGTATGGAGGAGTGGGCCAAAATCCCTGCTGCAGTGTGTGCAAACCTGGTAAAGAACTACATGAAACATATGATCTCTGTAATTGCAAACAAAGGTTTCTGTACCAAATATTAAGTTCTGCTTTTCTGATGTATCAAATACTTATGTCATGCAATAAAATGCAAATGAATTACTTAAAAATCATACAATGTGATTTTCTGGATTTTTGTTTTAGATTCCGTCACTCACAGTTGAAGAGTACCTATGATAAAAATTACAGACCTCTACATGCTTTGTAAGTGGGAAAACCTGCAAAATCGGCAGTGTATCAAATACTTGTTCTCCCCACTGTATATGTCAGGAAGGAAGAAGCCTCTGCTCTCAAAAAATTATATCAAGACACAACTGACTTTTGCCACACAACACCTGGTTGTCAGTTGTGTCTTGATATTCTTTTTTGAGAGCAGAGGCTTCTTCCTTCCTGACCTCCCATGTAGGCCAAGTTTGTGCAGTCTCTTTCTGACAGTGTACCCATGCACTTCGACATTGATTGCGGCAAGAGAGGCCTGTAGATCCCTTGATGTACTTCGAATTGCTTGGAAATGGAATGATGTACTTCGAATTGCTTGTAAATGGATTTGTAACCCCTCCCAGACTCATGGGCATCAATAATTGTTCTTCTGAGGACCTCGGGTAGGTCTTTTGATCTTTGAATGATGTGTTACCGCACACCCCTATGGTTAAGACCAACCAGACCAATTTGTGTATCTTTATGGAAGGCTGGACCCTCATAAGTTTCTCTCTAATGTTTTCTAATCATTTGCACTTATTTTGGTACACCTAATTCTAATTTTAGCCATTTTATGTGATGGTAAAGGTAGGGGTGTACTAACTTTTTCCCCCCATAATTAAAAGGCATTTTTGTTTATTTTAATTGCATAACATTTTCAAAGTTTTTTTGGGTAACCTTTTATCTGTCAATTGTGTTGAAGTGAAGATTACATATCCATCTGGCCAAATATGTAAAATAAATAAATAGAACTTTCCAGGGGATGTACTTACTTTTTCACATGACTGTAGATACTTTTGTACCTGTTTCCTCCAGCATCTTCACAAGGTCCTTTGTTGTTGTTCTGGTATTGATTGGTACTTTTCGCACCAAAGTACGTTCATCTCTAGGAGACAGAACGCGTCTCCTTCCTGGTCGGTATGACAGCTGCGTGGTCCCTTGGTGTTTATACTTGCGTACTATTGTTTGTACAGATTAACGTGCTCCGAAGGATGAACCAGACTTGTGGAGGTCTACAATTCTTCTTCTGAGGTCTTGGCTCATTTCTTTTGATTTTCCCACGATGTTGAGCAAAGAGGCACTGAGTTTGAAGGTAGGCCTTGAAATACATCCACAGGTATACCTCCAATTGACTGAAATTATGTCAATTAGCCTATCAGTAGCTTCTAAAGTCATTAGCTTTAGAAGCTATGTAAACTTCCGACTTCAACTGTATATATAGTAGATGGAGGACTCTAGTGCCCAAAAACCTGTTTTAGCATGGGCAACGCCATCGAGGACTTTCACCATTTTGAAGTAGTCAACTGGATAGGACTTCCTATGGGTTAAGAAAGGATCCCGTAATTCCATCCAGGTAATAAGGAGGGGTCAACCAATGATTATACTCTTGAGAAAACATTCCATAACTGCAGGTGTCAGTAAATCGCCAACATTGGCTTTTTACCTGTTCAAACAACACACTCCAGGTGGCAGTATGCACTCTTTCAGTTTGTTTACCAACTCATAGAAGTAGTAGAAGAAGAAAATGGAACACTTCAAATTGGAGATGGCCTCAATGGCGCTGCCAGAAAAATGAATATAGTGACGTTGACGAGATACTTATGTCTCCGCCCTAACAATGGGATTCATTGTCCATAGATCGGAATGGCGGGCTGTCAGGCTCCTATTCCTCTGTTTGGATTGGTGGATAATATTGTTATTTGAAAAAAAATCTATATCTATCTATCTGTCTGTCTGTCTGTCTGTCTGTCTGTCTGTCTGTCTGTCTGTCTGTCTGTCTGTCTGTCTGTCTGTCTGTCTGTCCACTCAGCAAAAAAAGAAACGTCGCTTTTTCAGGACCCTGTCTTTTGAAGATAATTTGTAAAAATCCAAATAACTTCACAGATCTTCATTGTAAAGGGGTTAAACACTGTTTCCCATGCTTGTTCAATGAACCATAAACAATTAATGAACATGCACATCTGGAACTGTCATTAAGACACTAACAGCTTACAGACGGTAAGCAATTAAGGTCACAGTTATGAAAACTTAGAGGACACTAATGAGGCCTTTCTACTGACTCTGAAAAACACCAAAATAAAAATGCCCAGGGTCCCTGCTCATCTGCTTGAACGTGCCTTAGGCATGCTGCAAGGAGGCATGAGGACTGCAGATATGTCCGTACTGTGAGACACCTAAGACAGCGCTACAGGGAGACAGCTGATTGTCCTCGCAGTGGCAGAGCACGTGTAACAACACCTGCACAGGATCGGTACATCCGAACATTACACCTGCGGGACAGGTACAGGATGGCAACACAACTGCCCAAGTTACACCAGGAATGCACAATCCCTCCATCAGTGCTCACAGCAAGAACTGGCAAATCTGGTGCAATCCATGAGGAGGAGATACACTGCAGTACTTAATGCAGCTGGTGGCCACACCATATACTGACTGTTACGTTTTATTTTGACCCCCCCTTTGTTCAGGGACACATTATTCAATTTCTATTAGTCACATGTCTGTGGAACCTGTTCAGTTTGTGTCTCAGTTGTTGAATCTTGTTACGTTCATACAAATATTTACATTATTTATGTTAAGTTTGCTGAAAAATAAACGCAGTTGACAGTGAGAGGACGTTTCTTTTTTTGCTGAGTATATATTCGATGAGGGGTGTTAATGTCAACCACCTGTATTCAATGGAAAGTGAGATGATGATGCTAGCCTCATGAATGCATAGACCGTCTCAAATTTCAACAGGTACAGGGATGTCACGTGCATCACACTTATGTCAGTACACTCATAACAAAGCATAAGAAACTTCTATTAGTATCAAAATATCACTCTCTCATTGCCCCCATACAAAAACTCCTCACCTGCTTCATAATTATGTATCTGCTTAACATCATGGACAGATGTTGGGCAGAGATAGGGCTCTCGGTTCGCATCCCTCTCTCTGGCGCTGCCCATGCTCTCACACATGCCATAATACGACACATACAATGTTTCATCCTCTAACGATCTCTATGGGTTAAGCAGTTGCACTAAGTTAATGAGGCATTTGTAAGTTATATTCTTAAAGAATCAATGGCTATATATAGTTGATTTAGAAGTCCATTTAAATAGTCATTGCCATTGTGACCCTTTTCCTGGGGTTTTAGTGAATAGCGGTCCAGTAACTGCATGTAATAACCCAGAGGCACATGCATTTTCACTGCACTGCAGTTGCAGTAATATTATACTCCACCAGAGAGCAGCAGTGTTACCGACTGGACCAGCCTCTATTGATCAAATGAGAGAATACTGTTGTCGAGTTCCTGCATGACTACGTTGCTGACGCATACCAGATCTTACAACTCCTAGATAGGTATTTAACATATCAGTTAACCACATCATATGATTTAGCAATCTGATGCCTGACTGCACAGTCGATGACGTGGGACGTGACCATGGGTGATGCAGTACAACGCCTGCTAATCTGGTCTAGCAGGAATTTCGACCGGTTTCTTCAAT
Source organism: Thymallus thymallus (assembly GCA_023634145.1). Classification (NCBI taxonomy): domain Eukaryota; kingdom Metazoa; phylum Chordata; class Actinopteri; order Salmoniformes; family Salmonidae; genus Thymallus; species Thymallus thymallus. The sequence continues at coordinate 26,386,148 of CM042382.1, read as the reverse complement.
GACAGGATCTGCAGGGTGCCAAATAGTCTGGTCCCAGATCAGTCTGTGCTGTCTTACTTTGGTTGCAGTGAGCATAGGAGTTAGTTGGCAAGACAGCACAAACAGGTCTGGGACGAGGCTAGGTGGCAGAGGCTGCAGGTGTAGTTTTCCACCTCCCAGCCACTGAAGCCTCTTGTGACCAGTGTGTGTATGATGATTTAACACCAATCCGGCCTCCTCCTACAGTATGTTCAGTTGCTCTTGGCCCTGAAACCTCACTGGAGATGTGGAATGTAAAAAGTATGAATATTTCAAAAAGGCATTCAAGTACTCAAAAGCTAAAGTGTAGGATCTTAATTTGATCACCCTGTTGCAGAAGAACATTCATGCAATGCAAACTTGTAGTGTATTTAAGGTTTAAAAAGGCTTCTGAATTTTGTAATTTCCACTATTATATTTCAGACTTGATTTTTACTCCACATAAACATTCACATTTCCTGTTGCTGCAGGATTATTTTCCTGCTGTAGCAAACTGGCTTAAATTAAGATCCTACATCTGTACACTGACATGATGACATATCTAGCTAGAGCTAATGAGGGAGGGGGAAACAAACAATAATAATGTTAATTCACCCAAGCAAAAATTCTCATGTCGAAAGTTGTACAAACAATTACAGCCTTATTGAGATCAGATTTTGCTTTTGGGAATGAATACAGTTCATACTATTTTGGGCATCTGAGTGCAGTCTGACTGGGTTCCTTGGATAAAAACTATTATAAGCTCTTATACTGACCAGAGCAATTTTTTCCACATCCCATCACAATAACAAGATCATTTGGAACACACTGGTCTCTACACGGAACACTTTCCCTCTTGTCCTTGGAATGACCAAGTGAAAGAGTGTTGAACACACTGATATGCAAAAAAAGACTCATAAGTATTTAAAACCAAAGCATATCATTGGGCGCTTCTAAACTGCTTGGAGATATAACACACTGCCCTCCCCTTTAAATCGTCTTTATGATGCTGTTAAACCAATGCCCTTCAGTGCTTATGGAGAGTCTATGAGAGTACAGCACAGCAGTCCCCGGTGGAGACACTAGTCAAACTCAGTTGCATGGTTTGCACAGCCAGGAACAATATAGCTCACATTGGTCTATCATGCAGGGACTTTTGAAAATGAATAATGGAATGACCCAAGTAACTGTAAGTGCCATACAAACTTCCCCAAGGGAGTTTACTCTTCTACGTATTTAATCCCACTGGTTGCTGCAATACACATAGATACTACATATCAGAGGAGACCATCCTCCTCAGTGGATTTCATCAAAATAAAAATTGTAAAACATTGAAAAAGTTAGCCTTTTTAGATGAAACTATACTAAATATATTCACGTCACCAAATAAATGATTCAAACACACTGTTTTGCAATGATGGTCTACAGTAGCCTCAACAGCACTCTGTAGGGTAGCACAATGGTGTAGCCGGAGGACAGCTAGCTTCCGTCCTCCTCTTGGTACATTGAGGTCAATACAAAACCTAGGAGGCTCTTGGTTCTCACCTCCTTCCATAGACTTACACCAGTGGCAGTCAGTGCCGTTTATAATGAGGGAGGATGTTTTTTTCTTCAGGAGCATGGTCTTATTTCTATTACAGCATGTTAGATGACTGTCATTCATATTCCATTCACATATAACATTGATAGGTTTGGGCTACTACATGATACTCAAATTTTCCCTGTACCCATCATGAGGTTGCTACAACCTAGCCTATGAAGTTTACAACGTAGGTGCACACAGGTTGAGAGAAACATTTGAGATGACAGACAGTGACACATGGACAGACAGTGACACATTCAATACTGCCTGTGTAGGATAGTCATAGCCAGCTAGCTAACATTGCATCCCTCTGTTTGAGCTGGGTGTAACTAAACTAAACTAGCCAGCTGCATTTGCTAGCTAAGCCAGTGAAACTGAAAGTGAAATCTCCCTCTCTTTTGCTTCTCCTTCATTTTTGAAGAAATTAATTTTTTGAAAACTGTTCAACTATTATCTTTCTCTCTCTTTGAGTCAACTATTCACCTCGTTGTATGCACTAGCTGTAGCTAGCTGTAGCTTATGCTTTCAGTACTAGATTCATTCTCTGATCCTTTGATTGGGTGGACAACATGTCAGTTCATGCAGCAAGGGGCCTGCTTGGTTGGAGGATGTCCCCCGGAAGTTGTCATAATTACTGTGTAAGCCAGTGGAGGCTCCTCAGGACCATCCTCTTTAGTGAATTTCATAAAAATAAAAATAATAAAGCATTGAAAAGATTAGCCTTTTTAGATAAAACTATACTAAATATATACACAAATATTTCATTAAAACACACTGTTTTGCAATGAAGGTCTACAGTAGCCTCAACAGCACTCTGTAGGGTAGCACCATGGTGTAGCCGGAGGACAGCTAGCTTCCATCCGCCTCTGGGTACATTTACTTCAATACAAAACCTAGGAGCCTTTTGGTTCTCACCCCCTTCCATAGACTTACACAAGCTGTGTTTCAAACTCAAAGTAGACAGTCCTCGGCCTTAAACCCTCAGCCCTTGAATTACTTTTTACATCGTCATATCCGAGTGTACCTTAAATGTCCCTTGCCCAAGCGAGGGAGAGTGATGATTGGAGAGGCAACGTCCTTGGTGGAAATCTAGAAGTTGAGCTTAAAAACAACCAACCTAATGCTATTAATGTAACGTTACCTAGTAAACTAGGTATCTAGCTAGCACTCCGGTCAGGTAGCTAGCTGCAGTTACCCATAGCTAGCTAGCTAGTTTTATAGTTTGGTCATTTATTCTAGTCATTTATTCATTTATTCATTTATTCTATTACTCTAATAAATTCCAATAAATTTTTTAAAATATGTTTATAAATGTTAAGTTTGATAGGCTCCTCACTACGAGACGCCAATTTGCCAACACTAAAATCAATGTCTATGTATATTTTTTAGCACCAGCCTTTGAAAAATTTGACACTTCGCGACCACCAGAGTTTGACATGTGACTACAGTTTGCATTGAATTGTGGGTATTATCAACCCCACAAGTGAATAAAGTTGTTCACTTGCTCCCTCAAGCTAATTTGAGGGTTGAGGGGGCAACGTTAGTGAATTGGACGTCCACTTAAGATGGCAATCAAACTGCATCCTGTTTCGACTGGGATTCCCCCGAGGGAAAGTGGCTAGCTCAAGGGCTGAGGGGGTAAAAAATAATGTGTTTGGACTGCAGCCACAGTAACTGACATGTTGTCCAACCATTCAAAGGATCAGAGAATAAATCTAGTACTGAAAATATAAGCTAGAGCTAGCTAGCACTGCATAAAATGTGGTCAGTAGTTGACTCAAATTTGTTGAAAACTATTTGTTTTCTCTCTGTATGAGTCAACTACTCACCACATATTATGCACTGCAGTGCTAGCTAGCTGTAGCTTATGCTTTCAGTACTAGATTTATTCTCTCTTTCTCTCTCTCTCTATATATATATATTTTTTTTCACATTCAGTTTCACTTACTTACAGTTGAAGTCGGAAGTTTACATACACCTTAGCCAAATACATTTAAACTCAGTTTTTCATAATTCCTGACATTTAATACTTGTAAAAATTACCTGTCTTAGGTCAGTTAGGATCACCACTTTATTTTAAGAATCTGAAATGTCAGAAGAATTGTTGAGAGAATTATTTATTTCAGCTTTTATTTATTTCGTCACATTCCCAGTGGGTCAGAAGTTTACATATACTCAATTAGTATTTGGTATCATTGCCTTTAAATTGTTTAACTTGGGTCAAACATTTCGGGTAGCCTTCCACAAGCTTCCCACAATAAGTTGGGTGAATCTTGCTCGCACACACTTTTTCAGTTCTGCCCACAAATTTTCTATAGGTTTGAGGTCAGGGCTTTGTGATGGCCACTCCAATACCTTGACTTTGTTGTCCTTAAGCCATTTTGCCACAACTTTGGAAGTATACTTGGGGTCATTGTCCATTTGTAGGATCCATTTGCGACCAAGCTTTAACTTCCTGACTTATGTCTTGAGATGTTGCTTCAATATATCCACATAATTTTCCTTCCTCATGATGCCATCTATTTTGTGAAGTGCACCAGTCCCTCCTGCAGAAAAGCACCACCACAACATAATGCTGCCACCCACATGCTTCATGGTTGGGATGGTGTTCTTTGGCTTGCAAGCCTACCCGTTTTTCCTCCAAACATAACGATTGTCATTATGGCCAAACAGTTCTATTTTTGTTTAATCAGACCAGAGGACATTTCTCCAAAAAGTAAGATCTTTGTCCCCATGTGCAGTTGCAAACCGTAGTCTGGCTTTTTTATGGCGGTTTTGGAGCAGTGGCTTCTTCCTTGCTGAGTAGCCTTTCAGGTTATGTTGACATAGGACTCATTTTACTGTGGATATAGATAATTTTGTACCTGTTTCCCATGATGTCGAGCAAAGAGGCACTGAGTTTGAAGGTAGGCCTTGAAATACATCCACAGGTACACCTCCAATTGACTCAAATTATGTCAATTGGCCTATCAGAAGTTTCTAAAGCCATGACATCATTTTCTGGAATTTTCTAAGCTGTTTAAAGGCACAGTCATCTTAGTGTATGTAAACTTCTGACCCACTGGAATTATGATATAGTGAATTATAAGTGAAATAATCTGTCTGTAAACAATTGTTGGAAGAATTACTTGTGTCATGCACAAGATGTCCTAACCGACTTGCCAAAACTATAGTTTGTTAACATGAAATCTGTGGAGTGGTTGAAAAATGAGTTTTAATGACTTCAACCCAAGTGTATGTAAACTTCCGACTTCAACTGTATTAGCTTTTATAATAGGCACCCTCTTTGTTTTCACTCAGGAATGCATGAGTTTTACCTGGTTGGGTAATTGAACAATATTAAAATCCATGTGTGCTGAAGGCTGAGTAATTGTTTTAGTTCAAATGTACAACTACTCTATTGAACTCAGATTAGATTTAATTCACAGAGTCAACATGAGCAAGAGGAGAGTAGATATCCGGCACTTTTTTGGTGCTAAAAAAAATGTTGAAACTTGTAAGAATTATGACTTAGAAATGATAATGCAGCCTGTATTTTCTGTGGTTGTCATGCAGGCGTAGTACTGAGCAGGATAGTATGGGTGATGGTGATTTTTACATTATATGCTGTTGTATTAAGGAAGCAGAGGGAGGTCAGAATGACAGTCAGCAGGCAGGAAGAGGTCAGAATGACAGTCAGCAGGCAGGAAGAGGTCAGGAGGACAGTCAGCAGGCAGGAAGAGGTCAGGAGGACAGTCAGCAGGCAGGAAGAGGTCAGGAGGACAGTCAGCAGGCAGGAAGAGGTCAGGAGGACAGTGAGCAGGCAGGACCTAGTAGCAAAGAGGTGAGTTAGAAAGGAGACTGCACTTAAAGATGTATGCCATCATAGCAGATATTTAGGCAATAGTACTTTCAGAAAATGATGGCATGCACAACAACCATACCCTACTGTTCTCAACTAATATGCTAGGACTTATAAAGTGTTGGCTACTGAGAGTAAAGAAAGCATTACACCATCACGGTTGTCTTTTCCTCATGTGTGTCTTGACAACATAAGAATATCAACATCTTTCTTAAGGCCAAAGGAGCTGGAGATCACCCACCACCAAATGATCCACCATCACATGATTCACCAGAGAGGACAGGACAACAAACACCTGATTGCTGGACAAGAGAGCAGTGGCATGGCTGGAAGGACAGGAACCCTTGGCTGTACATAAAGGATTGTACATTGGGATGCAGCTCATGCAGAGATGCCAAGACTTTGTTACTTTTCTGATGAATGGATCAATGGAGTAGTGGGCAGTAGTTGTAAAAAGACATTGGCAAAGAAACTTTACAAACACAGAGATAGTGCAACACATCAGAGGGCTACTGAAATATCCAGCCAGAAACAGAAGGAAACGCTGCCTAAAAAAGTGATGGAAATGAAAGTTTAATCCAGGAAACAGCAAACCTCATTCAGAACTGAATAGGCAATTGCAAAATAAAGATTGGCATTTAGAAAGATGGTCAAATGTGGGAAATGTGCACCACTCAGATCCCTCTTGTGCTAAAACTTGTGGACCACATAGCAAATTAAATGAAGAAAAAAGTGGTGTCAAATATAAAAGAAATGAACTCCCGCATCAGCTTAACAATTGATGAGAGAACAGTGTTTGGTCTAGAATACATGATCATATTCATCAGATGCAATGGAACTGGAGATGGTTATATCGATAACATTTTTCTAGATCTGGTTCAATTGAAAGAGGGCACTGAGAAGAAGTTTGCAGGAAGCTGGCTTCAATCATGATTTTTTTGCACAGAAATCTCATTAGCATTGCAGCTGATGGAGCTTCAGTTTTGACAGGCTGCAAAAATGGAGTCATGGCGAAACTAAAACATTACCTTCCCAACGTAAAATCTATTCACTGCTTAGCTCACCGATTGGAGTTAGCTGTACATGACTCATTGAAATCTGTGTCCGGCTGCAATCATTTTGAAATGTTCATCTCAATGACCTCAAATGACATAAACATACAAATCCTGAAGATTGGACAGGTCTTCACCATAAGATGGGTTGCCAGTAGTTTTAACACAGTGAGAGCAGTGTGGAAGAGTTTCCCTGCTCTGGCAAATAATTTTAAAACTGAAAGTGAGAACAAATCTCATTCTGACAGTGTGAGGAAGAAGTACACTGGGCTGTTGAAGTACCTCACCAATGCACGTTTTTTGTGTGATTTGGCCTGCATGAAAGATGTTTTAAGGGAACTGCAGAGCCTCTCACTGAAGCTGCAGCGAAGAGACAACACTTGTTGACAGTCACCGCTACAATTGAAATTCTAACTGCAATGAAAATGCGGAGTGGAAAGTCAACAGCAAAGGCTCAACAGAGCATCTTGGCTGGCCTGTTTGAAGGTGTGAGCGTTATTGGTGAGAGAGCAGGGAAAATAAATAGCCCTCAATTTTACCAAGTAGTTGTTGACAACTTGACTGCCCGCCTGCCAAGTGACGACCTTGTTCAGTTACTGAGGCCCCTTGAGAAGTCCAGCTGGCCACAAAAGCGTGAAGAGCTTGTCTTGTTTGGTGAGACTGAGGTGCACAAGATGGTCAAACTCCTTGGTGATCCAACCAGAGAAGCAATTGAGGACTTCAGAGAGTTTAAACTACAAGGGACACAGGATGGAGAGACTCTGAAGAGACTTCTGATTGCCAATAAGACCTACTTCGGCTACCTCTGCCGAATGTGAGAGAGGATTTTCGGCAGTTAATGACACGGACAGAAAATCTTGCAACAGGCTCCGCACAAAGAGTCTATCCTCTCTTCTTTTTGTGGACATCAATCAACCACCTTTGGAGATCTTTGACACCACTCCATTTGTGACGTCCTGGGTGAAAGCTGGCCATTGTCTTTCAACATCGTGGGTGACAGGGAGGAAAGCCCAGGAGAGTCAACCCAAACCTCTGTGGTACATTTTTTAAGGTAAGACTGATTTGATAGGATATTTTGCATTAGGCTACTTTGAAGACTGAAACATTAGGCTAGCTACTACTTAAAGTCATAGACCATCCAAATTTGTCAGCTGTTTTCTTACTTTTAAAATAGTCTATTAGTCTAAGTAAGGAAACTGACAAATGTAGATTATTGAGGGCCTTTAATGTTAGTCAGGCACAGGCCTAGATGCTGTATGGTAGTAACACATCTGCCTACCTCTTTGGCATGTTGATAGTGTCTTTGGTTCTGGTACAGCATTGTGTGGGTCTGTGTTTGAGCGGAAATGCTGGTCTGCTGCTGTTTTGTGTGTGGGTATGATTTGCTGCCAGTTTTGCTCTAGGATACTTTGTTTGTGACCCCTGACTACAAAAGTTGTTGTGTGGTATGTGCCCCATGAGCTGGTGTAATGGATTGGATTTATTATTATTTACAGACTGCAGACATTACGTTAAACAAGCAAGATACTGTAAGGATTGTAAGAATTCAGTTCACTGAAGCACGCGCCTGCGCTGTACTGGGTTCACTTTACGCCCTGGAGAAAAGGTTGACCCCACCCCGATTGTCATTGTATAATTCGCACTTAACATATCAGACCAGAAAGACGTGAGACCGTGAGAACTTGGATCCTCAACACGAAGTGAAGAAGACAAAGCCTCTCAGACTAGACCCGAACCTTGCCAGGCTGCAGCTGTGTATGTAAAGTGGTTCAAACTCTGGCTAAAGACACGAGGTGAAGGAAGGAGAAAATCCCGCCTCAGACAATCACTGGCCAGCTAAGTAGCTGCTCTGAAGAAAGACCCCACTACAAGACCAGACAACTAAGAAGAAGGACATTGTGACCTCTGGTGGACAACCAGAGCCTTACACCGACACAGGACACCAGCAAAAACTTTTAAGAAGGCTTGGTTTCAACAGAGATAGACAACAAACAAAGACATCCACACGTAAATACATTAATAATTTCTTACTCCAAACGGGCGGTGGGTCATGAGCAAAGTATTATGATTACTTTGAGGGTAGTTTCCAAATGTGTCGACGATAAGTGCCTCTTTCTCTTTGTCTCTCTTTCTCTCTCTCTCTACGCCTCCATCTTTTGGTAACCATGCAGTCATGTTGTTGTTAGTCCGCTAGGGACTTTTTCTCATGTATTAAGTGTGTATGTTATTCTGTGACTTGCCTAGTTAAATGAAGGTTAGATAAAACAAATTCTAATAATATTAATGTTATTCTGTGTTATTATTTAGTTAGCTAGTAAATAAAACTTTTAACCAATTTGTGTGGTACGGAATGATCAATAAAGTTGGGTTTTTTGCGGATCCAAGAAGGTTGTGATCGTTCAGAATATGAGACTGATATAAGGTAATGATTAATAATTGCTGTTATCGATATATAACTTATATATCTTCTAGAGTTTTTAATTCGGGAGATGGTAACTCATTAAACAACTTCTTCCGTGGTGGAACTCAAATCCTAATGAGTTAATTGTTACATGATTAATTTAATCGAGTAGCAATTAAACATAGTTAGTTGATTCGATACACAACAGTCATCGGATTAATGAAAGTCACGTCACGACACATTTAACTGGGTGAATGGAATATGAATAACAGTCATCCAACATGCTGTAATAGAAATAAGGCCATTTTCATAAAAAACTAAATGTCCTCCCTCATCATAAACGGCACTGACCGCCACTGATATTAATACAGTGTAGTAGTATATTCAGCCTATCCCCTCCCCGTCTCTCTATTTGCCTGCCTATAGACAAGGCTGCTGCAGCAGAGTCTCAGTTTTTTTCCATCAGTGTGCTAATGATGAAACAGCGCTGCGGGCGGTGTGAAAGAGGGTGACAGACACACAGCAGCTTTTGGAGAAAACAAGGGAGCAAGGGGGCGTGTGTGTGTGTGTGTGTGGATACAGCACAGGGGTGGGTGTGTGTGTGTATGTGTGTGTGGATACAGCACAGGGGTGTGTGTGTGTGTGTGCGTATGTGAGGGGTCTGCGTGTGTATGTGTAAGAGTAATGAAGCAAGGTCATACAGGGGAGAGGGAAATGTTTAAATCCTAATTCAGGTGTGATGAAGTGTAAACCCTACAGTCAGGTCTCAGTGAGGAGATGTAGGATCTATGCAGCTCTTTGAAGTAACATCAATGTATTTTTCTCAGTCCAATACAAGCTTTGTTGTCATACTATATGCAGTGAACGATAGCTAGAATTCAAAATCTTTGCTCTGTGAGTTTGATATCTGTGAGTTTGGTATTATTCTAGAATGAGGCCTGTAGAGTTTGACATCCAAATAAACAGTATGTCAAACCTGTACTTGTGAGTTTGATATTCCTCTAGATAGACTGTGCTTCAGTGGAGGCTGGTGGGAGGAGCTATAGGTGGACAGGCTCATTGTAATGGCTGGAATGGCATTGATGGAACAGAGTCAAATGTTATTTGTTTTATACCGTTTCATTCATTCCATTCCCGCCATTGCAATGATCCCGTCCTCCTATAGCTCCTCCCACCAGCCTCCTCTGATGTGCTTCCTTCCTGCATCTGTTCCCAGTGTACCGTTGCTATGGGCACTGAGATGAGAGAGCAAACACACCACTGAGCTGAGCACAGCATCAACACTCAGAGGTAAGCTGGCAACCTGGCAGCAGCTTGGCACATGATGGCCAGCTAGGTGTTTAAGAGGTAGCAAGGTCTCTCTCACCCCCCCCCCCCCCCCCCCCCCCCTCTCTCTCATCTCTCTCTTTCTCTCATCTCTCTCTCATCTCTCTCTTCCCATATCTAATTTGTATCGCTCTCTGTCGGGTGTATCTTTAAATCCTTAATTTGTAACTCTCTAGCTACCACTGCTCTCCCTGTTGTATACTCCCCCTTTTTCTCTCTCTCTCTGCCTCTCTTTTTGTGAATGGATTACTAGTTCTCATCAGAGCTCAGTCGTTCCCTTTGGCCTGTGATGACTCAGTGGAAGATTATACACTATACATGCAGCTCTGCTCTGGATCTCATATTGGGTGGGTGACATTGCTTTATGTAACTGCTTACACCTAGGAGTTCACTGGCGACAGAGTACGCCACCAAGTCCCAACCACAGTTATGCTAATGACACAGGACTCCGTTCCCCGAGGGTCCCGGGGAGAACAGGGAAACAGGGGAGAGGGGGGAGACGCTGAGGGGGTAAGGGAGAGGGTGGAGGCAGACGACTGTAACCGCTCCCAATTGAATGCTGACGCAGCTCTAGCAACACAATGTAATGCGTGGAGCAATTTAACCTTGCATGGTGGAATTGAAGTAGTAGTGTACGTGTGTGGAATTCCAGATCAGTATACTGCCTACCCTGATTCATGCATTGCTCCAGGAAGAGCATCATACGCAAAAATGAATATATTATTAGGCACTTAATCCAACCTCTCTTGCCTCTTACTACACCCACCCATTTCCTCCTTCTATAACCCACGGGCTAGGCTTAATGTAGACTTACATAACTGTCTGTCTGAATTGTGGGTACATTATTTCCCGTAATGATCTGTCTGGATGGGTGAGCGGCACAAACTACCATGTCAAATTTGTCCCGTTCTCATTGGCTGCTCTAGTTCTGCTCCAATGAAAACACATCTGGAATCTACTTTTTGGTGGAAACTAGTTGTACTAAATGTGGGACTTGTACCAGTGTCATGGTTCAGACAAGACAGGGGCTGGATTCTATATATTTAAAAAAAAATCTAAAATATTGAAGCATCTACCTGTGAGAGTACTGTATCTGTACAAAATAATCAAGCAATTTGACAATGGTAAAAAAAAATGATCCATATGTATACTGTGTAAATAAATACTGCAGTGTAGCTTTGACCAAACGGAGCCCAGGGTTACTACTGTACACTAGCATTTCATGTTGAGAGTTCTGTCTGAGAGCTCTCCTCTGCCAGTCAGCACAAATGTAAAAAGTAACTAGTGCTGGTGGTGTGCAGTGGGAACTGTAGTGTCATAAAGAACTAGTGCTGGTGGTGTGCAGTGGGAACTGTAGTGTCATAAAGAACTAGTGCTGGTGGTGTGCAGTGGGAACTGTAGTGTCATAAAGAACTAGTGCTGGTGGTGTGCAGTGGGAACTGTAGTGTCATAAAGAACTAGTGCTGGTGGTGTGCAGTGGGAACTGTAGTGTCATAAAGAACTAGTGCTGGTGGTGTGCAGTGGGAACTGTAGTGCGATACTACCAACAAGATCTTATGCCATCCCCTCCGCATTCTTCCACAACAACACTGCCTGCCTGTCACCATCTCCAACAGATATAAATGAACTGTGGTCCACCGGGCATTCTGCAGATGTAATAAAATAAAACAGGCTGTGTAGGAAAAGAGACACTGCACTGTACCACGGTAAACATCCTCCCCCTCCTCCCTCCTTCAGGCAGCATATTGGCTTTTGGCAGTGGTGGAGCTGTCATCGGGATTCAGTGCCTCAACCCCTCCTATCCCCCAACCCATCTTCACCTATCCCGTTTCCAACGTTCTGCCACACTGACTATAAATATGATCAATAACCGCATCGTCACGCAGCTTTCCCTAGCTTGGAGAGCTTTTGCAGAAAGCATTTTTTCACAAAGGAGGGGGGGGGGGGGGGGGGGGGGGGGGTTGGGGGGAGGTGGAGGGGGAGGTGGAGAGGGAGGGGGCATATGGAAAGCGCATTACAGCTAGATCCACTGCCAGACTTCAGGAGATAGAGGAGGGAGAGAGAAAGACAGAGAGAAGAGCAATCTTGCAATCTCTCCAGGCCTTTCATGGTTGACACCCGTCTGTCTCCTCCTTTCATCTGAAGTGGAGGATGATGGAGATATCCTGAACCAAAATCTCTGTTTTTGATGTAAATGACATAATAGAAAAGAGATTTCTCGTTCCCACTGTAGTGATATGAGAAATGAGAAAGCATTACTCGAGTCTGACAAAATGAAATAGAACATTGAGGATAAAGTTTGCAAAGACACAAAATCTAAAGACCTGCATCACTATACTGAGAGCGTTGCCGTTTCTAAAAAGAAGGTATTTGGGTGTTTTTGGAGCCTTTGTTCATTTGTATTTTGTATTTATGGCAGCAGCTACTCTTCCTGGGGTCCAGCAAAATTAAGGCAGTTATGACTGTATTGTAATGTTCTAAAAATTGTATATCATTAGAATACATTCATAACAGGTTTTTACAATACACTAAGTGTTTTATCCGAGCCTGAGGATGTCTACCACAGGTGGGGTAAGTTTCTCAAAACCAAGTGAAATCGCCAAAAAAGTGACTGGACTCTTTTTAGAACATAGAGATATGGTTAACAAAAGCAAACGTATCCTTTAAGGTCAATGTGTAATACGTCTCTTTAAAATGGTAAAGGTCTACATATGTTTGCGAGTGTGTACGTGTCTATATGGCTCTTGAGGGTGTAATCTCTTTCCACTTTGTTCAACATGCTTCATAACAGCTGTGTATTGTTGCCAAACAGCTAAGCACTGCATCTTAACTGGAACAGAATCGACTCGTTAGGACTGACGACCAACTGACAATCTTGACCTTGCAAACACCTCCAGAATATATGATTGAATTCATACTGGGGCTAAAAAAAAGGAGGATAATCTTAATTCAGCTTTGTAACTGAATTAAAGTGTCATTAAACTCCTTAATCCTTGGTGGTAAACTCAAACTGTCAACTCTGTTAAGGAGTAGAGGCCCATATCAGGGATACAATGACTACTAGCTGAAACCCTTCCCTGCAGTGAGGCAGTCAGAGAAACCAGGCACAAGCACAGTGTATGAATTAAAGAAGATACAGTAGATCCGCCTGGTGCAGACCACAGATGCACTCAAATAGAGATCAAATACAGGCTGTATTAAGGCTGGGAGTGGGTCTGCTCTGGTCTGCTCTGGTCTGGTCTGGTCTGGTCTGGTCTGGTCTGGCTGGTGGCTGTGTGAGGTGCTTCCTTTGACGCACTCATTTCCCCCCAAAAAGCCCAGGCGAGACAGGCAGATAGAGCTAGGCACAACTATGACAACATAACCATCAAAAACGGGTCACAACTCCTGCAGCTCTGTTGCATGCTGGGTATGTACATAGTCAATGTTAGGATTCGAGGGGACTCCTATGGTAGGTGCACCTATAGCTCATCTCTTGGCAGTAGTACAGTAGACTACTTTATCACTGATCTCAATCCAGAGTCTCTCAGAGTGTTCACAGTCAGCCCACTGACACCCCTATCAGATCACAGCAAAATCACAGTCTACATGAACAGAGCAATACTCAATCATGAGGCATCAAAGCCAAAGGAACTGAGTAATATTAAGAAATGCTATAGATGGAAGGAATGTGGTGTGGAAACCTACCAAAAAAACAATTAGGCAACAACCAATTCAATCCCTTTTAGTCAACTTCCTTGACAAAACGTTTCACTGTAATAGTGAAGGTGTAAACTTGGCAGTAGAAAACCTAAACAGTATATTTGACCTCTCAGCTTCCCTATCAAATCTAAAAATGTCAAACAGAAAACCGAAGAAAATGAACAACAATGACAAAGGGTTTGATGAAGAATGCAAAAACCTAAGAAAGAATTGAGAAACCTGTCCAACCAAAAATATAGAGATCCAGAAAACCTGAGTCTACGCCTTCACTATGGTGAATCACTAAAACAATACAGAAATACACTACGGAAAAAGAAGGAACAGCACGTCAGAAATCAGCTCAATGTAATCGAAGAATCCATAGACTCACTTCTGGGAAAACTGGAAAATACTAAACAAACAATAGCAAGAAGAGTTATCTATCCAAAATGGAGATGTATGGGTAAACCACTTCTCCAATCTTTTTGGCTCTATAACAAAGAACAAACAGCAAAAACATACACACAATCAAATACAAATATTAGAATGAACTATTACAGACTACCAGAACCTACTGGATTCTCCAATTACCTTGAATGAACTACAGGACAAAATAAAAACCCTCCAAACCAAAAAGGCCTGTGGTGTTGATAGTATCCTCAATGAAATGATAATATATACAGACAACATATTCCAATTAGCTATACTTAAACTCTTTAACATCATCCTTGGCTCTGGCATCTTCCCCAATATTTGGAACCAAGAACTGATCAATCCACAAAAGTGAAGACAAATTTGACCCCAATAACTACTGTGGGATCTGCGTCAACAGCAACCTTGGGAAAATCCTCTGCATTATCATTAACAGCAGACTAGTTCATTTCCTAAGTGAAAACCACTGAGCAAAATCAAATTGGCATTTTACCAAATTATCGTACGACAGACCACATATTCACCTTGCACACCCTAATTGACAAAAAAACTAACCTAAACAAAGGCTTATCAAGCTTTGTTGATTTCAAAACAGCTTGACTCAATTTTGCACGAGGGTCTGCTATACAAATTGATGGAAAGTGGTGTTGGGGGAAAAACATATGACATTATAAAATCCATGTACACAAACAACAAGTGTGCGGTTAAAATTTCACACATTTCTTTCCACAGGGCCGTGGGGCGAGACAGGGATGCAGCTTAAGCCCCACCCTCTTCAACATATACAGTATATCAACGAATTGGCGAAGGCACTAGAACAGTCTGCAGCACCCGGCCTCACCCTACTAGAATCTGAAGTCAAATGTCTACTGTTTGCTGATGATCTGGTGCCAAGGAGGGCCTACAGCAGCACCTAGATCTTCTGCACAGATGCTGTCAGACCTGGGCCCTGACAGTAAATCTCAGTAAGACCAAAATAATGGTGTTCCAAGAAAGGTCCAGTTGCCAGGACCACAAATACAAATTCCATCTAGACACTGTTGCCCTGGAGCACACAAAAAACTATACGTACCTTGGCCTAAACATCAGCGCCACAGGAAACTTCCACAAAGCTGTGAACGATCTGAGAGACAAGGCAAGAAGGGCCTTCTATGCCATCAAAAGGAACATAAAATTCAACATAACAATTAGGATCTGGCTAAAAAACCTTGAATCAGTTATAGAACCCATTGCCCTTTATGGTTGTGAGGTCTGGGGTCCGCTCACCAACCAAGAATTCACAAAATGGGACAAACACCAAATTGAGACCTTGCATGCAGAATTCTGCAAAAATATCCTCTGTGTACAACGTAAAACACCAAATAATGCATGCAGAGCAGAATTAGGCCGATACCCGCTTATTATCAAAATCCAGAAAAGAGACGTTAAATTCTACAACCATCTAAAAGGAAGCGATTCCCAAACCTTCCATAACAAAGCCATCACCTACAGAGAAACAAACCTGGAGATGTCCCTTAAGCAAGCTGGTCCTGGGGCTTTTTTCACAAACACAAACAGACCCCATAGAGCCCCAGGACAGCAACAAAATTAGACCCAATCGAATCATGAGAAAACAAAAAGATAATTACTTGACACATTGGAAAGAATTAACAAAAAAACAGAGCAAACTAGAATGCTTTTTGGCCCTAAACAGAGAGTACACAGTGGCAGAATACCTGACCACTGTGACTGACCCAAATTTAAGGAAAGCTTTGACTATGTACAGACACAGTGAGCATAGCCTTGCAATTGAGAAAGACCTGGCTCTCAAGAGAAGACAGGCTATGTGCACACTGCCCACAAAACGAGGTGGAAACTGAGCTGCACTTCCTAAACTCCTGCCAAATGTATGACCATATTAGAGACACATATTTCTCTCAGATATCATAGATCCACAAAGAATTTTGAAAACAAATCCAATTTTGATAAACTCCCATATCTACTGGGTGAAATACCACAGTGCACCATCACAGCAGCAAGATTTGTGACCTGTTGCCACAAGAAAAGGGCAACCAGAGAAAACACCATTGTAAATACAACCCATATTTATGTTTATTTATTTTCCCTTTTATGCTTTAACCATTTGCACATCGTTACAACACTGTATATATACATAATATAATTTGAAATGTCTTTATTGTTTATTTCACTTTTGTTTATTATCTACTTCACTTGCTTTGGCAATGTTAACATATGTTTCCCATGCCATTAAAGCCCCTTGAATTGAATTTTATTAGAGACCTGCGGCTACAGGGTGGCGTTGGATGGGCTCTGCCCCGCCCCCGCCCCCGCCACCATCCGTCTGGCCATAATGATTGTACTCTCTGGGTCAGGAGTGAATACACAGAGCAGGAGGGAGAGGGAGGGAAATATGGAGAACTCAGTACCTCAACTGCACTATGATACCAGGCGGCTGGGGATGGGAAATAATGTTCCTGTAACATTGTAAAGAGGTCGTCAGAATGTTTGGTGCTGAGAAGGGGAGTGTGTTAATTGGTATACTGGAGAGGGTATTGTTTTGTCTGCGTGTGTTCCGTGAGTGAGTGTGTACTGTACGAGTGTGTCAGCGGAGGCTGGTGAGCTCAGAGTAATGGCAGGAATGGAGTCAATGGAATTGATAGAAACACGTTTCGCTCACCAGCCTCCACTGCTTAAGTGAGTAAGTGAATGTGTGTTTGTGCGTGTTATGTACTTGCATCCATAGGACTATATGTGTATTACACTGGCTCCAACTCCATGTGTGTGTCAGTCACTCTTCTGGAGCACAGCCAGGGGAGAAGCAAATACACCACTGTAATGCGGCCTAGTCCAGCCCAGTCCAGGCTCCAGCCCATACAGGCTATTTATATTCAGCCCATGTCCTGTCGTGGAGATCTAGCCATCAGCATCCCCTGTCCCACGACTCAGTCTGCACACACAGCATTCAGCTGCCCAGGACACTAACTAACTACTGCAGAGAATGTAGCCCACCCCTGTAAAATGCAGAGTGTATCACAGACCAATACATTACATTACAGGATAATCCAGATATTGTGTAACACAGATCAACAATGAGTGTAGTGATCTTCAAGGCAGTGTACAAAAAATGGGATTGAATTGAAACCAAAAACAGATCAAATGTAATCACACACAGATCAAAGGCTCCAGTGTCGGATTATTATTTTTTTTTTTTTACAATACTATTATTATATATACAGTACCAGTCAATTTCTCAATCAGCTTCATGAGGTAGAATTTATTTCCTTCTTAATGTGTTTGAGCCAATCAGTTGTATTGGGACAAGGTAGGGGTGGTAGGATGGTAAACAGAAGATAGCCCTAGTTGGTAAAAGTCCATATTATGGCAAGAACAGCTCAAATAAGAAGAGAAACGACAGTCCATGATTACTTTAATCCAGAAAATGTCAAGAACTTTGAAAGATTCTTCAAGTGCAGTCGCAAAAACCATCAAGCGCTATGATGAAACTGGCTCTCATGAGGACTGCCACAGGAAAGGAAGACCCAGAGTTACCTTTACTGCAGAGAATCAGAGTTACCAGCCTCAGAAATTGCAGCCCAAATAAATGTTTCACAGAGTTCAAGTAACAGACACATCTCAACATCAACTGTTGTTGATGGTTCCAACCGCCGTGTCTTTGTGAGACGCAGAGTAGGTGAACGGATGATCTCTGCATGTGTGGTTAATATAAAATATACTTTTTTGTTTACTACATTATTCCATATGTGTTATTTCATAGTGTTGATGTCTTCACTATTATTCTACAATTTTAGAATAAAATAGTACAAATAAAAGCAAACCCTTGAATGAGTAGGTGTGTCTAAACTTTTGACTGGAACTGTATATATCGGGGCTTTGAGGGGTCAACGGTCAAAACTATACCAAATCTGTGTTTATATGTCTCCCTCCCTCCCTCACACACACACAACCACAACCACACACACACACACACACACACACACACACACACACACACACACACACACACACACACACACACACACACACACACACACACACACACACACACACACACACACACACACACACACACACACACACACACACACACACACACACAGAAAGTATAAATCTCTTTCCATCTGACCTCAACTTTAGAGAACCAAAGAGCACCATTTACAAAGGGACTGAAGTGTAGATCAGGTTCATGTCTTCCATAAAACACTGTGACAGCCATCTGACAACCAGTAGGCCTACATCTGAACTGAAAACACACTGTGTGACCATGTGTGTGAGACAGAGGCAGGTGAAAATGTGTGATACAAGAGGACAGTATACTAGAGTGGCAGAGCATGAGGAGAAATAGAGGGGTGTGTGTATAGGGAAGGGAGGTGTGTGTATAGGGAAGGGAGGTGTGTGTATAGGGAAGGGAGGTTTGTGTATAGGGAAGGGAGATGTGTGTATAGGGAAGGGAGGTGTGTGTATAGGGAAGGGAGATGTGTGTATAGGGAAGGGAGGTGTGTGTATAGGGAAGGGAGGTTTGTGTATAGGGAAGGGAGATGTGTGTATAGGGAAGGGAGGTGTGTGTATAGGGAAGGGAGATGTGTGTATAGGGAAGGGAGGTGTGAGTGTAGGGAAGGGAGGTGTGTGTATGTCTGTCTGTGTGTGTGTGAGAGGGAGATAACAGATGTGACTGTTGTTGAGTTGTGCTTGAGTGATGTGCAAACAAAAACAGACAAATAAATCTAATGAGAGAGCTGCTGTATCAGCAGACGGCCGAGCAAGTAGGCAACACACGGCGCACACACACACACACACACACACACACACACACACACACACACACACACACACACACACACACACACACAGCTCTGACCCAAACATTCACTGTTCACTGATTTTGACTCCTGTCTACCATACAATCTAATCCTTGATTTGCCTGTACAGATGGGACTGGATTCTATTCATTCTGTGTTTGTCTAGGAATAGTCATTTCCTGTTGGGGTTGGTGATTGAAATCCTGACTGCACTAGTGCCTTGAGTGAACAAGTCTGACAGATGTAGTTCTAATAGCTCAAGGCAGAGCCATATAAAGATTAGTGAGGGATACATGCACACACATGTACACACATGTACACACACACACACACACACACACACACACACACACACACACACACACAAAGTCCTTTAGACTGGTCCCCCAGCTGCTCTGAGAAAACCTCCAAAAGGGTGGCACTGTGGGATTGTACAGCATCACTGGGTGCTTCAAAACACGAGGTGAGAGACAACAGCTAGGTCTTATTTCAACTGCTGTTTCCAACAACAACAAACACCTCGATTAAGGATGAACAGCCAGCAGTATGACGCAGCTCAGGTTAATCTAATCAAAAACACTAATCAAATTAGCCACACGGTGCTAAACAGGCCAATTCAACATGCCTACGTCTTGTCACACTCACCACTTACTGTACTTACCTCTGATTCCATTATGGGGTGATTCCTATCATAAAGTCATTGGATGCTATGGTATTATCTACAAGCTCTCACAGTCTCACGTCAGAATTAGTCGTTTATCCAGGGTTCTCAAACATCACATTTTGAAGTTGTCCCAAACATAACATTTCAAAGTGTCTAAGGTTAACTTTAGGCATTAACTTCAAATTCTTAAGGTTAGGCATTAACTCTGGTTAAGGTAAGGGTTAAGTTTTGGGATAGGCAAAACATTATAATAATAATACTTGTAGGTAACTACGCTCACTGTTGCTCCAGGTGGCCGGTTTCCACGTCATCTCCCGATGTCCTCAGGCATGGATGGACGTCGAATACTGACTTGTATCATGGGTGACCTGGCTGGGTACTATATGCTTGCAGGGCCAAGCTAGCCCCGCAGCAGAGACTGTATCCCCAAATCAAATCAACATTGGTCTGACCAATCAGAATCCAGGGCTTCAAGATTGTTTTGATCATGCGGACTGGGATATGTTCCGGGTTTCCTCTAAGAATGGCATTGAAATACACTTTGTTTTGATCATGTGGACTGGGATATGTTCCGGGTTTCCTCTAAGAATGGCATTGAAATACACTTTGTTTTGATCATGTGGACTGGGATATGTTCCGGGTTGCCTCTAAGAATGGCATTGAAATACACTTTGTTTTGATCATGTGGACTGGGATATGTTCCGGGTTGCCTCTAAGAATGGCATTGAAATACACTTTGTTTTGATCATGTGGACTGGGATATGTTCCGGGTTGCCTCTAAGAATGGCATTGAAATACACTTTGTTTTGATCATGTGGACTGGGATATGTTCCGGGTTGCCTCTAAGAATGGCATTGAAATACACTTTATATAAAGTGTACTGTAAAGTTTAAGTTTCTGCCCCCGGAGTGCAGGGGAGGGTCTTGTAGCCGTCCCCGAAGGGGGAGTAGCAATGGTGGAGAGTTCTTGATGAGCGAGTAGCGCAGGAGATGTGTTGATAAAAATGTTTTAAGCGTTTTCCTCAGATTTGCTTTATTAAAGTCCCCAGCTACAATAAATGTGGCCTCAGGATATGTGGTTTCCAATTTGCACAAAGTCCAGTGTAGTTCCTTGAGAGCCGCCGCGGTGTCGGCATGAGGAGGAACATACATGGCCGTGGCGATGACCGAAGAGAATTCTCTTGGGCGGTAATGCTGTCCGCATTTGATGGTGAGGTATTACAGATCGGGAGAACAAAAGGACTTGAGTTCTTGTATGTTACCACAATCACACCATGATTAGCTAATAATGAAACATACTCCTCCCTCCACCTTTCTTGGAGAGTTATTACTTCCTTTCCACACAATATACAGAAAACCCCACTGGCTGTATGGACAGGGACAGTATATCCAGAGAAAGCCATGATTCCATGAAACAGAGTATGTTACAGTCCCTGATGTCTCTCTGGAAGGAGATCCTCATCCTGAGCTCATCTACTTTATTGTCTAGGGACTGAACGTTAGCAAGTAATATACTTTAAAGTGGTGGATGGCATGCAGAAAGTCCACTCTATATTTCTCAACTCCATCAATGGTGTCTTGGAGCAGCGCCTGGGATGGATTATTTTTTTTTGTCATTTAGCAGACACTCTTTCCAGAGTGACTTACAGTTAGTTAGTGCATACATGTTCATACTTTTTTTCATACTGGTCCCCTGTGGGTATCGAATCCACAACCCTGGTGTTGCAAGCGCCATGCTCTACCATCTGAGCTACACAGGACTATACATTGCCTCAGGGGGTACAAACAAAGGATCCAATTCAGGAAAGTCTCATTTCTGGTTGAACGAGGACCATCCATCTAATATCCAAATGTTATTTTCGTCTGTAGGCACTAATGCAAGAAACGTTCTGAGCAAATAATGTAAAATGTAAAACAAAAAAACAGAAATACTGGAAAGTTGTCTAGGAGCAATTAACAGGGCGACCATGTCTGTCGGTGCCTACTGTATGTGATACTGGGAGAACAGGGATCCAAACACCGTATTGTGATCCGTGGTGTCTGCC
Source organism: Thymallus thymallus (assembly GCA_023634145.1). Classification (NCBI taxonomy): domain Eukaryota; kingdom Metazoa; phylum Chordata; class Actinopteri; order Salmoniformes; family Salmonidae; genus Thymallus; species Thymallus thymallus. The sequence goes on along the minus strand of CM042382.1, from coordinate 26,364,311 downwards.
CTAGACAGATTGCATGTCTGTCCTCCTTTTGCCACCTTTTTGGGAGGTGGCCTTAGTGGAAAGGGGGCAGGAGAATGGGGACCAGCACTTACAGGATTCATGGAATAGACCTGAAGCATGCTGCTACTGTATACTCTATACCAATCTGTCTGCGGCAGACACCACAGATCACAATACGGTGTCAGATTCCACACACACTCACAGTCGCATACACTCACACTCTACACACTCACTTACTCTGACCCAGTAGCAGCATGCTTCAGGCCTATTCTTTGAATCCTGCAAGTGCTGGTCTCCATTCTTCTGTCCCGTTTTGACCAAGGCCACCTCCCAAAAAGGTGACAAAAGGAGGACAGACATGCAAAGTCATAACCCTCACAGCATGCTACCTGTCTGAACTGGGTCCAGGTTACCTAGGGCTCATCTGGACTAAATTACTTGGTGACCTTGTTTCCCCATAGCAGCTCTGCTTGGCCTCCTGCTGGCCTCAAACCACATCTGTCTCTGTAGCTCTCTCTCTCTCTCTCTGTTCATCTTTTTCTCCCTTCCTCCATCACCCCCCCCCCCCCCCTCTCTCTTCTTCTAATTTTCTCTGGCTCTCATTTTCTCTGTCCTCTTTAAATTCCTTGCAGTGCCCCCAATGGTTTGGACAAATCAAAACACAAGATTCCAGAATGCATCAATAGCCTGCAAAGTATTTATTCCTGAAACTATGCAAAGGACTACAAACCTGTGCAATATTGACTGTTAATCAATAACACAGTAAAGTCCATCCAAACACCATAGGGCTTGATGCTGCAGTTTAGTCACAGAAGAACATAGTGTGGGTGTGACTCGGAAAACAACTGCAATTTGGCTGGATGGAGAAATTGATGACCATAACATAAATTAGGCAATATGGTTTTGTTCAACACACTGTAGCAGATTAATACAGAAGAAAAGATACAAAAATAAAAAATGTAAAGACTTTACCTCGAGTTACTCGAAGTGTGTCCACATACGCAACGCAATTTGCGTTTCAGCACCACAGCACAACGGACAGCTCCGGCCGCGTGACAGAAGCACTGCAGGACTATATAACTGATGCATGGACTATATGCCAACTAAAACCATGCAAAAGGCTCCAAGACTATTTATTTCTTAACAAATTCATCATGGCAATCATGCAATCACATAGCACATATTTTGCATGAGAACTAAATACGAATAACTGCGATATGTGATCGGATGCCTAGGCATTTGGTTCAAGTTGTAAGCTATTACAATGCAAAACATTATGAATGCCTCTCGTGGGCTACCAACAAGTCTCAGCCCAAAAATTATGCCAAATCACCATGGTAACAAGGGATGCAATACACCTAGGCGCGCGGAGGGGAGCAATTTGTGTACGTTTCCCACAAGCCAGAAACAAAATATAATCGAAATATAACATACCAATAATTTTGCACTTTATATAATAACTTGGATGCATCTAACATACATAGGTGCTAATAACAGTCAACGTCAATCTGTTCTCTGTTACGGATCTCCGGTGTAATACCGAACACCTTGCTGGTGACCACGATCACTTTGGGACTCAGATTGTTAGTCGAATGCTCCCTCTATTATGTAACTGAATTGAATTAAAGGGCCTACTACCGTTCTCTAACAAAATCAAATCTCAAACGTTGAACAATGACCATTAACTTGTTTTTATTCTTACATAGCCTAATAGGAAATTATCAATTCACCAATCAGACAATTCGATATGATAAACTTGTCCAAAATACCGAGGACCTAATGCCGTTCTCTAACGAAATCAAATCTCAAACCAATGACCATTAACTTGTTTTTATTCTTACATAGCCTAATAGGAAATGATCAATTCATCAATCAGACAATTCGATATGATAAACTTGTCTAAAATGCTATCAAAATGACAAATTAGGCTAAACCAAATGTCCACAGTATACATGCACTAGAACCTACATGCTCACTGGTAATAGTGCAGCTCGAGCAGTCTCTGTAAAAAATAACTATCAAATATAATTCTGTGTTACAAAACTGTTAGTTTACAATAGTAAGGTTTGGTGCAGTTGCATTATAGGCTACAGTGCAGCTAACGCTCTGATAATCAATGGCCACACGTGAGAAGAAACCTACCTGTATGCTGTAGGTTGAAGGAGACTCTGGCCTCGGCGAGGTATGGGGTATCGCTCTTGGACCGGACTCTCCTGATCGGCCGGCGGTCTATATGGTCTTCCGGAGAAGCCGCCATCAATTTGAGCAGCGTCCAGTGACGACTGGCGGGTTGGGACAAACACAGAGCCACGGCCGATCACGAGGTGATATTGATGGGGAGAGAAAGAAATAGAAAGGGTAGAACGGGAGAAGGAGATGTTGGGACTTTTGAAGCGAGGCTTGGAGCTGCTTAATAACCCAACAGCAGACAGTGGAATGAGAATGGAATATCATAGGGGGGGGGAATCGAATAAATGGAATCATCAGACCATTCAGTGCATTTATTTGGGGTTATTGAACTAACATGTGACTGCCTATAAAAGCTAACATTATTAGGACATTAACATTATGCTCCTTCATTTATGTAAGCTATGACAAACCAAAAGATACAACTGTAAATTGTGTGATACATTCGTGATACGTTTTCAAAATTGCCTATCCAACGCCATCTTGTGGAATTAAATTAGAAATATAGGGTCCTTTATGGACGTATAATCAAAGTGGAATGAAAATGAAGAAAGAAAGAAAGAAAGAAAGAAAGAAAGAAAGAAAGAAAGAAAGAAAGAAAGAAAGAAAGAAAGAAAGAAAGAAAGAAAGAAAAAAAGGAAGAAAAGGAAAGAAAGAAAACATTAATCTCACATTAACCATCTCCAATCCAAAATTAAATCTAGAATCGGGTTCCTTTTTCGCAACAAAGCCTCCTTCACTCATGATGCCAAACATGCCTTCGTAAAACTGACTATCCTACCGATCCTTGACTTCGGCGATGTAATTTACAAATTAGCCTCCAACACTCTACTCAGCAAATTAGATGTAGTCTATCACAGTGCCATCCGTTTTGTTACCAAAGCCCCATATACTACCCACCACTGCGACCTGTACTCTCTCGTTGGCTGGCCTTCATTATATATTCGTCCCCAAACCCACTGGCTCCAGGTCATCTATAAGTCTTTATTAGGTAAATCCCTGCCCTATCTCAACTCGCTGGTCACCATAGCAACACCCACCCGTAGCATGCGCTCCAGCAGGTATATCTCACTGGTCACCCCCAAAGCCAACACTTCCTTTGGCCGCCATTCTTTCCAGTTCTCTGCTGCCAATGACTGGAACGAATTGCAAAAATCATTGAAGCTAGAGGTTCCTATCTCCCTCACTAACTTTAAGCATCAGCTGTCAAAGCTGCTTATCGATCACTGCACCTGTATATAGCCCTTCTGTAAATAGCCCACCCTACTACTTCATCCCCATATTTATTATTTTAGCTAATTTTGCACTCCAGTATCTCTATTTGCACATCATCATTTGCACATCTATCACTCCAGTGTTAATTCTTATTCGTAAATTATTTCGCCACTATGGCCTATTTATTGTCCTACCTTCCTAACCTTAATGCATTTTGCACTACATTTGCACACTCTGTATATAGATTCTCTATTGTGTTATTGACTGTACGTTTGTTTATTCTCATGTGTAACTCTGTGTTGTTTTTTGTCGCACTGTCTTGGCCACGTCGCAGTTGTAAATGAGATCTTGTTCTCAACTGGCCTACCTGGTTAAATAAAGGTGAAAAAAATTATAATAATACAAATAAAAAAATAATCTCAAGTGTGAGGTCAGGAGAGAGGAAATTCAATGTTTTAACACCACCAGAGGGCAGTATAAACTAGACTACATCTTTCCCCTCAGTGGATTTTGGGGTCTTTTTTATTGTATTTTTTTATTTCACCTTTATTTAACCAGGTAGGTCAGTTGAGAACAAGTTCTCATTTGCAACTGCGACCTGGCCAAGACAAAGCAAAGCAGTTCGACAAAAACAACAACACAGAGTTACACAGTAAACAAACATAGTCAAAAACACAATAGAAAATCTATATACAGAGTGCAAAATGTAGTGCAAAATGCAGTAAGGTTAGGAGGTAGGACAATAAATAGGCCATAGTGGTGAAATAAATTACAGATTATCATCATTAACACAGGAATGAAGGATGTGCAAATTATGATGTGCAAATAAAGATACTGGAGTGCAAGATTTGTGAAAATAACAAAAATAAATATGTGGATGAGGTAGTAGTGTGGGCTATTTACAGAAGGGCTATATACAGGTGCAGTGATCGATAAGCAGCTTTGACAGCTGATGCTTAAAGTTTGTGAGGGAGATAGGAACCTCTAGCTTCAATGATTTTTGCAATTCGTTCCAGTCATTGGCAGCAGCGAACTGGAAGGAATGGCGGCCAAAGGAGGTGTTGGCTTTGGGGGTGACCAGTGAGATATACCTGCTGGAGCGCATGCTACGGGTGGGTGTTGCTATAGTGACCAGTGAGCTGAGATAGGGCGGGGATTTACCTAGTAAAGACTTATAGATGACCTGGAGCCAGTGGGTTTGGCGACGAATATATAATGAAGGCCAGCCAACGAGAGCATACAGGTCGCAGTGGTGGGTAGTGTATGGGGCTTTGGTAACAAAACGGATGGCACTGTGATAGACTACATCCAATTTGCTAAGTAGAGTGTTGGAGGCTAGTTTGTAAATGACATCGCCGAAATCAAGGATCGGTAGGATAGTCAGTTTTACAAGGGCATGTTTGGCAGCATGAGTGAAGGAGGCTTTGTTGCGAAATAGAAAGCCAATTCTGGATTTAATTTTGGATTGGAGATGGTTGATGTGAGTCTGGAAGTTGAGTTTACAGTCTAACCAGATGCCTAGGTATTTGTAGGTGTCCACGTATTCTAATTCGGACCAGTCGAGAGTAGTGATGATAGTCCGGTGGTCTAGGTCGATTGAATCCAGCTTTTGTCAAATTAACGTCAGCTTTGACATTTTCTATAGGATAACTTACGAAGCAGGTTAGGATAATTAACGTAGCAGGTTATGTTTGGGGAAAGGGTTAGCTAAAATACAAAAAATTATGTTTTGAAGTTAATTTCACAAAAACCGGATCCCTTCTAGCCATGACCGGATTTTGGAGTGTAACGTTTAATGCTTTGCGACATCAAGGGAATCTTTACGTGTTTTCAAACTAATTGCTGTAAGAAAAGTGAACAAACTCTAGTAACCCTACTGGTTAAGTATGGACGTGTTATGCATGAACTCACGATATTCTGAACATAGGCTATTTAATGTAGTGTTCGATGCACAACTTATTTGCCTGCATGTCATTTGTATCCTGACTTGATGGCTCTTCACATTACTGTTTTCAGATTTTTTTAAATGTATCGTTGAGGAAATTATATAAATTGAAATGTTTTATAAAAACAATTTCATGTATGAGCCACAGCTGATTGGAACGAGTTTGTTCATTCAGTTTCAGAACTTAAAACTTAAGGTGACCAGATTTCTGAAATGAAAACCGGGGACATTTCCAGTTCAGCGGTCAATATATCGTTAAACTATCCAATGTTAATATCTATGAAATAAAAAGCTGATAGACAGAGAAAATAACTATAATACAGAAACACTACAGACAATACAAAACTGTCCCATCTGAACAGCCAATCAGTGGTCCTGGTAGTCTGGGTAGAATAAGAGCAGAAGAGAACATGAGCAAAATAGAAAAAAACAGAGACAATAGTATATGTGAAAAACTTACCAACATAATAAAGAAATTAGATTGGTAACTACATAATATACGTATACCAACCTAATCTGTATATTTCTCAGAATAATGTATTTTCTTCAGGATTGCTCTGTCTTTGGCCAGCTTCTCCATGAACTCCTGGCAGGGGAGGTTGAAGTTTGTCTTACGAAAAAAGTATGAACATGTATGCACTAACTAACTGCAAGTCGATCTGGATAAGAGCGTCTGCTAAATGACTAAAATGTAAAGGTAGGAACAGTGAACCTATTTCTTGCTGCTGTCCATATATCATTCATTTGGGAGAACACTCTCTCGACTGGTGCATTACTTCCAGGTAAGCACATGACAACAGACGCTAATCTAGCCAGGTTAGTGTGTGGAATGTCATTCTCTTTGAAGTGGGTAACCACCGTGCTCCATCTCTGACTAAGCGGTCAGATGTTTTCCATTCTTCAAGCGAAATCCCCTTTAGGAACACTTGCAGGCCAGTAACCTCGTCAAACAATGCATCCTCATTGTTGGTCACATTGGGGCATTTTTCCTGCAGTGTGACTGCTGCCTTCTGGATCTCTTCACGCTGAGGTTGCCTTTTTAAAAGGAGACAATGTACATCTTTTAGATTATATGTGTGCTTTCCCCATGCTTGCAAGTAGTTCACAGCCGTAGTGAAGAATGATTGGGATGTTTTGAGAAAGCTCTCTTTAGACATTGCTCCATTTTCCTCTAGCTCTCTCAGGAGTCCTCTGACCAAAACTGGAATGAAGTTGTCATCAAGTCTTGCAGTCAATTTTGCCTCAACGTTTCTCAGAATTGCAGCTGACTCCACAGCACAGCGGTCCTGGCCTTCAAGCATCTTGATCGTGTCACTGAATACGGTCTGGTTTCCATGGACAAAGGCCAGCCAAAGTTCAGTCAGTGGATAGATAGATAGATAGATAGATAGATAGATAGATAGATAGATAGATAGATAGATAGATAGATAGATAGATAGATAGATAGATAGATAGATAGATAGATAGATAGATAGATAGATAGATAGATAGATAGATAGATAGATAGATAGATAGATAGATAGATAGATAGATAGATAGATAGATAGATAGATAGATAGATAGATAGATAGATAGATAGATAGATAGATAGATATAGATAGATAGATAGATAGATAGATAGATAGGTACTTTATTGATCCCAGAGGGGAAATGACTTTGTCAAGCAGCTTCGAAAAACACAGGACAGGCACAAAATGCCAGAACGAAAATACACAAAAGACAGATACATGATACATGATACATAGAGCGGCAGTATGAAAAAGTATAAAAATACAAGAAGTCTGGAGTGCAAAAAGCTATAAAAAAAAGCTATAAAAAGGCATTACATTACATAGTATGAGTGAATGGCTGAATATGTACACTATACATTGTTACAGACTGTTAGGTGGAAAAATGATACAAATATTGCAAGTTGATATAAATAAATAAATAATATTTGCATGGTTAACTATACTATACAGGTCGATGGCAGAGAAAGATACTTAAATAGCTAAATGTGAGTATGATATAAGTGAGGGTAATAATGGTATACTTAATATACAGTCTGGTTAAATGTACAGGTAAGTGAATATTTGCATGGTTAAATGAACTGTACAGGTAAATGACAGGAAGAGATACTTAAATAGCTAAATGTGCGTATGATATAATTTAGGGTAATAATAATGATTCCCGTAAAATACAGTCCTTAGTACAGGGTTTAATTACAGATAAATGCACGTATTGCACATTCAATATAATAAATACAATGAAAAAGGATACTACTGACAGGATACTAATATGCAGTGAACGACTACGTAAGATCTTCGGAATTGTCTTCAGAAAGAAAAAAGGATTTCAATGGCACATACATTTTCAGGGAGCATGGACAGCCAGCGAACATTGCTGTGTCCTAAAATGTGATGGTACTCCTGGTCAACAAACTCACAAAAGCTCTTCAGTCTTTCTACTCTGACGGTGAAAATATCCAAATATCTTTGTGAGCAGGTACTCAACATCAAGGGGAATCACATCCAAATCTGTTCTGGCCGTGTTATGAATGATGTGGTCAGGACAACCTAAGCCAATCACCTCCCGCTGCAGAGCATTTTTAACTTTGGTATGGATATTGACCCTCCCAGTCTATTCAGTCCTCCAGAGTTGGTATTTCTGTTATCATTAGAGAATACCACTACTTTTTTTCCCCCAGGACCTCAGCTGCAATTTCCTCTGCTGTTTCTCCTTTTAATTCAACAAAATCAAGCAGTTTTGTTTCCACAGATGTGCTGCCATTATATATCTTACAATATCTGACTACTATTGGCAGCAGCTTTACATGTCCATGATTGGACGTATCAATGGACAGCGACACAAATTCAACCTGGTCTAGGTCCTGTGTTACCAAAGTAGTTGCCCACGGTGCCAACACGTTACTCACTACGGCGTCACATTTTGTCCGAGCACATGTAAACTTTAGCTCGTAAAAGCTTCCGTGTCAGTTGTGCTGTGCATTCCATAGATCTGATCGTGTCGCGTAGTGTGGTATGCAAAGACACCCTCCTGCACAGCTAAACCATATTCTTCTTGGGAAGGCTCTACCTTCTTGAAGAATGTGGGGACAGAGGGCATACCAACACGGGCAATCAGAGAGGCTTTATGCTTTTTCGTCTGTTGATGGTCTTCCACTGCCGTTCTTCCCCCCAGCTGGCAATTGAAAAAGAGGAACTACAAAGTATGCCGTGAACCATTCTATCGTCTTGACCTGAGCGTATAAATGGAAATTCTCTCATCATGTTGTCATTAAAGTGGCATTTCTGTTTCTTGGAAGGAGCCATTGTACCTGTCACTCTTCTTACTCAATTAACTTTCTCTTCTTCTCCTATCTTTCTCCTCCTCTTTTCTTCACTCATCTTCCTTCTCTTTCTTCCTTTTTACCTTTCCACCCCACCAGTGGCATTTCTAGAAAAATTGACATGGCGTGACAGAAGGGTGGCAAGTTGAAGTTCAAGGGTGGCATATCATTCTATTGTTGGTTATGTCCACTTAATTTATACAAATCCAGCTACTGAAAACGGACAGTGTAATGTCTTGCTAATAAATATCATACATGTTCTACACTGATGTTTATGTGTTCAAAGTTTGGTACGAGTCTTTCCAGTGTTGAGTGCTGGGAGTTCCCTAAGTATTAAATATGCAACTTAAGCATTGAGGGAAAAGATGCAGTATTTTACTTTGAGACATTGTTTATATTATTCTGACATGTGCAGAAGCAGAAATCAATGCATCCTGAAAATGAATGCCTTATATTGCTTGAAATACACCAACACTGATTATACTGAGGTTATAAATAGAGTAGGAACAAGGGAAATATTACGAATATAATTTACTGGAATTGGCCAGAAGGTGTAATAACTTAGCCTAATACAAATACTAAACAAAGAGATAATCAGAACTTGCTTCACATAACAAAAAAACAAACATAACAGCAACATAACATTAACAATCTGAATAATAATTTAATTAACATGTACAGTTGAAGTCGGAAGTTTACATACACTTAGGTTGAAGTCATTAAAGCTAATTTTTCAACCACTCCACAGATTTCATGTTAACAAACTATAGTTTTGGCAAGTTAGTTAGGACATCTACTTTGTGCATGACACAAGTAATTCTTCCAACAATTGTTTACAGACAGATTATTCACTATATCACAATTCCAGTGGGTCAGAAGTTTACAAACAATAAGTTGACTGTGCCTTTAAACAGAAATTCCAGAAAATTATGTAATGGCTTTAGAAGCTTCTGATAGGCTAATTGACATCATTTGAGTAAATTGGTGGTGTACCTGTGGATATATTTCAAGGCCTACCTTCAAACTCAGTGCCTCTTTGCTCGACATCATGGGAAAATCAAAAGAAATCAGCCAAGACCTCACAAAAAATATTGTGGACCTCCACAAGATTGGTTCATCATTGGGAGCAATTTCCAAACGCCTGAAGGTACCATTATCTATACAAACAATAGTACGCAAGTATAAACACTATGGGACCACGCAGCCGTCATACCACTCAGGAAGATGGATAAACGTACTTTGGTGCGAAAAGTGCAAATCAATCCCAGAACAACAGCAAAGGACCTTGTGAAGATGCTGGAGTTGTCTGTGTTGTCGTGCCCTCTTCACAACTGTCTTGGTGTGTTTGGACCATGATAGTTTGTTGGTGATGTGGACACCAAGGAACTTGAAACTCTCGACCCGCTCCACTACAGCCCCGTCGATGTGAATGGGGGCGTGTTCGGCCCTCCTTTTCCTGTAGTCCACGATCATCTCCTTTGTTTTGCTCACGTTGAGGGAGAGGTTGTCGTCTCTGACCTCCTCCCTGTAGGCGGTCTCATCGTTGTTGGTGATCAGGCCTACCACTGTTGAGTCGTCAGCAAACTTAATGATGGTGTTTGAGTTGTGCTTGGCCACACAGTCATGGGTGAACAGAGTGGAGTTCCTACCTTCAGAGGTGCGGCGGGCTACTGGATGAAATGGCAATCTCAGGTCATGTAAAACACACATAGATAGACCTACAGGCATTTATTTCACAGTCATGCTTTTTATGCCCATGTACACACAGATGTTTACATAATGCTACAGAAATACTCTCTCTCTCTCTCTCTCTCTCTCTCTCATATCTACATAAACTCCCACACACTGTATGACATGTACTGTAATAAATTGTAGAATAAACACACTGCACAGGTGTGTGTGAATGTGTAGCTAAATAGGTCATATTTTCCATCTTGTTGTTGGGTCAAAGTGAAGTCTTTGATCTCAGCGTCAGGGTGGCTCCAGGGTCATTGTGGTAAGAGGGGTCTGTTTGTTTCTTCACATAATAGGGTATGTGCCCTATCAACAGATTTATCTTGACAACAAGAGTGAGAAGGGGGAGGTGGGTGAGGTGTTACTTGCGTAACCACAGTTACTGTGTGCAGTGCCCGGGAAGAGCCAAGGAGCTGGAGCCTGTATCAGTTACTTTTTAGTCATTTAGCAGACACTCTAATCCAATGTTCTAATGTTCAACCTTTTTTTCGTAATGTTAATCTTAGTTAATCTAAGTCGGACAGTCTCACTAGAGATTTACTTTGAGGGAGAGAGAGAATCAAAACAAACTCAAACATTCGGGTTGTGATTGTTCCATCCTGCATGATTGATTGCCCCCAAGTGTTTTTATTTACGGGAGCTTGTTCCCACACTGTTAAATATGTAAAAATGTAATGTTTTATTTACGGGAGCTTGATCCCACTCTGTTAAATATGTAAAAATGTCATGTTTTATTTACTGGAGCTTGTTCCCACTCTGTTAAATATGTAAAAATGTAATGTTTTACTTACGGGAGCTTGTTCCCACACTGTTAAATATGTAAAAATGTAATGTTTTATTTACGGGAGCTTGATCCCACTCTGTTAAATATGTAAAAATGTCATGTTTTATTTACTGGAGCTTGTTCCCACTCTGTTAAATATGTAAAAATGTAATGTTTTATTTACGGGAGCTTGTTCCCACACTGTTAAATATGTAAAAATGTAATGTTTTATTTACAGGAGCTTTTTCCCACACAGTTAAATATGTAAAAATATAATGTTTTATTTACGGGAGCTTGTTCCCACTCTGTTAAATACAGTGGGGAGAACAAGTATTTGATACACTGCCGATTTTGCTTACAAAGCATGTAGAAGTCTGTAATTTTTATCATAGGTACTCTTCAACTGTGAGTGACGGAATCTAAAACAAAAATCCAGAAAATCACATTGTATGATTTTTAAGTAATTAATTTGCATTTTATTGCATGACATAAGTATTTGATACATCAGCAAAGCTGTACTTAATATTTGGTACAGAAACCTTTGTTTGCAATTACAGAGATCATACGTTTCCTGTAGTTCTTGACCAGGTTTACACACACTGCAGCAGGGATTTTGGCCCACTCCTCCATACAGACCTTCTCCAGATCCTTCAGGTTTCGGGGCTGTCGCTGGGCAATACGGACTTTCAGCTCCCTCCAAAGATTTTCTATTGGGTTCAGGTCTGGAGACTGGCTAGGCCACTCCAGGACCTTGAGATGCTTCTTACGGAGCCACTCCTTAGTTGCCCTGGCTGTGTGTTTCGGGTCGTTGTCATGCTGGAAGACCCAGCCATGACCCATCTTCAATGCTCTTACTGAGGGAAGGAGGTTGTTGGCCAAGATCTCGCGATACATGCCTCCATCCATCCTCCCCTCAATATGGTGCAGTCGTCCTGTCCCCTATGCAGAAAAGCATCCCCAAAGAATGATGTTTCCACCTCCATGCTTCACGGTTGGGATGGTGTTCTTGGGGTTGTACTCATCCTTCTTCCTCCAAACACGGCGAGTGGAGTTTAGACCAAAAAGCTAAATCTTTGTCTCATCAGACCACATGACCTTCTCCAATTCCTCCTCTGGATCATCCAGATGGTCATTGGCAAACTTCAGACGGGCCTGGACATGCGCTGGCTTGAGCAGGGGGACCTTGCGTGCGCTGCAGGATTTTAATCCATGACGCCGTAGTGTGTTACTAATAGTTTTCTTTGAGACTGTGGTCCCAGCTCTATTCAGGTCATTGACCAGGTCCTGCCGTGTAGTTCTGGGCTGATCCCTCACCTTCCTCATGATCATTGATGCCCCACGAGGTGAGATCTTGCATGGTGCCCCAGACCGAGGGAGATTGACCGTCATCTTGAACTTCTTCCATTTTCTAATAATTACGCCAACAGTTGTTGCCTTCTCACCAAGCTGCTTGCCTATTGTCCTGTAGCACATCCCAGCCTTGTGCAGGTCTACAATTTTATCCCTGATGTCCTTACACAGCTCTCTGGTCTTGGCCATTGTGGAGAGGTTGGAGTCTGTTTGATTTAGTGTGTGGACAGGTGTCTTTTATACAGGTAACGAGTTCAAACAGGTGCAATTAATACAGGTAATGAGTGGAGAACAGGAGGGCATCTTAAAGAAAAACTAACAGGTCTGTGAGAGCCGGAATTCTTACTGGTTGGTAGGTGATCAAATACTTATGTCATGCAATAAAATGCAAATTAATTATTAAAAAATCATACAATGTGATTTTCTGGATTTTTGTTTTAGATTCCGTCTCTCACAGACATCTACGTGCGTTGTAAGTAGGAAAACCTGCAAAATCGGCAGTGTATCAAATACTTGTTCTGATCCTTTCTTGTTTCAGCTTTCCGCTCCTCTGATTGCAGAATCTTTAACTCATGTTTTTAACCATACAATTATTTCTGGTAAATCACAAAGGTGTTCACCCGTGTCACCTAAATAATCATCACCCTATTTCCAAACTCTCTTGCCTAGCAAATATTCTAAAATCCTTGATAAATACTGAACTTTGATTATTTTTAATTACGAAATGTATTCTAAATGTACACCACTTCGGTTTCATACCAGGTCATAGCACCATCTCTGCTACTTCTTTGGTTTTAAATTCTGTTCTTAATTGTTTGGATAAGAAGAAACACTGTGCGTCCCTTTTATCGACACTGTGGATCACTCATTATTTATTCAGAAGCTTTCATCAATTGTCCTGGACCAGGCTGCATGTAGCTGGTATGAAAATTATTTAAAAGGACAGAACTAGGTTTGCATATTTTCGGGAATTTTCAGAGGTGGAAACTTTCCATGGGAATTTATGTGAATTAATGGGAATTAACAGAACTATATATACAAATTCTTATTAATACCATTTAAATGTAGATGTGTTTTGCATTGGATATATTTACCATATCATATGGAGACAGAAACAGAAACATTTTACCTTATCATAAGTAGACATAATTGCAAATGATTAAATCCTTCTAATAGAAAACAAAAACCCAAAAACGATTTAGTTACGAATTGAACTTTGATTAAATGAGTTGACTCTTCACATGGGATGATTTCACTGAACAACAAAAGAAAGGCAATATTGAATGATCCATCGCATCTCCCAAAAACGTTCTCAACATACATCTGTAAAATTATAGTCTAGAACAGGGGTACCCACACTTTTTCGACTTGCGAGCTACTTTCAAAATGACCAGGTCAAAATGATCTACCTACATAAAAAAATGCTAAACATATATTTATTTATATATACTGAGTACATACCTTACTCTGATGACTTGCACTGAATGGAGTCAGCCAGGGTTGCATAGTCCGGACAGTAGCTGCTGGTAGATAGTCTCAAGCAGGCTTCATGATCATCAGTCATGATGGAACGGTATTTGGACTTAATAATCTTCATGTAGGAAAAGGCTGACTCGCATAAATAAGTAGAGCCAAATAATGCAGTCAAGGAGGTAGCACATTTCCTCATGTTTGGATACTTTTCCTCTGTGAGTAAGTTCCAAAATTGTCCATGAGCCCTGGACTTAAGCTCAATATCAGCTTTTACTGTCAAAATCTCATCCTCCACTGCAGACGAGTTCAGGTGAAACAGTGCTGCAATTTTTGATGCGAGTAAATCAACCTCAACATCTTCCCTAAATGGATAGCACATAAATCTCGAAAAAGTCTCGAAACCGTTTGTCAAAGTCTGACAGGCAATTTTCAATCTGCTCTGTGTAGTGCGCACTGTCAAGTTGCGCACACGCCTTCCGTTGCGTCTCCAGCTCTGGTGCGAGGATTTGGAAATTCCCCAAATCATGGCGCTGCAGCTTTCAGGATAGATGTTGCATTTTCCGTTTGAAAGCATTAACTTAGCTGATCACATTGACCACGGTTTTTTCTTTTCTTTGCAGCTCTAAATTTAGCTCATTCAACTTGTTGGTCGGATCGGTTAAAAATGCCAAGTCTAGCAGCCACTTACTGTCATTAAGTTACTGTCATTAAGTTGCGTGTATTCTGCATGTTTACTGACAAGGAGAAAGTCATTTATCTCCGGACAGAGTTCTCGAAATCTTTCCCCCTACAAAGCCATCTCACGTCAGTGCGATGAGCTAGGGAGCTAGGTTCTCTCTATAAAGTTTTTGAAAGACTGAAAAATGTCCTCTCCCAGCGTGTGTTCTTTCATGGGCAGTAGTGTTAACAGCTCCTCTTTTGCAGTCATATCTGTAAACACCATCCGAATACAAATGCACAACTGGGCTGTATCACTTATGTCTGTAGACTCGTCTAATTGCAGTGAGAAACACTCGCAGTCCGAGATGTCCTTCCAAAGCTGCTGTGTCAAATCATCGGCCATTACTTCACAGCGCCGTGTAACTGTACTTCTTGATAGCTGAAGAGCTTTGATTGAAGATAATGTTTCTGGTTTGTTTTTAAAATCCCGACACAACGAGTCAGCTGCCTCAACGAAGGCCTCTTTGATCGTCTCTCCATCTTGGAAGGACTTCTTATGTTTAATGATGGAGTGACTCACCCAGAACGATGCTTCGGTGGCTGATTTTGGTTTTGAATTCAGCTGTGTGAAAAACGACTGCTGTCCGATTAACTGTGATTTTAGTTCCCTCACCTTTCTCTTTCTCAGCTCGCTTTTAGGAGGGAAGTCAGTGTCGTAGTTTCAAAAGTGCCTCTCCACATTTCCCTTCTTTGGAATAGCAATGATAGATTGACAGATCAGACAAACGCATTTCGATTATGACATGGTAAAAAAAAGTCCTCCTCCCATTCCGCATGGAAGTGGTACGTTTTTGGTCCTTGGTCCACAAATTTTTATATCCCTTCTTTAGTATATTTAAATTGGAAGGCTAACTAGGTCAGTAGGTCACTTTTGCAGTAGCTAGCTAGTGCGTTTAACCATGCATGCATGGTGACTCCTGACCTGTAGAAGTTAAGAGATCTCAGACTGGCCGCCCTGTAGTCAATCAAGTGGCAAATGCCATAGGGATGATACCATTCAATCCTTTAAATTATTATTTTTTAAATTATTTTCTAAAATATATATTATTTTTTGGGGGGGAATGTCATGCGATCTACCCGCACTACCTTTGCGATCGACCGGTCGATTGCAAATCGACGTATTGGGCACCCCTGGTCTAGAAACTAAAGCTTTGGTTGTCTTCCTCTCAGGCTTCCATGTCTTCTCCCTGAACCTCCTCAATGTACACCTCTTGAACATCAGACTCTGAGGCCTCATTTTTGTAGAGTGTATACATTGTTTCAGTGCATACATTGTTTCAGTGCCATGATGTCCTTGAGGAGCAGATTCAATGCATGAGCAGCACAGCCAATGGGTGTGATGTGAGGGAAGGACTCCTCCACTTTAGACCAAGCAGTCTTCATGTTCTCAGCATTGTCTGTCACCAGTCCAACCTTGTTGAGGATGGCTCGGTG
Source organism: Thymallus thymallus (assembly GCA_023634145.1). Lineage (NCBI taxonomy): Eukaryota > Metazoa > Chordata > Actinopteri > Salmoniformes > Salmonidae > Thymallus > Thymallus thymallus. The sequence goes on along the minus strand of CM042382.1, from coordinate 26,348,162 downwards.
TCAGGCTCAAAAAGCCTTGAATTTGCCCGGATGGCCACCAATTTTTCAACCCTTGTATTGGGCAGCCTGTTGCGTGCTTTGGTGTGTGTGTTCCCAAACAAGGACCAGTTGCGCTCTGAGGCGGCTGATGTTGGTGGGATTTGGAGGATGATGGAGGCAACAGGGGAAAGAGCCTCAGATCCACAAAGTCCCTTCCACCAGGTAGCTGTTGAGATATGTTGGCACGACTGCCATATTGCATTTCCATCCCAAAGCCCTTGCTTGGAAGTGTACTTCGCCAGACTGCCAAGAACCTTTCCCTCATCCTGGAAAAGGTTGTGAGACACAGTAGTGATGACACCATAGGCCTTGATGATCTCTGCACCAGACAGGACGCTCTTGCCAGCATACTTGGCTTTAATGTGGTGCTCTTATTCTTCTCACATTGCTTGGTGAGGTAGATTGCTGCTATAACTTGATGACCCTTCACATACCTAACCATTTCTTTGGCTCTTTTGTAGAGTGTATACATTGTTTCAGTGCATACATTGTTTCAGTGCCATGATGTCCTTGAGGAGCAGATTCAATGCATGAGCACTTTAGACCAAGCAGCCTTCATGTTCTCAGCATTGTCTGTCACCAGTGCAAATACCTTCTGTGGTCCAAGGTCATTGACTGCCTTCAGCTCATCTGCAATGTAGAGACCGGTATGTCTGTTGTCCCTTGTGTCTGTGCTCTTGTAGAATACTGGTTGAAGGGTGGAGATGATGTAGTTAATTATTCCTTGCCCACGAACATTTTACCAACCATTAGTGATGATTGCAATACAGTCTGCTTTCTCTATGACTTGCTTTACCTTCACTTGAACTCTGTTGAACTCTGCATCCAGCAAATGAGTAGATAAAGCATGTCTGGTTGGAGGGGTGTATGCTGGGCGAAGAACATTCAGAAATCTCTTCCAATACACATTGCCTGTGAGCATCAGATGTGAACCAGTTGCATACACAACTCAAGCAAGACAGCATTTACCTGACTACGTTCCTCCATTGAGTAAAAAAAAACCTGATTCCTGGAGGACCATGTGTCACACCCTGATCTGTTTCACCTGTCTTTGTGATTGTCTCCACCCCCCTCCAGGTGTCGCCCATCTTCCTCGTTAGCCCCAGTGTATTTATCCCTGTGTTCTATGTTTGGCTGTTTCCAGTTCGTTTTGTTCATCAAGCCTACCAGCTTTTTACCCCTTTACTCCTCTCTCTCTAAAGTGCCTGTTTTCTACTTTTACCCCACTACTCTGGATTACCGAACTCTGCCTGCCCCGACCCTGTGCCTGCCTGCCGTTTTGTACCTTTGCCCCACTACTCTGGATCACCGAACTCTGCTTGCCCCTGACCTGTCTTTTGCCTGCCCCCTTTTGGTATAATAAACATTTGCTATTCCGAAACGTTGTCTGCGCCTGGGTCTCACCTGTAGGCTGATACCATAAGCTGTTGCTATCGATAAGGTGTCTGATTCATCATTTTCACCTCGAATAGAAGTAGAGGGACTTTTGTCAGAGGTTGCTTGTTGTGAGCGCTGAGGGAACTTTATGCACTAGTCCAGATGATTCTGCATCTTTGTTGCATTCTTCACATATGATTTGGCACAGTATTTGCACATTTTCCTTCTATATTAGCTGTAGTGAAATCAGATAGTGTGGTATTTTCATGTAAAGATTAGAAAAAGATTAGTAAAAAAACAAAATACAATTCAATGTACAGATACATAGTTAAGCATTTAGATTAAACAACTCCTTTGTAAGATAAATGTTTTAAAATGTAACATGTATGGAACAGGTGAATTAACACTCCTCAGTTAGCAGGCTCAAGCAAGCTAAACCCCACATTGTAGCAAAAACTAACTAGCAGAAATTGTTAAGTTAGAAATGATTTAAACATACTTTACTGTAGGCTACTATTTACTAGTTAACAAAAAATAATGTATGTCATAAAATATATTCACCCTACCCAGTATTGTAATCAAAACTTACCAGAAAGCATGTAGTCCTTGGCTCAGACAGTGTAGTAGTGTGGGCTCAATAGCATCTCATTAGTGTGCAAGATCTTGAGAATCAGCTGTACATGTGATGAAAGAGTGCACTGCACATGTAATGGAAGAATGCACTGTGCATGCAGAGGGTTGCAATACCATTTAATTGGGGATAGTTTAACCAAAATATGCCACAAAACCTAGAATTGCCTTATATGTATCCCACAAAAAAGGTTTATTGTTATAAGCAAGTTTTTTTTAATGAATTTAAGGAAAATTCCCAGAATTCCAGGGCTTAACTTCCCATGGAAAATGTACAGGAAAGTTTCCGACCCTTTGCAACCCTAGCCAGAATGCATTGTGCATTTACTGATGGTGATAAATCAGGTTCTGGACATAACAAAGGGCGTCCCACAGGGATCGATTCTTGGTCCGGTTCTTTTCACTATTTACATTAACAATATTGGTTTATCTGTCAAATAAATTAACTTTCACCTGTATGCCGATAACAATGTGTTTTATGCTATTGCCCACAGCTGACCAGGCTTTGTCAGAGCTTCAATCTGCCTTTATTGCCCTGCAGAAAGCTAAACTGAAATTGGTACGTAAAACCAAGTGTATGTTATTTTCCAAATAGATTGTGTCCCCGCATATACTGTCACGTGTGGGTATTGAGAGAGACCAAGGCGCGGCGCAATCATAGTTCGACATTTCTATTTAACAAACTTTACTTGTCAGAACTATACAAAACAAATAACAACCACAACCACAAATGAGAACACACTTACTTTAAACGTGACCAGATGATAATGACCCACACCTAGGATGTGGGACCTACAAACATATGTAGGATCCCTAATTAGAGACAATGCACCGCAGCTGCCTCTAATTAGGGATCCAACACCAAAACCCCCACATAGAAAATAAATTATAGATCTGTCAGACTCTGACCATGGCTATATAGAGAAGCAATAGGCTTCTCTATGGCCAGAGCCTGACATATACATATATCTGGATTGTAGAAAAGCTTTCACTAATGAGTTAATTTAGAAATTAAGAATAGTTAGAGGGCCTTTTTACTGAAGGAATCTGTTTTGTTTCATATGATTGTTTTGCTTTTCGTGTTTTATGTTTGCTTTTCATATATTGTGTAATTGATGTTGTCATTAGTGTAATTGTTGTTTATTGATGTGTTTGACAGGTCATCATTGTAAATAAGTGAAATAAATGTTTTTTTTAATAAAAACTCTCTGAAGGGAAATTCTTCATGGACAAATGTTATCAGCATGTTTTGGAGAGAGAAATAGAAATCTCCAAAGTGTCTGGTAGGTGTTCCGTTCTGTGCTTTCCTCCCCATCAGGAAGTCTGTTTGAGACGTGATCTGTGAGCTGTGGACACATGGCTGTGAACCAGGGTGCTGGCCTAGAGGGGAAAGGATAACTACAGCAGCACTACAGTTCAGCACACCCACCCGCTCACAGCAGGAACGTTCCTCTCTCTCAACATGATGAATTTCATCCTCCGTTTGGGTCGGGCGAATGGTCTGCATTGGCTGTTTGACTCGACTTTTAGAAAATGTATTGTGTTCATTTGTTCCACAGTTCCTCTGACCCAGATTCCAGTGATGCCGAGATTCATTTGGTTCTGTGTCTCTGTTTACACATAGTGGCAGTGTTGGTGTTATTTGCTTTTAACTTGACCTCTTCTCAATCCTAAGTAAACTGTTATGTGTGATGTTAACCGGTGTCTGATGGTGGTGTCATCTGGCTGTGGTTTTATGTGCAGGCGTGAGAAGAGTGACTGTCATGCTCTGCTCAGGCCCAGTGTGACCTGGTTTGGGGAAACTCTGGACTTGCACTTCCTGACCAAGGTGGAGACAGGGCTGGACACCTGTGTCTCGTGGTGTGTTAGTGGAGTTTATGTTCAATCTGAATCTAAATCTCATTCTTTATTTGTTATTTTTTCCGAATACCCTCTTTAAACACCCACTTTTTATACTCATTATGCACAAGCATACAGTCAGATAACATAGTATGCCATTTAGCACACACCTCAAGAAGAAAATTGTGCCCGGAACCATATACATTGTAACAGTACATGCCCCTAGCTATGGCCCTGCTGATGCCTATGCCCCTCTGTCTGCCCCCAGGTTGGCACCTCCTCTATAGTGTACCCGGCAGCTATGTTTTCCCCACAGGGGGCATCCCCGTGGCAGGGTTTAACATTGAGACCACAAGCTTCACATAAGTTACATCCCAACTATTATAATATGCAATGTTTTTGTTTTAATAAAGGTTTATTTTGGGATTTTCAATTTCTGATGCAAAAAACTGATCAAGATAAAATGTGTTTTATTCATACTTCTACTGCACCACACAGTTCAGATTTAAAATCACTCAGCGTTATTGGCTCATTGGTCTTATATCTGATATGATCAGATGTGTGTCACTGATTTGTACAACAATGAAATTAAGAACCAAATACCTTTAAGTCATTTGGGACGCTTTAGGGAGAGACCGGTAGACGGATTTCTCAAATTTCATATTTTATACCTGCTTTGTCGGGTGTTTGTCTTGTGTGTGTAGCGGTGTGTTGCTGCTGTGTGGCTTCGGGACAAGTCTCTGAATGTCCTTGAGTGGCCCAGCCAGAGCCTGAAAATAGCTGTGCAGAGACGTTCCCCATCCAACCTGACAGAGCTTGAGACGATCTGCAGAGAAGAATGGGAGAAACTCCCCCCAAATACAGGTGTGCCAAGCTTGTAGAGTCATACCCAAATGTGCTTCAACAAAGTACTGAGTAAAGGGTCTGAATACTTATGTAAATGTGATATTTCTTTTTTTTTTGTTTTTTTATAAATGTGCACAAATTTCTAAAAACCTGTTTTTGCTTTGTCATTATGGGGTATTGTGTGTAGTTTGATGAGAAAAACAATACAAATACAAAGTTAATTAATATATGTTAAAATAAGGCTGTAACGTAACAAAAAGTGGAAAAAGTCAAGGGGTCTGAATACTTTCTGAATTCACTTTATTTCAGCTCATGAAACATGGGACCAAAACTTTACGTTGCGTACATATTTTTGTTCAGTGTAGCTTCTTCCTCATCACACTGTAGATTCAATAACAAACTCCTCTGACCAGATAGACAGAATAGTCAGGAGAGTCTGCAGTCAGTCAGGCTGTCTCTCACTTAGTATGCATGAGAGGAAATACAGAGGAAATATAGAGTTGTGTTCTCCTGCGACAATGTTTTTCTCTGCTCAAGGTGGAGCTAACACTATCAGTAATGCGGTAGACTACAGACCCAGGGAGCTCATTCAAACCATCATAATATTGTAAAATAAAAAGATTTTGAACTACTAGGTTTGAACTACTAGCCACATTGACTACAGGTTCCTAGTCCTTGATTTACCCTGTCTTAGCTATTTTAGTTATTTGTCTGTTCCCATGTGTATTCTCAAATTACTCTTCATTTCTATTGATCTATTGAGTGAGTGAGAAACCCTGTGAAACCAGAGAGAGCATGATTGGAGGAATGGCTATGGGGAGAGGATTTGGCTCAAAGGTGAAAGGTCATACAGAGGGCATGACATCAGTTAGAATATCTTATAGAAAACAATCACAAATATGGGAAAAGAGAGACCACAGTAAACATCCCCAAATAATACAGGCAAGTTCACTCATCACAGGTGGTGTTGCCTGTCTCCTTACTGTTAATTGGCTGTTGATGGCTGAGGTTAGTTCATATTGTGTGAGACAGTAGTTCCCATCCAGCTGAGTCTCCATCTGTTTCAGGGCCTGTTTCTGTTTCAGGCCTGGTTGACGAGAGGAGAGGGGAGAGATTGTGACAGGGAGGTCTGTGTGTGTCTACACTGGTGGTGAATCTGGTGACCTAAGTAACTAACCCCCTATTTCTAAACTTTTCTGCCTTGTAAAAATATTTGAATCTTTGATCAATTTTAAGATAAGATCTTTCCTGTCTATGAAATGTATTCTAAATGCTTGTCAATCTGGCATCAAGTCAGGTCACAGCAATATCTCTGCTGGATCACTGGTTATAAATTATATAGTTAAAAATAGTGGTGAACCGTCAGGGCCCTCTACGCCCTCAGAGAGGGCCTACGGATAGACACAAATCTGTATATATTTTTATATATTATAATTTGTAATTTAGTTTTTTGTCTTAATTGTAATGATCTTCCTATTGAATTTCTTCAGTTTGTGTTGGAAAAAGAAGGGTTAATATCCAAGAGAAAAAAATTTCCAATCAGAATTTTTCTTTGGTAATCTCTTGGTAGAATTAATCTAGCTGTGCTCAACGCTCATTGGTTAGGCCCTCAGGCTTTAAATAGAAGGCACCAGCCAACGTCATTGATATTGACTTCAATTAGAGCAAAATTTTGGAATGACAGTAGAATCAACCAATCACAAATTGTCTTGTAATAGGTGGGACAATTGTATGATGCCTCAAGGCCCTCTAGAGGGCCTAAGTATACGTCCCTAATTCAGAGCTAATAGCGAGCCTTATCTTGTTTTCTCATGCTTGAGCCTAGCTAGCTGGCTAGCTTTTATGCAGTGAGTGTATTTAACGATGGCGATGGCAACTGCAGAGAGAGTAATTGAGGATGATGTGGTGGTTAATTGTTAGCATCACACTTTTCAAGACTAACTTTTTATGAAAAGTTCAATCTTGTACAGACCGGGAGACCAACTCCTGCACTGCCTGATTTGGTGCAACGAGGAAAGAGTTTTGAAAGGCATTTTCAAGTTAATAATTATGAGCGCTATCCGTGGATAACAGTCTGTTAGCTGATAAAAAAGGAAACGCCAAACTTTCCAACGCTGCGTTCTCAAGTCTCAAGGAAAGCTATGGCACCATATAGTTTTGACCATTCCAGTGTCCACTGCATCAGTAGAAAGAAAATGTTCTGCTCTAAAAAGGATCAAGACATATTCCAGGAACACCACTGGACAGGCCCGACTGTCAGCCCTGGTCTTGATGTCAATCGAAAAATAACTTCATTCGGATTTAAAATCAAAAGACAAGCTATATTAACCTGCCATTGCCCATTCCATAAAGAAGGACAGGAGAATGGACTTTTAAATTATAATCATAATGGTGAGTGTACTTTTTGTTTTAGTCTACAGCTTGCTTTTTGTTGCGATCTCATTCATATCATTTTGAATACAATGTGTAAAATATGATTTAATCTTTAGATCACTGGTTGTGTGGTAAACACAAAGGTAATGACGTTGCATTTGGAAGTACTGGGTACATGACATTTCGTGTTGTGGTGCATTTTTTTATTGTTGCATGCTGGAGATACAACATTGGAACAATGTGAGTAGTTGTGTGGTTGAATTTATTCCGCCACTCTTTGAGTGACTGTTTGTTTTGGCAAATGTTTATTTGAAACAATGCAATCGTATTTTATTCTAATGTGGTTCCTGCTATCAATATTTGCAACCATTGTGTACGTGTGCTGCTTCTGTGAGCCACAGCCGAGGCGTGGCTTAGGACCGTTTGACTCTGTCATCAAAGATGGTGTTAAGTCAGGTTTCCTTGATATTATGAAAGGTGTCCCACAGAGGTCAATTCTGGGTCCTGTACTCTTTACTATCTCTATAAATTATATTGGTTTGTTTGGTAATAAAATGATGATTCTGCTGTGTATTGTGTTGCCCCTTCTATTGACAAGGCTCTGAGCTACAGTCTGCATTCATTGTTTTACTGAAAACCTTAAGTGACCTTAAACTAGTATTGAATGCGGATAAAACTAAGTATATGTTTTCTAGAGCGCATAAAAATGAGACAAATTATTTAAGCATTGTGTCCACATACATTAAGCTCCAAATGTTTTGGGACAGTGACAACTGTTTTGTTGTTTTGGGTCTGTACTCCAGCACTTTGGATTTTAAATGATACAATGACTATGTTTTGCACACAGTCCACTCATTTTAGGGGACCAAAAGTATTGGGACAAATTCACTTATGTGTATTAAAATTGTCAAAAGTGTAATATTTGGTCCCATATTCCTAGCACACAATGATTACATCAAGCTTGTGACTCTACAAACTTGTTGGATTTGCTGTTTGTTTTGGTTGTGTTTCAGGTGATTTTGTGCCTTGTAGAAAGTGTGTTCTGTCATTTTCGAGTCACCTTTACTGTAAATAAGAATATAATATGTTTCTAAACACTTCTACATTAATGTGGATGCTAACATGATTATGGATAGTACTGAATGAATCGTGAATAATAATGAGTGAGAAAGTTACAGACGCACAAATATCATACCCTCAAGAGACGCTAACCTCTCACCATTACAATAACAGGGGAGGTTAGCATCTCTTGGGGGTATGATATTTATGCCTCTAAATGTCTTACTCATCATTATTCATTCATGATTATCCATAATCATGGTAGCATCCACATTAATGTACAAGTCTTCAGAAACATATTCTATTCTTATTTACAATAAAAGTGACTCCAAAATGACACAATACATTATTTACCATAAATTTCTATTGGGCATAAAATAATCTGGTTTGAAATGCTGCTATGTTTTTCATGCTCAACAGTTTCCTGTGTGTATCAAGAATGGTCCACCACCCAAAGGACATCCAGCCAACTTGACACAACTGTGGGAAGCATTGGAGTCAACATGGGCCAGCGTCCCTGTGGAACGCTTTTGACACC